>JXCR01146668.1:248529-331787 GCA_002079205.1 Phalaenopsis hybrid cultivar
TCTTTTCAGGGATTGTTGTCAATCCTTTCTTTTTCCTTTCTCAAGTGAGGATTACTATATCTGGATAGCCTTTAATGATTTTGAACATCACCTTTCTTTCCCTAAATTTGAAACTCAAAGCATTCCCTTATCTTATAAATATTTCATAGCCTTTACATCATTAAGCCCCAATCTTTTCTTCTCAAATGAATTTCCAGATTCTTAATACTTCAAAATATAGTTTCCCTTACTTTAAATAGTTAACTATAATCTTATTCTCTTATACTAAATATCTTAAGTTACAAAATTCATTTTCTTTACAAAAATATTTCTTTAAATCTACCATAATATTTAAATAGCTATAAAATATAGTTACCTGAATTAAATTCACTACATAAAATCATATAAATAATTTTTGAAAATAATTAAATAGAGGATATCTAATAGTTAATCTATTTCTTTGCTCCCCCAAACTTAAATTTTTTAATATAAAATGATACAGGTGGAAAGAAAAACTATAAATATAAATCATACCTCAGTATTTTAGGCATTTTCATCATTCTGAAATTTTTGTAGTCCTTCTCAAAATTTCTACATCACCTAGTCTATAACATTAGGAGCTTTCTACACATATAAATCATTAGAGAAATTGTTGGGTAATAAAATTTTGAAATAAGTACAAAACTAAAACATTAAATAAACATAATATTCCCTAACACAACCACAATACTAAACAAAATAATTACAATTAAAATGCAAAAATAAAAATCACATTACATTACAAATTCACAAAATAGTACTCAACATCTATTATACTACACATAATAATTTAACTACCATACTAACTTTATAATAAAAATTAAAAATCGTATGATTAAAACATAATAATGAAAGTACAAATACACACAAACGTCCATTTCTATTATAAAAGATCACAAAAATAAAAGTACAAGTATAAGTACAAGTACATTAATTACTATAAGATATCAAAATCTCAAATTATTCTTCCTCTTCTTGATCAGCAGGTGGATTGGGCGGATACTGAGTATATCGGGGGCACTCAAGGAAAGTAACATTAGGCTCACCGCTGTAGTGTCGGGCCCAAGCTTCGTAATAAGCTACCTCAAAATTTGAATGCCTCTGAAGGTACTCACTATCATAATCATGAACATTCTAAACCTCCAATCCTTTCACTTATCAAGTCTATGTCGCTGCAAGGTCAACTCATCCATCAAATCAGTGAGAGTAGGGGAACTAGAAGGTGGACGATCATAACTTGTAGAGGGGACATCTCGACTAGTATAAGGTTCTTTACTCCTACTTCCAGTTCTCCATTTCTCATGGGATTCATAAGTTTTCAAATTAGCTTTACTAAGGGATTTCATAGGATAAACCCATTCTTCATCTTTAAATTCTACTCCAAAAAGTTTACAAATTGGGATACTCCCAATTCTCCATTTTTCATGGGATTCATATGTCTTCAAATTAGCTTTACTAATGGGTTTCATAGGGTCAAGTTCTCCATTTCTCATGGGATTCATAAGTTCTTAAATTGGCCTTACTAATGGGTTTCATAGGGTAAGCCCATCATTCATCTCCAAATTCTACTCCAGAAAGTTTACAAATTGTATAAATAAGTTCAGGATGTCCTATCTCCACTCCAAAAAGTTTGCAAATTGTATAAATAAGTCCAGGATGTCCTAGACCTCTAGCTCCCACTTCAGAAAGTTGGCAAAGTGCATAAATAAAGCTAGGATGTCTTAGACCTCCACTTGTTTCACTCCTTATCATAATCAATATATTCTTAAAAATAATTTTCCCCACATTTATATTTATGTTATATTGAATACAAAAATTCAGAATAGCTCTATCTCTAATTACCTCACTATGGTGATACGGCGGTAACAGACTAGAGGAAATAAAATAGTGTCACACCTTAGAGGTTGTATTGAGCATGGAAGCAGAAAAATTTACCCGTTCTCGTTGCTTAATCTTCTACGTTCCTTTCCCATCAGTGAGAAAGTTGATCACATCATTCAGGGGGCCTTCCATAGTACTGAAGGATTCATAATGGCAGATATAAGAGTCTGGGACTTCATAAAAGGTGTTAATGCGGGAGGCATTAAATTCAATAGGAAATCCCCGCACTTAAACGATTCTGTCTTCAGAATAGAATACATTCGCATAGAATTCTTTCACAATATTTGCAGCAGCTTTATTGGTGATGTAACAGAAGTTTTCTCACCTTCTCTTGGTAAAAACTAATTCAATTTCTCCTCCCGGACTCTCAAAAACTCGATCTTGTATGCATTTCTTTCCTTCAAATATTGAAGTAAACCTTGATTGAGCCTTTGCATTGATGAAGCAAGACTCATCAAACTCAAGTCGCCTCTTTTGTCACAGAGCCATTTCAATCTAGTCAAAATTACGCATTGACGAAGCGAGACTCGTCGAACTCAATTCATCTCTTTTTTCATGGAGCCATTTCAATCTAATCACAATTATAGAAAAATTTCAAAATATATTTCAAATATGCAAATAATGGCCCCCAAAAGTAATTCTAAGAGTTCAACAATAAGTTCCATGAATTTATTCACAATATTTTCTTCACATTCTCAAATTTTCAGATCTCCTCAATGTGAAAGAAATCCTTGTTGAAAATCAAATATTTTTAGTTTGGAGTGAAGCCCTTACCAAGAGATGATCAAATTCGGTGTCTAAATGCCTTGAAATCGCCTCCCAATCCAAGATCTCTTAAGCCCTAGGTCAAAAATTGCATTTTTCAGAGGAAGTGGATGATGAATAGTGGCGGTTGACTGGTCAAAATTACGGTTAAAGGTGTTTTTTCGGGATCTTGCTGTCGGTGGGGTGTTCGGCGCCATCGGCACGCTCATTGAAATTATATCCCTAGTCTCGGGAAAAGTTTCATCGGCGGCGTCGAGGGCGCCGTCAGCGAGCTCTATTGATTTGGTTCAATTTTCAAATTTTTGCAATTTCGATCAATTTCAAGCCTCAACGACATCCGTTCAATCACTATAAACATAATTTTAAGTGATTAACTGATGTACTTATCACAATTAAACTTTCAAACCACAAAACATCACATTTATATAAAAATTCCAAGAGTTACAATTTACGTTACAGAACACACCTAAGTTTGGTATTTTCTCAACCTCAATTAATTCAACGTTGCAATCCAAACCACACTCAAAAAGCTAAAAACAAAACATTTTATGCTTAGTATCAACTATACAGAGATCTAGAAGCATAATTCTAAGGCAAAACAAATGTAAAGTTCAAATCAAATTATATACATAGACAGACAGGTAGCAATATAAATCTATTATTCTTCAGATTCAGTACTAGATTCTCCTCTGAGATCACCCATTGATTGCACATGAACAAAGATGTTATAAAAGGGGTGGTATGGAAATTCTTCAGTAGAATCCTCTTCTATCAGTTTCATCATTCTCATCAGACATATCAAACTATCTTCTAAATGTCTAGGGTGCTCAAAATGTTATTTCATCCTCTAGTATAGATGACCTTAGAAATCAGAGATATTATTAACTACATTCATGACATTTTATACCTCCTTCTCCAATTTCTTAATTCTGCATAGGATCACCAGAGTCTTGTCAGGAACTAAGTGTTGAATCGGCAGTGAATTCTAAGACGCTTAATCTATCATAATAGTCATGTCATTTTCATCTTCAAAAGCTGAGAATCTTTCAGTTGGGTCCAAAGGCTTCCAAGATAGAAGTACATTTTCCCAATTTTTATAGGATACTTGGAACTGACTGCAAAGTGAGAAATTGTGGAAGGGTGTCCAAGTCCATAAGTTGATCCATGAACAATCAAGCCCAAAACCGACTTCACAATTATTGATCCAATATTGATCGATAGTCCCATTTGGATGCAGTAATTCAGAATAGTACTTTCTTTAGAAACTTTACCAATCTTTATTGTCAGTAACAATTTTGCAGAAATGAAGAAGTGCCAGTGTTTTGAAATGGGATTTAGGAGTGTCGCAGAAAAATTAATATACTTGTTTTCTCTCATTTCCCAGTCTTCAGTTTCGTTCGTTAAATATTGGTAAATCTCATTCATCTGGTTTCTTGTCGGGATGAAGTTGGAATATGGCAGATAAGAACATTCTCGATCATGAATAATTCATTGATCCCTGCAGGAGTGAAATTTATCAATCTACCTCGCATATAAAGGACTCCCTGGGTGATTCCATGCAAATTTGCATAAAATTCCTTTACCGCAGGAACAACCACGACTGCGGTAGTATAACACAGTACTTCTCATCTTCGCCGCACTATCATATCTTCAATTATTGTAGAGGGATTATTCAATCGATGATTTACGAATCCTTGTTCCTTGAACAATCTTTTCTTCGTCAGTACCTTGTTGAAGATTCGCTGCGCTTCCGCAATAATGAACTTTCTCCGATTGAACACTAGCATTCTGAGATTATCAGGGGAATGGATACCATAATAATGAATTTGGTGGAGTTTCACTTTGTTTTGGTGGAAATATGAAATTAGGAATCGAATTTGGGAGTTTAAAAGGGGTGATTCCAGACAAAAAATCGCAAAAAACCGCCATTCAAGCTCTAGAAACTGCCATCTCGCTGGTCTCGCCGTCGGCGGGGTCGAGGGCACCATTTGCGAGCCTTCTATAGTTAATATCCTAGTCTCTTGGGAAAAACCCGCCATCGGCGGCATCGATGGCGCTGTCGGTGCCCAAGGCAAAAATTACATAGTTTCGCTCTGATCTGAATGATTCCAATTTTTCTCTATGGATCCAATTTTTATGATGATTCAAAGGTAAATAAGAGTAGTATAGCTCAATACTACCATAAACTAATGATAATTTCAAATAAAAACTACTATAATCACAGTAAAAATAAAGATAATATGGGTTGCCTCCCATAAAGCACTTGGTTTAACGTCATCCATACGACTTATTCAGGTGTTATTCAGGTTGACTGATCATTAAAACCTCTTTAAAATTTGGTCTTTTACCCTCAAAAAATAGTCTTAATCTGTGTCCACTTACTTTAAATCTATTTCCAGTCTTCTAATCTTCAATTTCAATAGCTCTGTAAGTATAAACTTGAGTCACAGTAAAGGGTCCTAACCAACGAGATTTCAATTTCTCAAGAAATAACTTCAGCCTAGTATTGTAAAGCAAAACTTCTAATTCTGGTTCAAAGTTCTTCTGGTTAATCTTTCGATCATGCCATAACTTTAGTTTCTCCTTATTGTATTGTAAAGCAAAACTTCTTGTCCTTGTTCAAAGTTCTTCTGGTTAATCTTCCGATCATGCCATAACTTTAGTTTCTCCTTATAAATTATGTTGTTATCATAAGATTCATTTCTCAATTCTTCCAATTCATTTAATTGTAACAATCTCTTCGTACCAGCATCTTTCAAATCATAATTGAATTCTTTAATCGTCAAATATGCTTTATACTATAATTCTACTGGTAAGTGAGAAGTCTTTCCAAAAATCAGTCTGTAAGGGGTCATTCCAATAGGAGTTTTATAAGTAGTCCTATAAGCCCATGATGCGGTATCCAGTCAAGTGGACCAATCTAATCTACTAGGGTTTACAGTCTTCTCAAGTATTTATTTAATTTCTTTATTAGAAACTTCAGCTAACCCACTGATTTGTGGATGATAGATAATAGAGATTCTATGAGTAATATTAAATTTTTCTGTCAATCTCTGAATGTATTTATTTCTAAAGTGAGATCCTCCATCAGTGATAATCATTCTAGGCATTCTGTATTTAGTGAAAATATTTTCCATTAAAACTCTTGAAACACTTTTAGCATCACAATGGGGTAAAGCTAGTGCTTCAATCCACTTTGAAATGTAGTCTACTACAATTAATATATATAAGTTCCCAAATGAAGAAGTAAATGGTCCCTTAGAAACATAGTCTACTACAATTAATATATATAAGTTCCCAAATGAAGGAATAAATGGTCCCATAAAATCAAAACATCGAAGATCTCAACTTCTAACATGAAATTCAGAGGCATTTCATTACTTCTTGATATATTACCTACTCATTGACATCGATCACAAGCTTTTATGTATCTATAAACATCTATAAAGATAGTAGGCTAATAAAATCCAGCTTTGTAAAATTTTATAAGCAGTTTTATCAATCACAAAATTTCCTCCAAATTCAGAATCATGACATTTCTGAATGATTAGCTCAGTTTCTTCATAAGGTACACATCNCTCCAATTAAGTAAGATCTAAATTTTTCTAAAGCATACACAATGGCCAGTAACTCTTTTTCAGTAATAGTATAGTTAATATGTGCATCATTAAGAGTTTTACTAGAGTAGTATATAACTTTAAAAATCTTTTCATATCTTTGTCCAAGGACAGCTCCAATCGCATAATCACTAGCATCACACATCAATTCAAATGGTTTTTCCCAGTTATGTGAAACTATAATAGGGGCTGTGATTAATTTTTTCTTTAATTACTCAAAGGCTTTAGTTAGGTGAAACTATAATAGGGGTTGTGATTAATTTTTCCTTTAATAACTCAAAGGCATCAAGGACTGCTCCAATAGCATAATCACTAGCATCACACATCAGTTCAAATGGTTTCTCCCAGTTAGGATGAAACTATAATAGGGGCTGTGATTAATTTTTCCTTTAATAACTCAAAGACATTTAAACAACATTCAATAAATTCAAATTTTTTGTCCTTTTCTAAAAGTTGGCATAGACGTTTAGTAATTTTTGAAAAATCTTTAATAAAACGATTGTAAAAACCAATATGTCTAAGAAAACTCCTAACCTCTTCTACATTAGTAGGAGGTGTTAGTTTAGATATAACTTGAATTTTTGCAGGGTTTGCTTCCATATCATCTTCCAAAATTTTATGCCCTAACATAATTCCTCCTGCAACCATAAATTGACATTTCTCCCAATTTAGAAACTAATTAGTTCTTTTGCATAACTCCAAAACTTTTTCAAGGTAATTTAAGCATGCGTCAAATGATGTTCCAAATACAGAGAAATCATCCATAAATACTTCTAATCCATCATCAATTAACTTACTAAATATGGACATCATACATCTCTGGAATGTTGCAGATGCATTACATAATCCAAAAGGCATTCTTCGAAAAGCAAAAGTTCCGAAAGGACTAGTAAATTTTGTCTTTTCTTGATCCTTAGGAGCAATAGGAATTTGATGATAACCGGTATATCCATCTAAAAAACAAAAATATTTGTGCTCAGCAAGTCTATCTACTATTTGGTCTAAAAAGGGTAAAGGGAAGCAATCTTTCTTGGTGGTAGTGTTTAATTTTCTATAATCAATGCAAATACGCCACCCAGTAACTTGTCGGATAGGTATTAATTCATTATTTTCTTCTGTCTAAACAGTCACTCCTCCTTTCTTAGGAATAATGAAGTGGACTTACCAACGCACTATCTGAACTAGGATATATAATTCTAATGTCGAACCATTTCAAAATTTCCTTCTTAACTACTTCTTTCATCATTGGATTTAATCTCCTTTGTGGATCAACTCTTGATTTATATTGTTCATGTAATATAATTCTGTGTATACAAATTGAAGGGTTGATTCCCTTAATATCAGCTAAGATCCAAACAAAAGCTTTCTTATATCTTTTCAATGTATATAATAGTCTTTGCTCTTGCAAATCATTTAATTCTGAAGATATAATAATAGGTAATGTAGATGAATCTCCCAGAAACACATACTTCAAATGGCTAGGCAATATTCTCAACTTAAGTTCATGTGGTTTTATAATTGACGGAAATAGATTCTTATTAGTATTTTCTGTAATATCCAGCATCTCAAATCTTTCTTGAACATAATCTAATTCTTCATTTTCTAATTCATCCAAAATAACTTCATCACTATCTTCAAATTGTTCTTTCTCCTCAAAATATTCTTTAAGATGTTCACTAATTTCCATGCGAAAACATTCATTATCTCTTTCAACAGTAGGGTATTTCATAGCAAAGTTAAAAGTCACTTCTTGATCATTAACTCTCATAGTTAATTCTCCTTTTTGAACATCTATCATTTCATAGATTTTGCAATGTTAAAAGCCACTTCTTGATCATTAACTCTCATAGTTAATTCTCCTTTTTGAACATCTATCATAGCTTTTCGAGTAGCTAAAAATGGTCTCCCTAAAATGATAGGTATTTTTTTATCTTTCTCCATATCTAAAATAAGGTAGTTAAAAATGCTCTCCCTAAAATGATAGGTATTTCTTTATCTTCCTCCATATCTAAAACAATAGCAAAAAATGGTCTCCCTAAAATGATAGGTATTTCCTTATCTTCCTCCATATCTAAAACAAAAAATGGTCTCCCTAAAATGATAGGTATTTCTTTATCTTCCTCCATATCTAAAACAATGAAACATAAAAAGATAAATTTGTCAACTTTTACTAACACATCTTCTATAACTCCCTTAGGATATGTAACGAAAGATAAATTTATCAACTTTTACTAACGCATCTCTTATAACTCCCTTAGGATATGTAATTGATCGATCTGCTAAAAGTTTTACTAACACATCTTCTACAACTCCCTTAGGATATGTAACTGAACGATCCACTAACTGAAGAGTTACAAAAGTAGGTGAGACTTCTCCTAATCCTAGTCTTTTGAAAAATGATAGAGGCATAAGATTATTGCTGGCTCCCAAATCACATAAAGCTCTTCCATAAAATTTTTCCGATACCACACGGTATAGTGAAACTGCTAGGATCTTTTAATTTTTTTAGAAGCTTTTTCTGAATAATTGCATTACACTCTTCGCTAAGTGCAACAGTTTCATTATTCGTGAGCTTCCTTTTCTTGTTCAGAATATCTTTCATAAATTTCACATAATTGGGCATTTGCTCTAAAGCTTCTACAAAGGAAATATTTACCGTCAACTTCTTAAGAATTTCTAAAAATTTGGAAAATTATTTATTCTGCTGGTGTTGTTTCAATCTTTGAGGAAACGGTGGTGGTGGTTTCTCCACAGTAATTTTCATTGGTGTAAGTGGATATTCTAGTTCTGGGTATTGATGATCCTTTTCTTTTTTGGTATCAACTTTCTCTTTTTCAGTTTCTGTTTCCTTTTGCACTCTTGTTTCTAATTCTTTTCTACTTTGTAATTGTTTTGCTTTTGTCTGTTCGTTTCCTTGATCTTTAGTATTTGGTTCCACAAAACTAGGAAAAGTTCCCAATGTTCGGTTACTAAGCACAGTAGCGATATGCCCTAATTGATTTTCTATTTTCTTAATAGCAGTTCCTTGATTTTGTAAATGATTTCCTTGAATTTTTAATTAATTTCCTTGATTCTGCAATTATTGACTCATGTTTAATATCAGCTCTTCCATAGACTACTTCTTTTCCTTAATTTGAGTGTTACTGTTAAATCCTAGAGGATACAAAGTTCTATAGTTAATATTTCCTTGGTTGGATGAAGTTCCTAATGTGTTCACTGGGTTGTTTTCCCATTGTTGATTTGTAGAAGAATTGTTATTCCAATTAAAATTTGGATGATCTTTCAACCGGGGTTATAATAGTTTGAATAAGGGCTGTTGGCTCTATTAATAGCATTTAAAGTCTCATATGAAGGGTGAACATTCACAAATTGCCCAGATAAATTCTCTTCCATTATAGGAGGTGTTGAAGAATAATTCATCCAATAATGATCTAATTTCTTTGATATTGCAGCAATCTGCAAAGCTAACATATATATTGCATCAGAATCATTGATACTAGCTACTCTTTTATGATTTACCCTTTCAGAGAGCCATTGAAAATTGTTGGTAGTCTTCTCTTCTATTAATGAATAAACCTCATCAAACGGCTTTGACATTAAAGAACCACCAGCTGCATCATCTATAATCGATCTAAGTGATCTCACTAATCCAATAAAAAAAGTTTGAATTATCAACCAATCTGGTAGTGAATGATGAGGGCATTTCCTAAGAAGATCTTTAAATCTCTCCCAAGCTTCGTATGTCGACTCTCCATCAATTTGATAAAATGATGTTATGTCATTTCTAAGTTTAGCAGTTTTTTATGAAAGGAAATATTTGGATAAAAATTTCTGTGAAAGTTTTCCCCAAGTTCTAATAGATCCTGGTGCTAACAAATTTAACCACATCTTAATCCCTAAGTGAAAAATGAAAAAAGTCTAAGTCTAACAGCATCGTTTGAAACTCTGTCATATTTAAAGGTAGCACACAGTTTTTAAAAAACTAGCGAGGTGTGATTCGGATCTTCATTTGGTGTACCTCCGAATTGATTGTTTTGTACCATTTGGATAATAGCAGGAGATCTTCATTTGGTGTTCCTCTGAATTGATTATTTTGTATCATTTGGATAATAACAGGTTTAAGCTCAAATGAATTAGCAGTGTTCCTTTGAATTGATTGTTTTGTACCATTTGGATAATAGCAGGTGTAAGCTCAAATGAATTAGCAGCTACAACAGGATTTTGGATAGATAAGTGAATTTCATCTGTCGTAGGATTTGCATAATCTCGCAGGAGTCTAGGTTGGTGTTCATTCTCTATTCCTTGATTGTTCATGTTGTTTTCCATTGTATCGATTTCTAGATTCACTTCTCAATCTTCTAATTTTTCTAACAGTGTGTTCTAATTCTGAATCGTAGGGTATAAGATTAGTCTAGATTTATGCATACAATTTGAAATCAATTCACAATAAAACAATTAACTAAATATGAAAATAATTTGCAATTCAACTAAAATTTTTTTAATAATCCTAATTTGTCCGTTACTCTAATTGTAATTCTTGTTTACTCCCCGGCAACGGCGCCAAAAACTTGATAGCAACTTTATATATGCTTAAAAATATAAGTATTTAATACTGCTGTTAAAAAGATTTAATTCCTCAGCAACTGCACCAAAACTTAATAATAGTTATAGATTTGATAAAGATAGATGTATAAAATATTCAATAATTGTAAAGTCACACTTATCAACTCAAGTATACGTATCACTCAAGTAATATATGGCTCTAATGGAGTCCTAGATATCTATCTCACAGGGAGTAATATTAGAACTACGAACTAAGATATTAGAAAAAGCAATACTCAATCGCAACGAAATTCAAATTACTTATCTATCACTAATAAGCAATTGAAATAAATATGTAATTTTAATAACTCTTAAATAACTAATTATTCTAATGAGGTTTTTAATGTGATATTCAATATATAAGAAAACATCATTCTCCTTGTCAAGAAATTATAGTGAAGTTCAAATGTGATATTCAATATATAAGAAAACATCATTCTCCTTGTCAAGAAATTATAGTGAATGGAGGTTTAATTTGTGATATTCAATATCTAAGAAAGCATCCTTCTCCTTGTCAAGAAATTATATTGAATGGATTGAGGTTTTTAATGTGATATTCAATATATAAGAAAACATCATTCTCCTTGTCAAGAAATTATAGTGAAGTTCAAATGTGATATTCAATATATAAGAAAACATCATTCTCCTTGTCAAGAAATTATAGTGAATGGACAAAGTGAATCAGTTCAATTTATATTGTGTCAAATAGGAGCATGCATATTCCTTACCCTTTGGTCCAGGCATAAATAACATTGACTAATCCAACGCTTGTTCACTTAATCTGCGGCTAGGCTGGAAGAATACTGACTCTCACTTCATAGCTCCCACATTCCCCTCACCTGAGAGCTAATATCTACACTTCAACACCCAAACGATAGGACCTAATTGGGGATTTTAGTCTATCACTCTAAAATCTCCAATTCTACGCCCGATAATTTTATTTCCTTGGGGATTTTATTCTGTCACTCTAAAATCTCCAATTCTACGCCCGATAATATTATTTCCCTATTAGATTTTAGTTTGTCACTCTAAAATCTCCAATTCTACGCCCGATAATTTTATTTCCCTATTTAATTTACACCCAACTTCCAAGGGCTTTGACCTCCCTAAATCTTGGATGTAATATTTACTTTAGTTGTAAAACTCAACATATTTAAACAAATCAACTAGCCAAATTGAAAGTAAATTAAGATCGAAGTGAAAAGTTCATCACAATTTCTTTAACATTTTCATGGCTCAACCAATTCAAATCACCGTTTCATAAATCTCAAGACAACGAGAAAGACAGAGAAAACTACTCAGATCTCATTGGGAAAACACAACAAAACTCGGAATTTATATATAAAATCAAAGTCATACAAACTACAACAACAAATAAAATTATCTTTAATTTCTCCCCAAGAAAACTTCTCGAAGTTCCTCTGAATCTCTTCCTTTCTTTACAAAGCACAGAATTCCTCTTTGAAGCGGTAAGGAGGAAGAAATCTCTCACTTTCTCTACACTCTTACAATCTCTCGAAGAATTCCTCATAATTTAGACTCTCTAACAAACAATAATGGAACCTCTCCAACCTTCAAAACCTTTCTAACATCCAGGACCTCTAGGCTCTCTCCAATTTTCAGCCAAAATCTTCTTTTAAAGTTGTGGATGAGTTTTCTTAAGAGTTCCCTAAACACCCCTCCAAATATCATCCTCATCCAATGTTTTGTTGGACATAACCGCCGAGCTCGCCGTCGACGGCCTCGAGGGCGCCGTCGGCGGGCCTTTTAAGTGAATTAATTCTGGAGTCTCGAGAAAAGTCTGTCGTCGGCGTCGTTGGGCTCGCTGTCGGTGTCTTAGTTCAAATCTTCACATTTTGGTCCTTTTCACTCCAAATTCGCTCCTTTTTGCATCTTTTTGCTCCAATGACCCTAATTCATTATTCCTGCAACAAAACATCAAAAATATCTTTCTTTAAAGTGCAATATCATGAAAAACTATATAAAATAGGTATGAAAATCTCAACATATTTTCCTTTGGTCAGGCATCTCATTTCTTCTATAAATAATGCCTACTCTTTGACATCTATCACAAGTTTTGATATAAACATTAACATCTCTAAAAATTGTTGGCCAATAAAATCCAGATTGTTGAATTTTGTATGTTGTTTTATCAACACCAAAATGTCCCCAAAATCAGAATTATGATATTTTTGGATAATTTCATAAGTTCCTTCTAATGGTACACATCTTCGAATGATCTGATCCTTTCCTTATTTATATAAATATGGATCATCCCAAAAATAAGTCTTAGCTTTAAGAAAAAATTTCCTTATTTGTTGGTATGTCATTTCATATAGTTTAAGATCACTAACAATATAGTTCACAATGTCGGCATACCACGGAACACACCACTCATTTACAGTAAACAATTTTTCATCTGGAAAATGTTCATTAATTTCTTTTTCAAAATAGAGTGATTTTCTTAATTCAAACCTAGAAAAATTTTCAGTTTTCTTCCGATCTACTATTTCAAAATCAAATTCTTGTAAAAGAAGAATCCATCTTATTTATCTCAGTTTAGTATCCTTCTTTTTCATTAAGTACATAATAACAGAATGATCTATATGCACAAGACAATGAGTTTTAATCAAATATGATCTAAATTTAACAAAGGCATATACTATTGCTAATAACTCTTTTTCAGTTGCTGTATAATTAATTTGAGTTTCATTAAGATTTTTACTAGCATAATAAATAATTTTGAAAATTTTATCATATCTTTGTCCTAAAACAGCTCCAATAGCATAATCACTTGCATCATACATCAGTTCGAAAGGTTTTTCCCAATTTGCTGAAACTATAACTGGTGCAGTGATTAATTTTTTTTTAATAATTCAAAAGCTTTTGGGCATTCCTCATCAAAATTGAAAATTGCATCGTTCTCCAGTAAATAGCATAAAGGCTTAACAATCTTAGAAAAGTCCTTAATATATCGACTGTAGAATCCAGCATGTCCTAAAAAACTCCTAATTTCCCTTACATTTGTTGGATAAGGTAATTAGCGATCACTTTAATTTAGCAGGATCTACTTCCATACCATTTTTCTTGATATTTGATGACCTAATATAATTCCTCCTGCTACCATAAATTGACATTTTTCCTAATTAAGAACTAAATGATAACCTAATACAATTCACCCCTGACTACCAAAAATTGACATTTTTCCCAGTTAAGGACTAAATTTGTTTCTTCACAGCACTTAAGAATTTTAGATAAATGGTCTAAACATGAGTCAAATGAAGTTACAAACACTAAAAAGTCATCCATAAAGACTTCAATCACTTTTTCAATTAAATCACAAAAAAATTCCTAAATAAATCTTTGAAATGTAGCAAGGGCATTACATAAACCAAAGGACATTATTCTAAAAGAAAAAGTACCATAAGAACTGGTAAATGTTGTTTTCTCTTGATCCTCAGGAGAAATTTAAATTTGGTGATAACTGGTATATCCATCTAGAAAACAAAAGTATTTATGCCCAACTAGTCTATCCAGCATTTGATCTAGTGGAAAATGATCTTTCCTAGTGGCAAGATTTATTTTTCTATAATCAATGCATATTCACCACCCTGTAACTTGTCTAGTAGGTATTAACTCATTATGTTCATTTATAGTTATAGTTACTCCTCATTTCTTAAGAACACAGTGAATTGGACTATCCCATGCACTATTGAAAATAGAGTAGATAATTCCAACATCTAACCACCTTAAAATTTCTTTCTTAACAACCTCTTTCATAAAAAGATTTAATCTCCTTTGTGGATCAGCCCTGGGTTTAAAGTTTTCTTCCAGATTAATTCTATTGCATACAAATTGAAGGACCGATTCCTTTAATATCAACAATTGTCCATCTGAAGGCTTTCTTAAAATTTTTCAGAATTTTCATCTGGTTTTCTTCTTCTTTCTTTGTTAACTTCGAGGAAATTATAACAGGTAAAGTAGAGGAATCTCCTATAAAGGCATATTTTAAATGTTTAGAAAGTAATTTTAACTCAAGTTCTAGAGGTTTTTCAGTAGATGGACAAAATGATTTATCTTTGTCTATCGTGTCCAAAATTTCAAAACATTCTTAAACATAACTTGAATCTTCCTTAAAAAGGGTTACACATTGATCTAATTCCTCTTCTTGCTCGTGTTCCAAATCTTTTTCTTCATCAGTAGTCTTGAAATGACATTCACTTAGATATCTTATAGCATTCATTCTATAGCATTCATCATCTTTACCTTTTGAAGGGTATTTCACTGATTTTGAAATGTTAAAAGTAACAGTTTGATCATTGACGTGCATTGTTAATTCCCCTTTCTNTATCATAAAAAACAGTGCAAAATAGGTGTGAAAATCTCAACATATTTTCCTTTGTTCATGTATAAAAACTAAAGCAAGAGTTAGCCTTCAGATGAAGGGAAGTGGGCGTTATGGAGTGAGAGTTAATATCTTCTTAGCCTAGCCACGTATTTAGGGACTAAACCTGGGATTAGCCAATAATTTCTATAACATTGTATCAGGGTAGAGAATTAAATTTGCTCCTATTTGGCACAATACATTAAAACCATTTATCTCATCTCATTTTACCAGAATCTCATTGTAGTGGGAAAGATGATTTTTCACGTAAGAAATATTCATCACATAAAGATAGTTTAATAGTTTAATAGTTACCTTTTAAACAAGCATTTCAGTTTTGCTATTAGTTAAATAATTTAGTTTTTTTAGCATCTTATATACTTGAAATTAGTGACAGTAATTTTGTTTTATTTCTGTGAATTTTCTAGTTATATTATCATTTCAAATTTAAACCTTCCCTGTGGGATCGATATTCAGGGCTTAAATAGAAAGTCCTTTATTACTTGATAACGATATGTATACTTGCATAGAATCCCAACTTTAATTGCTTAAATTTCTTAATCACAAATATTGCATCAAGTTTTTGCCACCGTTACATAGAGGAGTCAAACTTATATAAATTTTACACAACTATATTTTACTGTGATCAAGTTTTTGGCGTCGTTGCCGGGGATGGTAACGGTAAATTAATTAGATTTGGTAAATTAGGAAATTTAAAGATAAAATATACAAAATATAAAAAAAATATAAAATCAAAAATCCAAAATGAAATATATTTTTATTTAAGAGTATTTTCAAGAAATTTTTCTTTGCTTATCATATTTGTTTATACGAAATATTGGATCTGAAGGTTTAGTACCTTATAATTCAGAATTAGAACGTACTATTAGCAAAATTCGAAAACAACAAAAAGAAATTAAAAACTTAAATAAAATGGCGAACAACTTAGATAAATAAATAAATGAAAATTGACAAAGACCTTTAAAAGATTATGCTGATCCGACAGTACATGAACTTCACTTGACTATTCAAAATCCTAATGGGGCTGCTAATTCATTTGAGCTTAAATATGCTATTATCCAAATGGTACAAAATAATCAGTTTGGAGGAACACCTACTGAAGAGCCTAACTTATATCTTGCTAGTTGTCTTGAAATTTTTGCTACTTTTAAATATGACGGAGTGTCTAATGATGTTGTTATGCTTAGAATTTTTCCTTTTTCCTTAAGGGATAAGGAAAAAGCTCTGCTAAATTCATTAGCAATTGGATCTATCAGACCTTAGGGAGAACTGTCATGAAAATTCTTGGCTAAATATTTTCCACCCTCGAAAACTGCTAAGCATAGAAATGATATTACATCTTTTTGTAAGTTTGAAGGGGAATTGATATATGAAGCATGGAATAGATTTAATGATCTTCTTAGAAAATGTCCACGCCATGCTTTACCAAATTGGTTAATAATTCAATCTATTTACAATGGATTAGTAGGATCACTTATAACTATTATAGATGCTGCTGTAGGTGGATCACTAATGTCAAAACCTTTTGATGAAGTATACTCTTTAATCGAAGAAATGGCTACTAAAACTTTTCAATTGCCCTCTGAAAGGGTAAATTTTAAGAGAGTAGCTAGTATTCATGATTCTGACGTAATGTATATTTTAGCATCTCAAATTGCTAATATTTCAAAAAATATTGACCAAATTGGAGTGAACTATTCTCAAATACCCTCAGTATTTGAGGAAAATTCACTAGGGCAGATAATTGATACTCAACTATCTTATGAAACTTTAAATGCTATAAATAATTGAAATAACAATCCCTATTCTAATTATTATAACCTTGGATGAAAACATCACCCTAATTTCAATTGGAATAATTATAATAATTTGGTGAATCCCTCTAGAAATTTGAACAACCAAGGAAATCATAATTTCCAACCTTATTAACCTCTGGGATTTAACTCTAACCCTAACCCACAAGTTAAGGAAAAGAAGTTGACGATGGAAGAAGTAATGTTGAACATGGGAAATCAAATACAGATTCAAGAGGCTGCTATTAGAAATATTAGAAATCAATTAGGACATATTGCTACTGCACTCAGTAACGGACCTTCTGGAATTTTTCCGAGTACTGTGGAAGTTAATCCAAAAGATCAAAATAAGAAGCAAATTAAAGTTATTCAATTATAAAGTGGAAAAGAATTTGACATAAGGATCCAAAGAGAAACTAAAGTTGATGAGGAGAAGGAAGAAATGGAAAGTGAACAAAATGAAAATGAACAAACACAAGGTCCTTTAGAAAAATCATTACCTCCGTTTCCTCAAAGACTAAGCAGAAGAATAAAGATAAATAATTTACAAATTTTTTGAAAATCCTTAAGAAATTAACGATAAACGTTCTTTTCGCTGAAGCTTTGGAGCAGATGCCAAGTTATGTGAAATTTATGGAGTATATACTAAGCCAGAAAAGGAAGTTTACAAATCATGAGACTGTTGTACTCAGCGAAGAATGTAGTGCTATTATTCAGAAAAAGCTTCCTGAAAATTTAAAAGATCCTGGTAGTTTTAATATACCTTGTGCTATTGGTGAAAAGTTTTTTGGAAAAACTTTATGTGATTTTGGAACGAGTATCAATCTTATGCCTCTCTCGATCTTTAAACGTTTAGATTTGAGAGAGATTTCCCCTAGTACTTTAACTCTTCAGTTAGCTGATCGATCAATAACTTATCCAAAAAACGTTATAGAAGATGTATTAGTAAAAGTGGATAAATTTATTTTTCCTGTAGAGTATATAGTATTAGATATGAGGGAAGATAGAGAGA
This sequence comes from Phalaenopsis hybrid cultivar, assembly GCA_002079205.1. Classification (NCBI taxonomy): domain Eukaryota; kingdom Viridiplantae; phylum Streptophyta; class Magnoliopsida; order Asparagales; family Orchidaceae; genus Phalaenopsis; species Phalaenopsis hybrid cultivar. The sequence continues at coordinate 266,623 of JXCR01146668.1, forward strand.
GTCCTATTATTTTTGGGAGATCATTCCTGTAACAGGGAGAGCTATGATAGATGTGCAAAAAGGAGAATTAATAATGAGAGTTAATGATAAAAAAGTAAAATTTAATATTGCAAAAGCTATGAAATATCCTGCAATAAAAATAGACAATGAATGTTTTAGGATGGAAGTAACTGATTATCTGAGTAATGAGCAATTTAAGAATGAGTTTGAAGACAAATTAAAGAAGGAGAATTTTTTGAAAACAAGGATGAAATGATAGAAGAAGATTTAGGTTATATTCAGGACAAAGTTAAAACGTTAGATTTGATGGAAAATGATAATAAAAATATTATTCCTTCAAGTATTAAACCACCTGAACTAGAACTGAAGATATTACCTTCCCATTTAAAATATGTATTTTTAGGAGAGTCATCTAGCTTGCCCAGTTATTGTATCTTTTGAATTAACTGAAATTCAAGAACAAAAATTAATAGAAATGTTGAAAAGATATAAAAAGGCTTTTGGATGGACTTTTAGCAGATATTAAAGGAATTAGTCCTTCTATTTATATGCATAGAATTCAATTAGATGAACAATACGAACCTAAAGCTGATCTTCAAAGGAGATTAGACCCAATAATGAAAGAAGTCGTTAAAAAAGAAATTTTAAAATGGTTAGATGTTGGAATTATGTATCTTATTTCAAACAGTGCTTGGGTAAGTCCAATTCACTATGTTCTGAAGAAAGGAGTGACCATTGAAGAAAATGAGAAAAACGAATTAATTCCAATAAGACAAGTTACTAGTTGATGAATTTGCATTGACTATAGAAAATTAAATATGGCCACCAGAAAATATCACTTTCCTTTACCTTTTTCTAGACCAAATGTTGGATAGATTGACTAGAAATAAATTATATTGCTTTTTAGACGAATATACCAGGTATCACCAAATTCCAATTGCTTTAGAGGATCAAGTGAAAACAAAATTTACAAGCCCATATGAAACATTTGTTTTTCGTAGAATGTCTTTTGAACTATGCAATGCACCTGCAACATTTTAAAGATTTATGATGTCAATTTTTGGCAACTTTATTGAATATGGAATGGAAGTGTTTATGAATGATTTTTCTGTATTTGAAACTTCATTTGAATCATGTTTAAATAATTTATAAAAATTTTTAGAAGTATGTGAAAGAATCTACCCGGTACTAAATTTGGAAAAATGTCAATTTATGGTTGCAGGAGGTATTGTACTTGGACATAAAATTTTTGAAAATGGCATGGAAGTAGATCCTGTAAAAATTTAAGTTATTTAAAAATTACCACCTCCTACTAATGTTAGAGGGATAAGAAGCTTTCTAGGCCGTTCTGATTTTTACAGGCGCTACATAAAAAACATTTCGAAAATAACTAAGTCATTATGCCAACTTTTAGAAAAAAGACACGAAATTTGATTTTAATGAAGAATGCATAAAAGCATTTAAATTATTTAAAGAAAAATTAATCACTGCACCTATAATAGTTCCATCTGATTTGGAAAAATCATTTGAAACAATGTGGGATGCTAAGGATTATGCTATTGGGGTTGTTTTAGGATAAGGACACAATAAAGTTTTTAAAGTAATATATTATGCTAGTAAAAATCTAAATGATGCTCAAATTAGCTACACTACTACTGAAAGAGAGTTATTAGCTATTGTTTATGCCTTTCATAAATTTAGACCTTACTTACTTGGAATTAAATATATAATGCATACATATAATTCTGCTATTAAAAACTTGTTGCAAAAGAAGAATGTTAAACTAAGATTAATTAGATGTATATTTCTATTCCAAGAGTTTGATTTTACTGTAGTTGATAGAAAGGGAAATGATAATCAAATAACTGATCATTTGTCTAGACTTAATTGCAAATGAAATTTTAGAAAATTTCCTTGATGAACAATTATATAGTATTAATGAAATGAATGTACCTTGGTATGTTGATATAGTAAATTTTATTGTATGTGATATCTTACCACCTAGTATTAAAAATCCACAACTAAAGAAATTCATTTATGATTCGAAATTCTATTTTTAGGGTGAACCATATTTATATAAATAATGTAAAGATCTAATTATTAAAAGATGTGTGCCTTATGAAGAAACTCAACAGATAATTGAAAGGTCAATGTAAAGATATAATTATTAGAAGGTGTGTGCCTTATGAAGAAACTCAACAAATAATTGAAAGATGTCATGAATTCTAAATTTGGTTGACATTTTCGAACAAATAGAACTGCATATAAGATTTTGCAACCAAATTTTATTGGCGTACTCTTTTTAGATATGTTAATGAATATATTAAACTTGCGATCGATGTCACCGAGTAGGAAATATTTCTAGAAGAAATGAAATGTCTCTAAATTACACATTAGAAGTTGAAATTTTTGATGTGTGGGGTTTAGATTTTATGGGACCATTTATGCCTTCATTTAGAAATTTATATATTACTTGTTGTTGATTATATCTCCAAATGGATAGAAGCTATTGCTGTACTTAGATGTGATGCTCGGAGTGTTTCTAAATTTTTAATTAAAAATATTTTTACAAGATATGGAATGCCAGAGATTAATTATTACTGATAGAGTATCTAATTTTAAAAATAAGAGAAACAAAAAATTAATTAAGAAATATAATATTATACATAGATTCTCTAACGCTTATCATCCTCAGACTAGTAGTCTAGCAAAGATATCAAATCATGAAATTAAACGAATTTTAGAAAAAGTTGTAAATCCTTATAAATTGGATTCGTCTGCTAGATTAGATCCTACATTATGGGCATAGAAAACTGCTTATAAGACTCCTATAGGAATGTCCCCATATAGACTTATTTTTGGAAAAACATGCCACTTAGCAGTAGCATTGGAGCATAAAGCATTTTGGGCTATTAAGAAATTTAATTTTAATCTAAAAGATGCGGGTTAGAAAAGATCATTGCAACTCAATGAACTTGAGGAGATTAGAAATGAAGCATATGATAATGCAAAAATCTATAAAGAGAAAATGAGAATATGTCATAATCAGAAGATTATTAAAAAGAAGTTTGAACCTGGACAAGAAATTTTATTATATAATACAAGATTGAGATTATTTCCAAGAAAACTGAAATCCAGATGGTTATGACCATTTAAAGTAATTAAAGTCTATCATTATGGAACTATTGTTCTTAAAGATCCTAACACTGGAAAGATATTTAAAGTTAATGGACACCGATTGAAACATTATTATGAAGGGCAGATACCACAACTTAAAGAAGTTTTAATGTTAAGTCAACCCAACTAATCAAATGGTACGTCTGGCTAACAACGTTATACCAAGCGCTTCATGGGAGGCAACCCATATATATCTATGCATTACTATTTTTGATAAGTTTTTTATATATTAGGACATAATAATCCTACAAAATTTTATATATCATAAATTAAAACAAACAGTGGTATTTGAGGAAAATTTGGAATTGAATTACAAAAAATGAAAAGTCACGAGTTTGGATGTTGGCGCCGACGACGCCCGCTAAACTGACCATAACGTTGACAGCGTCGACGACGCCGATAGCAGTTTGACGGTTCAGGACAAATTTTGTAGACTTTGGTGGGATTTTGCTCCGTAACAACCACCAAGAAGTATTTTTAAAGTCCTAAAAACTGCCTTGGATGAATAGAATCTCCCCATTTTTGAATTCCATGGCTTCCAATTCCATAAATACTTCTAGGTATGAAGTTTTTAATAGAAGAAAGTTTATCAGTTTTGGTACGCAGAGGTTATATGACAAAGTTATTATGAAGAAGAGATAGATCAAGGAGAGAGGCTTTGTCAATCATGGATTGATTAATCCAAGTTCTCCAATTAATAAAATCATTGTACAAAGATGATGGGAAGTTCTATGCTACACTACCGCTGTAGTTTTTGTACCAGTGGTGATGGAGTTCTATGCCAACTTACATGGAATTACCCAAGGAGTAGTCTCGTATGACGTAAGGCTGTACCATTTACTCCGGCGAGAATTAATGAGTTTTATATGATAGAAAACTTTCCAATCCGTCATTATACAAATTTTATCCCTAACAAATATTTGATGCAGGATGTCTATAAATTTCTGACGGATGAAAGTGATATTTGGAAATGCGAGATGAGGGATAGGTTAGTTTTTCTGCTTCATCACTTAATACAATATCGAAGCAGTGGCATTTCTTCATTTCTACAATATTACTCTATACCATGAAGATTAGTAGAGTCACCAAAGAAAGTGCTATTTTAAATTATTGCATTCAAATGGAAACACCCATTGATGTAGGATCTATCCATTTTAAATTTATTATGGGTATTATTATAAATAGGACAATTTATGGAATTGGGCATCCTTCCATAATTTTCCTACTTTGCAGTCAATTTGAAGCTCCATATGAAAGTTGGGAAAAAGTTTTTTTACCTTAGGATCCCATGATTCCTAATTATGATAATTATGTTGGGAATGGGAATGAAGCATTAGATGCTATCTTGGATCATTCGTCACATGCTCCAACTCCATTGATGCCACCAACAGTTGGACGTTCACTTGATTTGAAAAAGAAATTGAAGAATATTGAAAGAGAACTTCAAAAGTATTACGAATGCAATAGGAGATCTTAAGTACCTTTTTGATCACCAAGATTGGAGGATGAAGGAGAATTTTGATCACACTGGAACAATTGAAGCAGGATTGGTTCGGATGTTAAAGGAAAAAGGATAGATCAAAGAAAATTTGACTAATCAATTCCCGTATCGACCCTTCTACAATCTGTATGTTCATTACCAGTCTATGGGAGATATTAGAGGAGGAGAAAACACTTAAGAAGAGGCAGAATAATCGAAGAATTTGGACTCTCTATTAGTTTAAAATATTCATGTATTTAATGTTATTGTGTGGATTTGATTTAGTTTTCTTTGCTTTAGAATTATGAACTTTGATTATGTGTTTAGTTTTGTGACAGCGTTTAGTGTTGTGACTTGATTTCGATGCTAATTTACAATTTAGTTTGCTATATGAGTGTAAAAGTGTGATTAGGAAAATGTATTTGTAAAAAGTGTTTTTTTTTCATATATAAAAGTTGGTTTGGTGTTTATTGTGAAAATATTTGTTTGTGAATTATTGTTAGATGAAAATTTATATTAAAAAATACTAAAAAGACTTTGGAGTAAATTAAAAGAAAATTAAAAATTGCGAAAATATGAAATTGGAATTTTTAGCCTTCAGCGTCGACGACTCTGGCATGGGTATTGACGGTGCCCTCGACCCAAGAACATCCTAAAACCCTTAAAATTCAAGATTTTCCAGTAAAACGCCATTTTTACCCTTTGAGTCACCTTCAACCTCCGGTTTTTGCATCTAGGGCTCACATTTGCTGAGATTTGAGGCGATTTCAAGGCAAAGGAACTTTGGATTTCATCTTCTAGAGGTATGAGCTACATTTTAAACTAAAATTTTAGATTTTAACTAAGGATTTATCTCACATTGCCGAGATCTAAAAATTTTGGAATTTTTTAAGAGATTTTGAGAAAATCCTTTGGTGAAGAACTCTTACTTAGTAGATTTAAGTTTAAAGCATTTAACATTGTGATTTTCAGAATTTTAGGAATTTTTTCAGATTTTTATCAAATTATCTTTGATTTACCATGGTCCTAAGAACGAGCAAAGGAAAAAGGAAAGTAGATTATGATGAACAAAAATTTGTTAGCTTCAGGGCTAGTGTTCGATTTAATAGTTTACTTGAAAATAAAAAAAGTAATTTCAGATTGTGGATTTAAAAATTTAGGAGGAGAAGTCGAGTGATTAATCAATGCTCGGTAGTGGAAAAAATTATGTTACTTTACTGCCGAGGCTATTATTGGTGAAGTGATGGAGTTCTACGCCAATTTTACAGAGGCTTCTGATGATTTTGTTTTTGTTCGTGGGAAAATGATGGAGTTTACTCCAAGTAAGATTAATGAATTTTATCAGTTAGAAGATGTGTACAATTTCCAATATAAATCATTTTCTACTACGAATGAGGCCTTGGATGAGGTTATTTCTTTTCTTACTAATGAAAGATGAACATGGAAAGTGAAAAATTGAGTTAAGGTAAAATTTCCTCTTTCTATGCTTAATGTAGTATCTAAGGCTTGGCACTACTTTATTTCTAAGAGAATGATACCAACAAATCATCATAGTGTGGTGATAAAGGATAGAGCCATCCTGAACTACTGTATCGAGCAGGTGATGAGGATAAATGTAGGCTGTATTATTTATATGAACACTAGATCTATTACTTTGGGAGAGACCACTGGTGGGTTAGCACACCCTACCCTGATCTTCACACTTTGTGAGCAGGCAGGAGTTGATTTTAGACCTGAGGAAGAGAGGATTGAGCCTTGGAAACCTATTGGGCCTGGCAATATAAAGAGATATGAATCTCATGTTGGATGGAGGTATGGAAGTAAGACTAGAGATATTCCTTCTACTTTGAGGACCCCTACTTACCCTACTCTTTGAGAACTATTGGACCAAATGATGATCCAACAGGGAGGTATCTTGAGAATGGATCATAGAATGGAAAACATGGAGGCTAGAAATGCTCACACTGATGATTTAATGCTACAGACGTTTGAATATGATGCTGCTTATGATAATGCAATGGTCAAATATATGAAGGGTGATCACTCAGTTCAATTTCCTACTCACCCTGTCTTTACTCCATATCAACAACATAATTTGAATGTGGAAGAAGAAGAGGAAGAAGACGATGATTGGTGATTTGAAGTTTGATCTTTCTTTTAGTTTATATTTGATTGTACTTTGTTATTTTATTGTTTGTTGTAGTTATGTTGTTGAGACTGTTTGTTGTTAGATTGTGAGACTCTATTTTATTTTAGATATTGAGTTGCAAACTGTAGAATTGTAAAATTGTTCTTTATTACAAAATTCAGTTTAGTTCTATTGTTAGTTTTAGTATTTTTATGAATGCATTGTAATTAACTCTTTCTCAGCAAATTTTATATGTATTATATGCAATTTAATGTTTTAACTCTTGTAGTTCTTCATATTAGCACCTGCAAATTTCAGAGTTAATTTTCAAAAATCAGAACCTTCAACAGGTAAGTCTTTTCTTTATGTATTTAATGTTTTCTTTCGCCCTTTATTTTTTCAGTTCTTCATGCTAAATTTTTTTAAAATTTAAGTTNAGTTGGGGGGGGGGGAATAAATTTTTTTTTTTAAAAAAAAGAAAGAAACTTAATTTTATTTGTCCTCACTTAGCTATATTTTCAAAAACTTTAAATTTAACATGACATTTGGTATTAGGGCATAACATTAGATAACTATAAATATGTTTCTAAATATATATTAAGCTTAAGTAAAAAATTTCAATAATTAAGGTTAATTTTAGATATTAAGATATTTGGTATAAGGGAATAAGACTATATTTTTCTATTTTAAGTAAAGAAATTTGTAATTTTTTAAGTATTAAAAATCTTAGAGATTCATGTAAAAAGAAAATAATTAAACTTTATGAAATCTTTAAACTAATATAAATTTATTAAGTGAAGGAATGTGAAAAGTTTTTAACTTTAAGAGGAGGATAGTATGTGGTGGCTCTTGTTTCAATTACATGGACATCCATGAAATCTTCCTTCAAGTAATCATTGTAATCAAAATTTTCATCGTCGCTATTGACGAAAACTCCGTGTTCTTGAGCTAACTCGGAAATCTTGATTCTGAGTTTCTCAAATTTCTCTTCAATTATTGATTCCTTCATTGCTTTAAGATCTGGAGGAACCTGATGGACATCCTCTATTTGTTCCTCCATCTTGTTGGCTATTGTCGCGACAATGTCAGATATTTTAGATCCTGATTTCATTCCATGTCCCACGGGTTCATCAGACTGTATCAGTGCAGCGACCTTGGGTACCCATACCTTTTTCTTTTCGGCGATGATGTCTCAGGACAGAGTGTCTTAGTAGAAACATCAGTATGTAGAGGGAAAGTATACTTCCCGTGGTGTAGACCGGCTATAATGCCAAGTAATCGTCTCGTCTTTGCCTTTGGGATTGTAGAAATATCTCCATAATGGGTGACAGGTAAGATTTTCGGACCCGGTCTTGACTTAAACAGTCGACGGCCTGCAGCCCTGGTGGCAGCATAATCAATAGTAATTATTGTGATATCAACTCTGTTCCCTAAACGGAACCAAACCGGGATGAGAGTAGGTGGAACTCCCGTTGTCTTGTGGGACTGTCTGACTGACTTGACATCCTTCAAAATTTCCTTCTTCATGCGAGGGGAAATTGCATCTCCCACTCATTTAAGTAACTCGCTAACTGAACATCCTTGTTTGGTAGCTAGCCTTTTGAAAACTGCACTAACTCGGGTGATAGGAGTGAATTTCTTTCCTTCCTCACCTTGTACATGAAGTGGTGGTAATGCAACAACGAATTTCCGAACACTCTCGTATCCATCGGTATCCGTCAGAGGATGGAATCTACTCCCTTGTAGGAGTGGATAAATTTTCGATAACACTTCTTCAACTTGATGAGGCTCCTCCTCAACAGGTGTCTCCTTGGGAGCCTGGGCTTTGATGACCCTCCGAACTCTTCTGTTGTGGTTCCTCTTTCAAGTTCAAGTCAGCGGTACAGTCCTCGAACTTGATCCGATTTTAAACACGGGTGGTGGGACAGTTAATCCCTCAGTCAGATCCTCAATAATCATTACTTCTTTCCCCTTAGCAGCAGTGGGGCTAGCAGGTTTGGCGGGCGCCGTGACGACAGTAGTTTTAGACTTCTTGCAGGCAGGGAAAGCTTGAAGGCAGTTCAAGCTGAATTCTGCAGATGGTTCTTGTATTTTTGGAGCGGCAATCTTCAGCACTAAAAATGGGGTTTTCCTAGGGATGACCTCGAGATCTTCAAATTTGGCTCTGAATTTGATGGTAGGAGCAAGATTATAGGCTTCAGTGCTCGTTTGCAGGTTGCAGGAAAAGGTCAGCGTTGGGTAGGCCATTGCAATGGGCTTGAAAACAGAAAGTTTTAAGGTTAGCTATATGGCCAAAAATCTCGTAATTTTTTAGTGCAAGCATTGAAAGTAGAGGTTGATCTATAGACCGGGCGGGTCTTAATTTATGGGTGTTTTAAAAGTTTGTTTAAGAAAAAATCAAGAGGTGTAAAGTTTAATTAATATAAGAAAATTTCAAAGTGCGCGCAGCGCAACACGATTTGGTTTAATTTTCAAGATAGCAAATCAAATTAGAAGGGAGATGTGAAGTATTTTAGGACCTAGTGCGGGACCTATTTAATGGCAGACAATGCCCAGGTGGAACTAGTCCACCGACACACCTATTGGGGGTCCGACGCCACATGAAAATTTAAAGAGTCCTTAATGGCCTTCTGAACCCCTCTATTCAAAAATGATTGAACAGCTAGTCCTGAAGTCCAAGGAGCTGGATGTACCTTCCTAAGACAAAGATGGGTAAAGTATGCCAACGAAAGAAGGGTAATTTGGTCCAGGAGGGACGTGGACACATTACTAATGTATGAAGATAATATTTCTTGACTTTTATGGAGAGAAAAGTTTGTCCCCAACAGAGTCGCCAGAAGCTGTCGGTGCTATTTTTGGTTGGAGGAGTTGCCTGTAAGAAGCTATCGGTCATCAGAATCAAAATCTCATCGCCCGCTTTGGAAGAACGTTTTAATTTACACATATTTAGTTTTAGAAAAATATGAAATCAAACTGACCCCCATATCTTTCATAGTTTAAATGAAAAAGCGTTGTACCTCAAATCCTGTATCTATCCTAAAGGATAAACGCAAGACTTGAGGATGAGGCTTGATCAAATAAACTAAGGAATATATGACATTCATTTGGTCTGGGAAACCTTTATATTTGCCGACAAGTTTCCCTATTTAATATAAAGAATTAAATAGGGTTTATATTAAGCTGGGTTCGGACATGCTTCCTATAAGAGCAAACTCTTATAGTTAATTACATCTTAAATGACCAAAGTCACCTAAGAAGACTCTCGATAAAAATCAGAAAATATTATCTTCAAAGAATTTCAAAGGGTAGACTTTTCAATGAGATCAGACGTAGAGGTGTGAAAGGGGATTGGTTCAANACTTTTCAATGAGATCAGACGTAGAGGTGTGAAAGGGGATTGGTTCAAATTTGGAACATTTAGAGTCCAAAGGAGGAAGAACTAGGGGATGTCATAGATCTAGAGGAGAACCTTGGTGACTTCCAACTCTTCAACAAAATTGGATGTAGAGGTGTGAAAGGGGATTGGTTCAAATTTGGAACATTTTATTGTAGAATCTAAATGAGGAAGAACTAAGGGATGTCATGGATCTATAGGAGAGCCTCGGTGACTTCCCAAGCAATCCTAATGTTTGGCTTCAATTTTAAGGAGAAATATTTAGTTGTTTCATCCTATCAATTTTATTTGTTGGGCTTACACTCGTGAAACGATCACACAAATAGCCTGGAAGATGTGAGGGTTTAGGTCGTGACGGACGACAACCTCAGAATCCTAAGACGAATTAGGGCTTATATTGTATAGCAAGGCTATACAAAGGCCTAAAGATAAGGTGAGGATTTACGTTGCATAAGCAAGCAACGTCAAAGTCTTATGGCTTTGTTGTTTAAGTTTAAGAAAGGAAGATTGGTTTAGTTGAGGAAGACATGTTTTTTTGTTGAAGATGGTCGTGCTGCCCAGCATGCTAGCTCCAAGCTCCCTACTGCGACGAGTTTGAATTTTCTAGTGTGTCAAGTTATGATGTCAAATCAGGTGGCCCTATGGTTGAAGTTCTTTAAATTTTATGAGGGTATATTAAAGTTGATTAGAGTGACACCGGTTAGGATCCTACGGTTCCCTCATTTCGACACCACTATTTTCTATTGGATTCACTTATTCCAAATGAACTTTGTAAACTCAACTTAATGAGTTCCATAATTTCATTTAGACTATGGGAAGCCTCGTTAGCAACTGTAGGTTACCTCCTCCGAGGGATTCCCGATCATCTAATAGAGATGTCTTAATTTAGTTGCGGTTGTAGTTTTGTGTGATGTTTGTGATTAAATTTTGAGTTATCTTATATTTTAAATGTTGTGGGGGTGAATTTTATCTTGGTTGATTTTAGTTTTTGTTTTGGTTTTAGCTTTGTGGTTATCCTAATAGTGTTAGTTTTCATGCAGGGCGGCATCGTTGTTTAGCATGCAAGTTTGCAGGTATAAAAGTACAATATTAAAGTAGAAGAAAGACAACGCAAAAAACTGTAAAAGTGTACCGGGCAAGTCTTCTCGTTCCACCACCTGAAACTCAAAAGGCATGTTAAGGCATTTTATATGAAACAGGGAAGTAAAATTTTGATGACCTATCTATCCCTAGGTCATATCTTGGTGGGTTCTTATAAGTTTAATTAAGGATGATGTTGTCAAGCAAAATATATTAAGTTTAGTAGACATCTGAGGTATCCAACAGGTCTAGAGAAAGAAGCAGGTCTGTGCTACTCTCTCGCTGCTTGGTAGAATGTCCCGAGTTCTTTTAAACTTATTATATTGCTTAATAATTCATCCTATAAACACCTTAATGCTCAATAAACAATGATGTCTCCATTATCCCTAAGAATAGAGTAATTATCTTTTGTAATTTAATTTTGAATATTATGTGAGTGAAGACCCTTAAAGAGGCAAGTTAGTGTTATTGGAACACTTAGCCATATTTTGGTCCTAACTGGGCTTGTAGTGTTTGAAAGATGTTTTAATTGTATTTGTTTTTCTAATCCTCATTTAATCAGTCTTGATTTAACTTAGATTACTACTAAGCCCTAAAGACCTAGGTGAGTGTGTTAATAAATTTTGAAAAGGTTAAGTTTTACGTGGTCATGATTCATTATTTGAATCTTATTTGAAAATCAAAATAGGGGTATTAAATTGATTAATTACAGACTTCAAACGTCATACCCCTAATCCCTAGGTTCATTTTATTTTATTAAACTTTCAAATTTTAATAATTTAGAAATTTATTAACCTATCTTTATAATTAGGAAAGTGAGGCTGGTTTCTACCAATTAACCCCTTATGTTTCAAATATCCAAATCAAGGTCAGAAGTTACCCATTTCCCTCCTTGAAATAAGCCTAGATGTTAATTAGGACTAAATTTCCAAAATTACACATTTGCCCCTATGGCTCTAACACTTCATAATTTGTCAAATTCAATCCAAATGACTTTGAAATTTTTTTCCTACCTCATTCATGGGTAAATTAAGACATCAGAGGAGAAAAAGTGATTTTTCAAGATTTAATTTATTTTATATAATTATTTTTATGTAAAAAATAGGATTTTTCAAAGAAAAATTCTAACATGACCAAGGTAAATTCCAATCCCTTGAAATTTTTACGGGAGGTAGACCTTGACTATAGAAGCCTTTGGACCAAATTTCATGATTTTTTGAATTTTATTTGAATTTTAAGAATTATTTTAAGTTATGGAGTATTTATTAAATATGAATTATTTTAAATGGGGAAAATTAAGTTTTATATTTTTGAAAAAATCTTCCTAAGGTCAGAAAACCTAGAGGAGAAAATTTTATATTTTTCTAAGTTTTATTTGATTTATTGGATTTATTTTAGTGAAAACTCATTTTTAGCTTTTAAAAGTTATTTTTAAGCTTTAAAATTCAGTATCTTTATTTAAAAAATTAGAAAAAAATATTCTAATTGTTCCTAAGTGCTTAGCAAGCAATTTAGGTCCTAAAGTGCTTAGCAAGCAATATATGGATTTCTAATTATTTAAATATTTAAAATAGGTTAAAAACCAAGTTTTTATTTTAAACTCCATTTTATTTTTAGAAAATATCCCTGATCACAGAGAACTCAAAAACAAGTTTTTATAAATGTTTTAGTTATATTTTGATTTTTTTTAAAATCATTTAAGTGCCAAAGTGTTATTTATCTTTAAAAAATTAACTTAAGTTACTAAATGAACTCAAAATGCTTTGAAATTCTTATGGTGAGTTCTCTGGATCATAAAAAACTCTGGAGATAAAAAATCAAGTCATTTTGTTGTTTGTATTTTTTAAAGTTAATTATTTTAGTGATTTAGGGTTTGTGAAGATTAGGTGTTTTTTGAATTACCTAGATCATGAGAAATTTTTCTAAGGGTTCTCTGGTCATAGTAAACTTTCGAAAATTTTCCTGGATTTTTCTAAGCAACATGCTAATTTCCATGATTAATTTAAGCTAGTAATGCATATAAACTTAAAAAATATGATTCTCTGTCTAGAGACTTTTTTCTGACTTTAGAAAAATCAGGGAATGTTTCCTAACACAGAGGCAACAACATTGTAAAATTTCAAGCCATGATGAAATTAATACATGCATGGAGAATCAAAACATCTAAGTTAGTATTTAATTAATTAAAAATAAAATCTTCATTACATGGACTTAAAATTATTTCCACATTGTTCTCCTCTATTCACTGAGCAAGAGGGTATTTTTATTTTATTTTTGTGATTTTTCTACACCAAGATATAAATTTTTTAAGCTAGGGACCATTTTCTGATTTTTTTAAATCCTTATTTGTCTATTTAAATGAGTGGCGCCACCTCAACCTATGAAGGCTCCGAAGCTCCACGCGGCGGGCTCCCATTCAATGTTGTCATCCACCTCAGTGCTTTCTCGGCCCGCAGTTTATGTTCCGAAGCGCTGTTCGACTTGATCTCGGCCGTCCGTCTGATACACGCACGATCAGACAGCTCCCCGTCATTGTCCCTGATAGCCTAGCCCGAGAACTGTCCATCTTCTAGCCTTAAGATCTCTCTCATTTCTTAACCAAATTAAGTGAATACTTTTTTTAAATGCTTGTCTAGACTAGATGAAGATATCCATATGGTTATGATGCCATGAAATCAACTCAAAACAAATGGAGAGTTCAAATAGGCTCGGGAATAAGAGAAGTTTTATACCTTGGCTCTGAGAAGTGAAGCTTCAATCAGAGGGTCTTTGCACGTTTGTTGGGATCCAAGGAGGCTAGAGATTGAGCCACTAGCCTTGGTGTAAAGCCTAGGTAATCTTGGTCAGTTGTGAAGGTGTGGGCACAAGTAATTGAAGTTTGGTGGACTGTGGAAGTGTAATGAGCTCTGTCCTGGTTTTTGGCAGAGGTTTGAGCTCAAAATTGAGCTTCCACAGTGGAATTCAGTGGGGGAAGAGGGTTGGATTGCACTGAGGGAATCTCAGAGAAGCTCTATGAGAAGTTGGGGGGGCTCTCTCTAAGAAATTTTTAGTACACGTCCCATGGCCGTGGAGATGAGTTTTTATAAAAATGGCCATGGGGTGGCTCTCATGACAAATGTTTGGGTGCATTTTGGTGCTTAGGTGGAGGGCAGAGGAGCTCTACAATTTGATTTGGCTGAGCTGGCCTCTAGGTTTGATTTTGGTCAGTTTTGGGTATGTTGGGCTAGACATGGGTCTAGGTTAGGCTAGCCTTGGACTAAGTCCAAATTGAATGGTCCACATGATCAAGGAAGGTGTTGTAAAAATTTTTCATGAAGGGATAGAGTGGAAATTTTGGGGTTAAGGCCCTAATTTGGTGAGATATTGAGACATGGCCAATTTGGGGCAAATTTGTGGCTTTTGGACTTAGGTTAAAATCAAATGAAATTGAGGTCTCACCAAGGCCAATTGAAGGTCAAATTTGATTTATGGGTATGTTATGAAGATTTTTCAACACAAATTATGGCCAATTGAATGGGCTATGGGTTCAAATCATGGACCAGTTGAGCTAGAATTTGGTCTAGATTGGTCACATCAAGAGTGAATTTGAGTTTAGAATTGAAATTAGGGTAAATTGAGACCAATTGGATAGACATTTGGGATAATTTAGGGAAAATATGGGTCTTTAAAGGGCAATTTGGGGGTTTTGGTCAAAGATGACCAAATTGGCCAAATTAGGTCATCTGGTAGTTGAGAAAAAAGAAATTGGGAATATTTTAGAGGTTTTGGGATTTTTTGGAATTTTGGGCTAAGGAGGGGCATTTTGGTAATTTGGCCAAATTTGGGGATTTTGGCTAGTTTGGGTGTTTTCAAGGTGTTTGAACTGATTTTTGAATCAAGTTGGGTATTTTGGATAGATTTGGAAATTTTGGCCAAATTTGGGGTTCCAAGGGTATCTAGGTAATTTTGGGAGTTTAGGGGCAAAATGCTAAGTTGGGTATCTTGGTAGAGTTGGAGTGCCAACCGCCATTAATAAGCCATGGACCAATAGAAACCCTATTTTGGGTCCTCTATGTAGTGGTCTTAGCCAAATCCTAGCCTAGGGCTAATGGGTTTAGGGGACCAGCTACATGAGTATCCCAAAAGTATCAAGGGACCAAAGCCTAGAAATTCTGGGTTTAAGGTAGTGAGTGATTGTGAGTGTAAGTGATTGAAAGTGAGTGCCTTAGCCCTAGACCAACACCCAAAGCCAACCCTAAGGTCCAGCAGTCCTAATGTTAACTCACCTTGAGTTCTCTCATAGTGACCCCACCAACTAAGTGCTAGAGGTTATGACCAATATGTGGAACTTCAAGTTGAGTAAAGAAGAGTGTAGAATTTTTAATGGTGAGGGTTCCTTTTCTAGTTTTCTAAGAATAGTAAATAGGAAAATCCTACGGCTAGACCTTAGGCTACTAAAAAGGAAAAACTAAACCTCAATCAAAAGTGAGGTCAACAGCCGAACAGTTGGTACAGTGATGGTGAATTTGGTAGTAGGAGCAGAAGTAATTCTTGGAGAAGTCTCAATGCTCCTAACAACAGGCTTTAT
This sequence comes from Phalaenopsis hybrid cultivar, assembly GCA_002079205.1. Classification (NCBI taxonomy): domain Eukaryota; kingdom Viridiplantae; phylum Streptophyta; class Magnoliopsida; order Asparagales; family Orchidaceae; genus Phalaenopsis; species Phalaenopsis hybrid cultivar. Next base: position 282,449 of record JXCR01146668.1, read on the forward strand.
AGCACTAGTAGGGTTCTTTTCGATCAACACCTTTGAAGGGGAGAATTCCTTGGAAGATTTCAAGTTGAACTCTAAAATAGGCTCTACGGACTTATCTGTTTCGAATTTCATTATTGAGATAGCCTACTTCCCGAACTTGACTCCAATATCATCAAAACCTTGTCCAAACTTAATAACTATCAGGTCAAGTAGTCCATCCTTGTGGACAATGAACTCTATTCTGGAGGTGAAAGAAAATATCAACCTTGGCAAAGACATTGTCCTTATCATTTGAAGAATTTCTGAAAGTCAGTGACGTCTTGTGCCTCGCAGTTTTGACATAAGTACTCAAGTTGACGCACTTATCCTATAAACTCGGCATATCCTTTCCTATTTTAATTTTCAAATTTATTATTTATTTGTGATCAAAGAGTTCTGATTAACAAATTAAACAGGTGTGAAGAGACGCAACAATTTGGCTTGATTCGTAGAAAAGCAAACAAAACCCAAAGGATATGAAGAAAATGTGAAGTTTAGGACCCAGTGCAGGACCAACTTCACAACGCACAACGCCCAGGCAGAACTAGTCCACCAACACTCCTATTGGGGGTCCGACCCCGCACAAAGATAAAAGTCCTAACGAACTTCTTAATCTCTTTGTTCAAACGTTGTTGAACAGACGGTCCTGAAGTCCGAAAGAGTTGACTGTGCTTACCCAAGGAAGAAATGAGCAAAGCATGTCAACAAAAAAAGGATAATCTGGTCCATAGAGGACATGGATGCATTACTGATGTATAAAGATAGGATTCTCTGATTTAAATGGAGAGAGAACCTATTCCCCAAAGTTGCCCGTTGAAAGTTATCGGTTGTCAGAATAGAAATCCCATCACCTGCATCAGAAAGACATTACGTTTGGAGAAAAATGAAATCAAAGTAATCCCATATCTTTCATATTTTAAATGAAAGAGCACTACACCTCAAGCCACGTATTTATGCCGAAAGATAAACACAAGACTTGAGGGTCAGACTCGAATGCGAAAATCATTTTCTTTATAAGCCAACAAGTTTCCCTATTTAACATGAAAAATTAAATAGGGTTTATATTAAACTGGGCTTAGAAATGCTTCTTATAAGGGCAAGCCCCTATAGTTAATTACATTTTAGACAACCGAAGTCACCTAAGAAAACTCTCCAATTCATGTGTGTGCGAAACCATAGCAAAATGGGTGCCCTCTCTAGGTAATTTCACTGCACTAAACGTGTCAGCGCAGTTTGTTTCCTCATCCAGGGTCATCTGGGCAACCTCGTCAAGAATCGGGTAAAAAACGCGTCAAATTCGATTTCATTAAAATTTTGGTTCGAGCTTAATTAATTGATCAAGATGGTGTAGATGGTTATCATGAGAGGTTTAGAAAAGATTTTGAATGATATTAAATTGATTTGGAATTTCAATTTTGTGGTATTTTTGGAAATCTGGTCAAATTTGGGGATATTGGGTTTGGGTTAGGCTAGAGTTTAGCTATGGCCCAATTGATGGTTCAATTTAATGTGGGTGATCGTCATGAAATGTTCTCAATATTAATTGGGTGTCAATTTTGGAGTTTGGGCATTCAATTTGCTAACGTTTGGAGACATGGCTAAATTGGGGCAAAATTGGAGGTTTTGGATTTACGTTGAAATTGGGCTCAAAGTATGGGTCAATTGGGTTGCAACTTGATTTGAATTGAGTTTGATTATGTTGAATTTGTGTTCAGAGCTAAAATTGGGGGAAATTGGGATCAAATTGAGTACAATTGAAGAGTTAAAATTTGTGTTAGGGACAAAAGGCTGAGTTGGGTATTTTGGTGAAATTGAGGTGCCAACCACCTGATTTAAGCAATAAAGAAATGAAATCTCCATTTGGGTCCTCTATGTACTGGTCTTGGCTAGACCATATCCTAGGGCTATTGGGTTTAGCAGACTATCCACATGAGTGTCCGAAAAGATCAAGGGATCAAAGTTAACAAGTTGGGTTTAGGGTTGTGAGTGAGTGGGGGTGAAAGTGAGTGACAGTGAGTGCAAGTGGGTGACAGTGAGTGAACTAGCTCAAGAACAACATCTGGGGTCAGCCCTAAGGTCAAACAGTCCTATAGGGACTCTTTTTGAGCTCCCCTATAGAGACCCCACCTACTAAGTACTAGAGGTTAGGACCGGTATATGAAACTTCAAGTTGAGCACATACGAGTTTAGAATTTCTAATGGTGAGGGTCCTTTTCTAGTTTTCTAAGAATAATCAACAGGAAAGTCTTATGGCTGGACCCTGAGGAACTAAAGAGGAGAAAACTAGAGCTCAACCAAAAGTGAGGTAAACAATTGTGAAGAAATAAAAATCATTTAAAATATATAAAAATAGTTTTGTGCCAAATAGGAGCAATCTTGTTCTTTACCCTATTCCAAGTGCATAAAGAACATTGGCTAATCCAGAGTTTGGTCCCTAATTTCATGGTTAGGCTAGGAGGATACTGGCTGCCACTCTAGAACTCCCACTACTCCATCATCTGAAGGCTAATAATCTCGCATTGGTTTCCAATCAACTTAACAAAATTAGGAATTTTAATCTGTCACCTTAAAATCTCCAATTTTGCATCCAACAAAGTATATTTCCTTATTTATTTGCACCCAATTCTACGGATGACATACTCTCCAATGAAATCAAATGTGATTCTCTCTATGTTGTAGAAATCATATCCCATACGTCTCTCAACAAGTTTTAATATTTCAAATGGCCAGATTAAAAAGTAAATGAAGATCAGAGTTCAAATATTCATAAATTATTAACATTTAAAACCGCAGAAAATAAAATCAATTCTTCACAAAATCATATCTCAAAGTAGGGAGAAGAATAAAAAAGACTACTTAGAATTCATGAGAAGGAAACAAAAAAATATGGATTTCGTTAATAAAAATAAGTTTGCAAAACAAAAGAATTAAAAGTCACAACTTATCTCACAACCTTCCCAAGCAAATTCCTAGAAGTTCTCTCCACGTCTATCTCTCTTTAGAAGCACTCTCAATTCTCTCTTAGAAGTGTAATGAAGAAGAAATCTTTCACCTTCCCTCTCCTTAACCCTAGAAGAAAATCTCCAAGCCCTTGACTTTCTCTCTCTATCTCTTCCTCTTGCCTTTCATGGTTCTTAAAGAAAATCTCCAAGCCCTTGCCTCTCTCTCTCATGCCACACACACACACACACACGCACACACACGCACACACAACACTCACACCCAAAACTCCTCCTCAAGCCCTAAACTTCCCTCTCTTTTATAAAAGGCTACCTCTCTCCAAAAAGAATTAAAAATTCCCTCCAAAATTCTATCTAAAAGTCAACTCTTTTGAATTCAAAAGACATGTCCATTGATCCAAGAGACATATCCCTTGATAAAAGAGCCTTTCAATATGTCTAGATGCATTAAATCACTCCAAGGGGTATTTAGCAAAATTGTCCCTTTGAAAATTTGCCCAAAATTCATCCTGAATCGCCTTAATTCACCAAAAGTCATCTCTGGCACATCATGCACCAGTTCTCTAGATTTTAGCGCATCATGCGCCCCTCTGCAGTAGCTCCACCATTTTGCTTCATTCGGCTCCGTTTCACCCTGATTCAGTTGTGTTTTGCTCCTAACAGATATACCTACAAAATAAGCATGAAAATAACGTTTTTTAAAGTTTAATTTCATTCAAAACATGTGAGAAATGTAAAGTAAGTTAAGCATAGAGAGACATATCGAAATGTGTCATGTCAGAATTTTCTTTCTTGCTCGTTTTTACTCCAAATTACACCATTTTTGCTTCATTTTCTCCAAAAGTTTATTTCTTGTACCTGAAACAAAAAAAATGCAAAATATCTTTCTTTAAAGTGTAATATTATTAAAATTGAGCAAAAAATATATATGAAAAAGTAGGTAATTTTTAGGTTTGTCAGTGATCGTAATGGCTCTGCCTAGAATGAAGTGTGGTGTCCACAAGTTGGGTGAAATCATAGCTCTCCCAGGTCAATATGTTTCGCAATGGATTTCAACCTCACAAGTGATCAGTTTGTAAAGTAAATTAAGAACCAGTAAAAATACGATCACATTAATTAAATAATAGAATCTAAGCAAATCTAAATTTCTAAACATGCATTTATTTCATTGCAGAAGAGAAGTAAAATGAAAATAATGCAAAAGTAGTAAAAAGATTGATTGAATTAAGTAATAAATTGTGTTTCAACAAGGAACATAAGCCTACCTACTCTCTTTCGAGTGTATAGGTATGCTTAGTATTCTATTAGTTTTATGCAACTATCTGTCACCTAGAAGCATATAAAAGAAACAGAACATTAAATTAAATTTCCTTAAAAGTTTCATTCCCGTTTAAAATATTTTACTAGCCAACCGATCAATGTGAGTGCACTCAAGTTCCGAGATCACCACTCTCCTGAGTTTTAGTTTCACATACAACAAATTTTTACATAAACTATTGCCACTTAAGTTATGTCAATGAAGCAAAGGAGATATTACTCATTGCATGGAAATAAAAATAATTTTATAATGAAACAAATTTTCCTACACATGTCACTACTTCATATTAAAAGAAAATAATAACAAAAACTACTTATGAAGCATGAATAAAACACAATATGAAACCTCATTTAAATAAAAAAAAATCCACTAGAAAGTGTTTACAACAATTACAAGAAAACGAAGAACACAATACTCAGCTTTTCCCTCTGAAAGAAAGAAAAAAATCTCTCCAACAAAATCTCTTGTTGATCCATGCGCTGCTCATACTTCCTTACTCATATCTCTCAAAATCCCTCACCAATCTCTCCAGAAAATGAAGAAATATACATCTCCATAAACTCATGCCAAACTTCTAAAACACTTCCTAATTTCTTCTCTAGATTCCTCTAATTACTTCCTAATTACTCATTATGAGAGGCACCAGCCCCCCCTTTTTAAAAGAAATAAAAACCCCTCATTGCTTCAAGAGACACATCTCTTTATTCAAGTGACACATCCTTTCCTTCCAAGTGAAACTTCTCTTCATCTAAGAGCCTTTCTAAGTGTCCAGACTCATTGAATCAATCCATAGAGTGTGCAAGTTGTCTAGAAGCTTCCAGAACATCCTATAGAAATAATATGGTGCACTATAGCACTTGTGTCTTGTGTTATGGCATGCCACTCTGGGTGCTATAGCACCATCCTACGGGCAGCTCCACCGTTCCACCTCGTTTTGCTCTATTTCCACTTCATTTCACCCCTTTTCAGCTCCGTCGCGCTCCAGATTGGTATACCTACAAGATATACATGAAAAACATTTGTTTAAAGTATAATTTTGTTCAAAAATATAGAATAAATATGCAGGAGATTAAACATGGAAATTCATATCGAAATGCGTCAAATCATAATTTTCTTCTTTGCTCAATTTGGCTCCAAATTACATAGTTTTTGCATCATTTTCACCAAGCGTCCATTTCTTGCACCTGAAGAAAAAAATTTGTTAAATACATTCCTTTAAAGTGTAATATCATAAAAAAATGTGCAAAAATGAGAATGAAATGTACACTAAAAATAGATAATTTTTAGGTTGATCACTATGAGCTTGTAGACTTTCTAATATTTTGAGTGTTCATGTGCTTAATAATTTGTGTGTGAATTTAAAAGTCATGTTTTAAAAGTTGTGAGTGGATTTATCATGCGTGTTTCTATGGTAATTGGATTTATATTTCTATATAAGTGATTGTTGGTGTTTTTAAAAATTAGATGTGGAAGATGTTTACTGAACCTTAGGTTTAGTAATTGCTGTCGTGGCTTTTTTTATTTGGATTTATCATTGGTTGTTTGCTTATACTGTTTGTTGTTTGTTATTACCGCACTATTATTTTTTTACTACTCTAATGTTGTTATACATGTTATGTTTAGAGAACTCGTGTACTTAGCAATCTCCTTTTGTTATATACATGTTATTTAAGCTCTACTATTGTTATACACATTTTTAATACTTGCATACTTTCATGTTAAACCCTTTTTAGAAAATCATTTTTAAAATTTTATTCCTGCTTCTATATTTTTTGTACTAAATTACTTAACCTGTTAAAAAAATTAAGTTTGGGGGAAGAATAAAATCTTTTGAAAAACCTAATTTTATTTGTCCTTAAGAAACTATATTCAATGAAAATAACTTTTTAAAATAATATGGGGTATGTGGCGTTGCTTTCAAAAAACTGTATTTTTTATATTCTATAGATGTTATGGTAAACTTAAGTAAATTTTTGGTGATATAGGTTAGTTCCAAAAATTAAGATATTAAGTAAAAGAGAATAGGGATATGATTTTACTTTTTAAAGTAGAAAAAAATTATCCTTTTGAAATATTGAGGATTTTAGATCTATACTTTAAGGAATTGAGACTCTATGAAAAATCATATTTGGAAACTAATACACATTATCAAGGTAAAGAAATGTTATGAGTTTTTAACTTTAGGATGAGGATAGTGAAGTTCAAAATCATTGAAGACTGATCCAAATATAGTAATCCTCATTGAGAAAAAGATAAAATGGATTGATGATGATCCTGAAAGTAAAAAAAAGAAAGAGATAAAAAAAATAAAATAAAATGAAAAGTAAAAAAATAGAAGAAAAGGTGTATGTGAAAGTGATGAGAGTTTGAGGGAATGCCTAATTCAAAATTAGCTTCACTTGAATCATCTTAAAGGCATTATTACCATTTTGAGATTTTATTTCCTACAAGTATTAGTTAGACATTATTACTTAAAGAATATACAGTTTTAAGTAATCATCTTAAATAATTATAAATTCAGTTTTAAGTAATCATCTTAAATAGTTAGAAATTCAGTTTTAAGATTATTCTGATTTTATTTCTTAAAGAAAGAGGCATCATTCTTATGCATTGCAAACTACAATTAATTTTTGAAATGAATGGAAAACAAGAATTTCTAGACTTGATTACTAAATATTCTTATGCCCTATTTTAGCTTAAATTACTAGAATTTTTTGAAGTCATAACTACCACCTTTATAATACAAAATTATAGGGGTCTTTAATGAAACCCACAACCACATGTTAACATTTTTAAATTTTTAAGAGAAATAAGTTATTTAAGGACAAGTAACAGTTAAGTTTGGGGAATTTTGACATGCCTAAAATATGTTACTTTTAAAGCTTATTTTTAATTAAATTGTGCTTTAATGAAAGCTATTTTTGATATTTTTGGTTGTAAGGACACTAAATGGAGCAAGTGGGCCAAATGGAACAAAAGTAGAGCAATTTGGAGTCCAAGGAAGCAAAAAATCCAAAGTTGACCTGAGGCTTAGGAGCCGGACAACAGAGAATTTGGCACCTAGGCACCAGACAATAGAGAGATTGATGTCTAAGCACCAGAAACGATTTTCTAGATGGTTCAATGAATGTGGATAAAGTTTGAAAGGGTGCTTGAAGTGACTCTTGGTGATTTTGAGAGCTTTATTTAGAGGGACTTCTATAGAGTCCAAGGGAGGTCTATTAGAGGGAAGAGAGCCTTTTAGGAGGAAGAACTTTTGATAGAGAGAGAAAAGGGCTTGGAAATTCTTGGAGGCTTGAAGGATTTCAATGGTGACTTGCTTAGATTTGAAGGAGAAGAAGAGAAGTGAGAGATATCTTCTTCACTAAAGTTCTAAGTAAGATTAGAGTGGTACTATAAGGAAAGTGAGTGCTTCAAAAGAACTAGAATGATTTCATAGGAAAGTGTTTGAGATACTTTGTGTATTTTGTTTATTTTATTTAGTATTATTTTATAAACTTATATTTATCTATAAATCCATGTGTTGTTGTGTCTTCCCCATGAGATCTGAGTAGTTTCTTTTGTCTTACTCTCTGCAATGAGGAATAACTATGTGAAAGAATAAAGTCTAGTTGAAGTACTTTTAATTACATAAATTGTGATGATTTAAACTCTATGCTTAATTTACTTATTGATCTTGACAATTGATTAGTTAAAATAATAATGACCCAAAAGGGTTATGCTTTCCTCAACATAGTAAGAATCACATTTAATCTCATGGATGAAAATGTAGTGTTCCTCTTTATTAACCTAAGATCTAGCCATAGGACTTCCTATTGACTATTTCTAGAAAACTAGAAAAAGAACCCTTTCTATTAGAAATTCTAAACTCCTCTTTACTCAACTTGAAGTTCCATATAGTGGTCCTAACCTCTAGCAATTAGTAGGTGGGGTCATTATGAGGGAGCTCAAGGAGAGTTCCCATAGGACTGTTGGACCTTAGGGTTGTCCCTAGGTGTTGGTCTAAATCTAAGGCACTCACTACAATCACCTTACTCACAATCACTCATAAATGCAAACCCAAAATTTTCTTAACATTAATATCTTAATCTTTTGGGATGCTCATATAGATGGTCCCCTAAACCCACTGACCCTAGGCTAGGGTTTAGCTAAGACCAGTACATAGAGGACCCAAAATGGGGTTTCCATTGGTCCATGGCTTATTAATGGTGTTTAGCACCCCAACTCTACCAAAATGCCCAACTTAGCCTTTTGCCCCTAAACTCCCTAAATTACCTAGATATCCCTGGAACCCTAAATTTGACCAAAATTCCTAAATTTACCCAAAATGCCCAAATTTGTTTAAAAATCATTTCAAACCTTTTGAAAACAAACAAATTACCCAAAATCACCAAAAATTGCCAAATTATCTTTAGCCCAAAATTCCAAAAATTCTGAACAAATCCCAAAAATTCCCAAAATACTCAAAATATTCCCAGATTCACTTTTCTCAACTACCACATGACCCAATTTGGCCATTTTGACCATCTTTGTCCAAAACCTCCAAGTTGTCTTTAAAGGCCCAATTTTCCCAAATCCACTTCAATCGTCCATCAAATTGGTCCCTATTTCCCCCTATTTCAATTCTAAACTCAAATTCACCTTTGATATGACCAATCTAACCTAAATCTAGGATTAATTAGCCAATGCTTTGAGCTCAATTTTGATTTAAATCAAACAACCAATTTTGGCCCTATGACTTGGTCCCACCTAATTGAACCCCATGGCCTACTCCATTGGCCTCAATTTGGACTCTAAACTTTTCATAATATTCCTAAACATCAAACTTGACCTTCAATTGTCCTTGGTGAAGCCTCAATTTCATTAAATTTTGACTTTAGTCCAAAAGCCCCAAATTAGTTATGCCTCCAAATTTTACAAAATTGAATGCTTTAGCCCCAAAATTGGCACCCAATTCATGTTTAAAGCTCTTCATGGAATTCCTATTGACCATTCTTAAGAATCAATTTTGACTTAGCCCAAGGCTAGCCCAAGGCTAGCCCAATCTAGACCCAAGTCTAGCCCATCATGCCCAAAATGACCAACTCTCCAAAATCCTCCAAATTGACCCCCCAATTGAACTCAAAATACTTTAAATCCTTCACCAAAAATGTTCATTACAATCATCTACATCAAATGCATCAATCAATTGGGTCAATTTATAGGCTAGCCTAGCCCAAACTCAAGTTTTGTTTATTTGAACCCACATTGGACCCATGCACTAAAATTAGCCTAACCACCGCAAAGCCACCAAATTAATGACTCCACAGCTATTAGTTGGACCCTAGTGACCAAGCTAAACCCCATAAACCCAACTAAGCTAAGCCATTGACCAAAGGTCCCCTAAATCAAGGGATTTTTATTCCATATTTTCTTAAGCCTTGGATATTTTTGCCAAAACAAAACCTCAACTCATTTAATTGCTGTGACATATTCCCCTGGCTCACCTGACCACCTAGCCACCTCCCTTGGCTCACCTGACCACCTAGCCACCTCCCCTGGCCTGGCCGGCAGGCCTAGTGGCCGGAAAACACCAAAACCATGAGCCACCCCTCAAAATCAAACCCATTTCAAACCTAGAGGCCACCTCATCCAAATCAAATGTTAGAGCCTCCCTGCCCTCCACCTAAGCATCACTTTCACCCCCTAATTGGCTATGGCAGCAAGCCTTAAGCCATTTTTAAAGAAAGCTCCCCTCCACGGCCATGGAGGTAGAGTTGAAATTTTCTCAGACAGAGCCCTCCAAATTGCTCACAGAGACTCTTTGAGACCTCCTCAACTCAAACCAACCACCTTCCCCCACAGATTCCCACTGTGGAAGCTCAATTTTGAGCTCAAACTTTTGCTTAAAACCAGGACATAGCTCAATACACCTCTACAGTCCACCAAACTCAAATTAAACTTACCCACACCTTCACCATAGTGAAAAAAGGAGAAGCCCCATCAAATTTCGCTTCCACAGAGACCCTAACATAGCTCTAGACCAACACCTGAAATAGAGTTTGGTCGAATTCATACTTAGACCTTACACCACAATAAGAGGCTCAATCCCTAACCTCTTTGGACCCCAACGAACATGCCGAGCACCTCTGATTGAAGCTTTCTTTCTTATAACAAAGGTATTGAACTCCCTCTCTTCCCGAGCCTATTTCGATTCTCCATTTGCTTATGCTGAACTTCATGGCATCTTAACCATATAGATATGTTCCTCTACTCTAGACGAGCATTTTAAAAAAAATTTCATTCAATTTGGTTGAGAAATGAGGGAGATATCAAGTCTTAAAGATGGACAGTTCTCGAGCTAGGCCATTGGGGACGATGACGGAGAGCCGTTTGATCGCGTGTTTATCTCATAAATGGATGAGATCAAGCTAGACAATGCTCCCTTACATGAACCGCGGGCCTAGTCACCGCTGATGTGGATGGCGTCGTCAAATAGGAGCACACCGCGTGGAGCTTCGGAGCCGCCGTAGGTTAACATGGCACTGCACGTTTAAATAGATAAATAGGAAATTAAATAAATCAGAAAATGCCCCCTAACTTCAAAAATTCATATCTTGGTGTAGAAAAAACACAAAAATGCAATAAAAATATTTTCTTGCTTAGTGAACAAAGGAGAACAGTGCGGAAATAATTTGAAGTCCATTTGATACATGTTTTATTTTTAATTAATTAAATAATATTTTAAGTCTTTTGATTCTCCATGCATGTAGACATTTCACCATGGATTGAAATTTTGACATGTTGTAGCCTCTGATAAGGAGAATATTCTTTGATTTTTTTCAAAGTCAGGGGAGACCTCTAGACAGAGATCCATATTTTTCAAGCATATGTCTATTATTTTCATAAATTAAGCATAATAATTATCATGTTTCTTAGAAAAATCCAAGAAAATTTTGGTAGGTCTACTATGACTAGAGAATTATTTGAAAAATCTTTCATGAGCCAAGTAATTCAAAATGCACCTAATCTTCACAAACTCTAAGACACAAAGATAATTAATTTTGGAAAATACAAACATCAAAATGACTTGATTTTTAATCTCCACTATTGTATAAGACTCAGAGAACTCCCCATAAAAATTTCACAACATTTTGAACTCATTTGATAACTCAAATTGATTTTCTAAATTAAATGGTATTTTTGACACTAAAATTATTCTTTAATAATCAAAATATAACTTGCAAAATTATGAAAACAAGTTTTTTGAGTTCTCTGTGATCAGAGGGGTTTTCTAAAAATAAAATGGTGATTAAAATAAAAATTTTATTTTTAGCCTATTTTTAAATACTAAAATAATTTAAAAATTATAAAAATCACAAAAATAATAAAATTCATGGAAATGTCTTAAATTATTTTCTAAGCACTTAGGAACAAATAAAATATTTTTTCTGATTTTCTAAGTGAAGATATTCAATTTTAAAACTTAAAATAATTTTTAAAGGCTAAAAAATGGATTTTCACTAAAATAATTCCAGTAAATCAAAAAAAAACCAGGAAAATGTAAAATTCTCTTACCTAGGTTCTCTGACATCAGGGAAATTTTTCAAAAACATAAAACTTAATTTTTAACTCTTAAAATATTTTATAATTAATAAATACTCCATAAATTAAAATAGTTCTAATAATTGACAAAAAACTCAATAAATCATCAAATTTGGTCTAAATGGTTCTCTGATCTAAGTCTACCTCCAATAAAAATCTCAAAGGATTAAGCTTTTCCTTGGTCAAGTTATAGAATTTTCTTTGAAAAATCTTATTTTTGCATAAAAAAATTCTGCATATTAAATTAAATTTTGAAAAATCACATTTTCTTGTCTAATGTCTTAATGGACCCATGAGTAAGGTATGATAAAAATTTCAAACTCATTTGAATTAAATTTGACAAATTATGAAGTGATAGAGTCTTAGGGGCAAAAGTGTAATTTTGGAAAGTTAGCCTTAATTAACATTGAGGCTTAATTCAAAGAGGGAAAAGGGTAACCTATTATTTTAACTAATTCATTTGGAAGATTGAAACCAAAAGATAGATTAATTGGTAGAAACCAATCTCAATTTTTGTTAATTAAAGGATAAATTTGTAATTTCTTTAACTTATTAAAATTTGGAAGTCTAGTCAAATAAATGATCCTAGACTTAGGGGTATAGTTTTGGGTGTTAATAACTCACTAATTTGATATCCCTATTTGATGTTGAAATGAATTTCAAAAATGAATCATCATCACTTAAAAGTTTAATCTCTTTCAAAAAATAATAACTAAGACATCTACCAAAATTTTAAGGGCTTAGTAGTGACCTAGGCTAAATCAAATTAAATAAGGATTAGAAAAAGTGGACATAGCTAAAATTAAACACCTTCGGACCACTACCAGCCCAAATTAAAGAGTTGGCTGAGTGTATTGATAACATTAACTTGCCCCTTTTAAGGGTCTTCACCCAAATAATCTACAAATTAAATCACAAATGATAATTACCCTACTCATAGAGATAATTGAAACATCAATGTTCACTGACCATTAGGAGTATTTTTATAGGATGTATTATTAAGCAACACAATAAGTTTTAAATGAACTCGAGACTTTTCACCAGGCGGTGAGAGGGAAGCATGGACCTGCTTCTTCCTCTAGACCTGTTGGAACCTCGGAGGTCTACTAAACTTAATATGCTTTGCTTAACAAAAATCATCCTTAATCAAACTAATAAGGACCTACCAAGATATGACGTAGGGTTAGGTAGGTCGCCAAAACCTTACTTTTGCCGCTTTACATAAAATGTTTTAACATGCATTTTGAGTTTCAGGTGATGGAATGAGAAGACTTGCCAGGTATGCTTTTATAGTTTACACTGTCGTATTTCTTGTACTTTCATACTGTACTTTTAATGTTAACACAAACTTGCATGCTAAACAATGATATCACCATGCATGAAAACTAAAACTATCAGGATAGCCACAAAACCAAAACCTAAACCAAAATCTAAAATCAATGAAGATAAAATTCACCGCCACAACATTCAAATATAAAACAACTCAAGATTTAATCACAAACATCACACAAAAAAACAACTACAACTAAATTAAGACGTCTCTGTCAGATGATCGAAAATCTCTTGGATGACGTAATCTACAGTTGTTAACGAGGCTTCCCACAGTCTAAATGAAAGTATGGAACTCATTAAGTTGAGTTTAGTAAATTCATTTGGACTACGTGAATCCAATAGAAAATAATGGTGTCGGAACGAGGGAACCGTAGGATCCTAATCGGTGTCGCTCTAATCAAATTTAACATCCCCCATAAAATTTAAAGAACTACAACCATCGGGCCACTTGATTTGACATCATAACTTGACACCCTAGAAAAATTAAACTCGTCACAACAAGGAGCTTGGAGCTAGCATGGTAGGCAACACGACAATCTTCAACAGCAGAACATGTCTACACCAGCTAAACCATTCCTTCCTTAGAATTAAATAATGAGCCATAGGATTTTGAGGTTGTCTGCCTAGTGCAACATAATCCTCAACTCATCTTTAGGCCTTTGTACAGCTCCGTTGTATAATATAAGCCTTAACTCGCTTAGGATTCTGAGGTTATTGTTCGTCGCGACCCAAACCCTCACATCTTTCAGGTTATTTGTGTGATTGTTTCACACGAATGTAAGCCCTAACAAATGAAATTGGCAGGATGAAACACTTAAATAATTTCTCCTCAAAATTGAGCCCAAACAATAGGATAGACCGGGAAGTCACCGAGGTTCTCCTCCGAATTCATGACATCCCCAAGGTCTTCCTCCTTTTGGATTCCAAAAACAAAATGCTCCAAAATTGAGTCAATCCCATTTCACACCTCTCTGTCTGATCTTGTTGAACAATCCTATCCTTTTGAAGTTCTTGAAGATAATATTTCCTGATTTTTATTGAAAGTTTTCTTAGGTGCCTTTGGTCATTTAAGATGTAATTAACTATAGGGGCTTGCCCTTATAGGAAACTTTTCTGAACTCAGCTTAATATAAACCCTATTTAATTCTTCATATTAAATAAGCAAAATTGTCGGCAAATAAAACAGTTTTGCAGATCAAAAGGATGTCATATATTTCTCAGTTTATTTGATCGAGTTTCCTCCTCAAGTCTTATGTTTATCCTTCGGGATAGATACAGGGTTTGAGGTATAGCGCTCTTTCATTTAAACTATGAAAAATACGGGGCCAGTTTGATTTCATATTTTTCTAAACTTAAATCTATATGTAAATTAAAACGTCCTTCCGAAGCGGGCAATGGGATTTCGATTCTGGTGACCAACAGTTTCTTACGGGCAACTCAACCAAAATAGTGCCGACATGGGGTTAAGTGTAAATAAAAAAAAAATTAGTTTTGATGGGCATAAATTGGAGATTTTAGAGTGACGGGATAAAATTTCCAAATTGATCCAGATGTTTGGAACCTAAAGCGAGATGTTAGCCTTTAATTGAAGGGTAAAAGGGAATTCTAGAGTAACAGCAAGTATCTTCCCAGACTAACCACTAGTTTGAAGACTTAACTCTATATTAGCCAATATTCTTTATTCACTCGAGAGAGGGTAAAGAATAGGTATGCTCCTATTTGGTACAATACATTAATTATATTTAAAATTATTAGATTCCTATACTGATTATAAACTCATTGCAAGGAGAGGGATGTTTAATACAAATTTGAACTTTTTTATACATCATCTGTTAGAATTGTTTAGCAAAAACTGACCTGAACCGTAATTACGCAATTATTTTAGTCCTGAAATGTGGCCAAAAGCTTGACACAATTTATATTAAGTGACTAGTGTGCAAAATTAAATATTATATAAAGTTGATAAAATATTTTACATACTAGGGGTACTACGCAAGTATACTTATCATTTCAAGTAATATAGAGCTCTAATAGAGCTTAAGTATCGGTTCTATAGGGATAGGCAAAACTCTTATACGATTAATTTAGTAAAATCCTCTTTAAATTGAAGTTAACTTATATAAAAAATGATAAAAAGTTTTGTGCATTAACTAATCCTACAAAATTTAAAATAAATGTGAGGTATGATAAGCAAATGCAGAATATAAATGTAAGATAATCTAAAAGGCTAAAATTTAAAGTTACCACTAAGAAATTATAAACTAATAATGTGTAGAAGAGTTCAAATTTGTTTAAAACATCCTTCTCTTTGCACTGAGTTTATAATCAGAGTAGGAATCTAATATATATAAATATAATTAATGTATTGTGTCGTATAGAAACATACATATTCTTTACCCTCTCTCGAGTGCATAAAGAACATTGGCTAATTCAGAGTTAAGTTCCTAAACCCATGGTTAGGCTGAGAAGATACCAGTTGTCACTTTAGAGATCCCACTTACCCTTCTCTTAAAGGCTAACATCTCAATTTAGGTTCCAAACATTTGGATCTAATTGAAAATTTTAGTCTGTCACTCTAAAATCTCCAATCTACACCCATCAAAATTTATTTCTCTATTTATTTGCACTTAATCGCATGGACTACATTCTCACCCATGAGATTAAATGTGATTCTTACTATGTTGAGGAAAACATAGCCCTTTCGAGTCATTATGTTTCACAACAGATTTTAACAAATTAATTGGCTAGATTGATAAGTAAATTAAGCATAGAGTTTAAATCATAACAATTTATGGAATTAAAAGTACTTCTAATAAACTTTATTCCTACACATAATTATTCCTCATTGCATGGAGCAAGTTAAAGGAAACAACTCAATTCTCAAGGGGAAGAAACAACAACATATGAATTTATAGATAAATATAAGTTTATAAAAAAAAGATTCCGTAAAATAAAAAAAAAACGTAACTTATCTCAAACTCTTTCCCAAGCAATCCTTCTAGTTCCTTTAAATCACTCACTCTCCATACATCTCTACTCCAATGTCACTTAGAAATGTAGTGAAGAAGATATCTCTCACTTCTCATCTTCTCCTCCAAATATAAGAAAGTCACCAACACTTTACTCCTCTCTTGAAGAAGACTCTCTTCTCTCTAAGAAGACTCCCCACCTCTCTAAAAAGACTCCCTTTGGACTCTCCAGAAGTCTCTTTAAATGAAGCACTCAAAATCACCAAGAGTTACTTCAAGAACCTCTTCAAAATTCGTTCACGTTCACTAAACCATCTGGAAAAAACCATCTCTAGCGCCTACGCATTAGGTCACCATTTGCCTTGTTTCTTCCTTTTACTCAAAATTGCTTTATTTTTGTTCTATTTGCTATACTTGATCCATTTAGTGCACTTACAACCTAAAACATGAAAAATAACTTTCATTAAAGCGCAATATCATTAAAAATAGGCATTAAATAAGCAAATAAAAGTAACATATTTTAGGCATGTCAGTAATTTTACATTTTAGTTTTCTAGATTGTCTTGAATTTGTATTATGTATTTTCTTAGTATACTTAGCATTTCTTTTAAATTCTATAGGATTAGTTAATACACAAAAAGTTTTCCCCATTTCCTAAATAAGTTAACTGCATTTTAAAGAGGATTTTACTAAAGTAAACCTATAGGAGTTTTGTCTATCTCTGTGGGAACGATACTTAGGACTCCATTAGAGCCCTATATTACTTGAAATGATATGTATACTTGTGTAGCACCTCTGGCGTGTGAATCATTCTATCAACATTACATAATATTTAATTTAGCACACTAGCTGCTTACTATAAATTGGGTCAAACTTTTGGTCATCTTTCATGACCTAAATAATTATGCAATTGCAGGTCAAGTTAAGAGGCTAATTAAATATAGGCTACAAAGTGATACAAAAATTTTGCAAAATCAATTTAGATTCATGTCAAGCAACTCTACAATGAAAGCTATACAATTATTGAGTCGTTTAATAAATAAGTTTAGAAAGAGTAATAAGAATCTACATAATTTTTGTTGATTTGGAAAAAGCTTATGCTTATGTTGAAGTCATTAAAGATATGTATAGTTGGGTATTACTTGTGTTCTAACAGAACGAGGATTGACCAAGTATTTTCCTTTTCAATTGGATTACATTAAAGATTGGCTTTAAGCCCATACCTTTTGCTTTTGTTTTGGATGTTCTTACAGAACATTTACAGGAGAATCTACCTTGGTGTATGCTTTTCGTTGATGAAATCCTTCTAGTGGAAAAGACTAGTGAAAGTCCAAGGAAAAACTAGAATTTTGGAGGTCAACTTTAGATTTTAAAGGTTTTTATTTTAGTAGATATAGAACTGAATATATTGAATGTAATTTTAGTAATAGTAGAGCTAGTAGCAGGATTTTAATAATGGTAGATCAAGTCATTAAGAAAAATGAATGTTTTAGATATCTCAGGTTTTTTTTTTCGAAGTGATGGTGATATAGATGAGGATGTTATTAGTACATTTTTTGTTGGATGGTTAAATATAGGAATGTGTAAGGTTTATTGTGTAATAGAAAAGCTCCACTTATATTTAAAAGAAAGTTTTATAAGATAGTGGTGAGACTGCTATGTTAACATGTAAAACAGAAGCATAAAATTATGTGTTGCAAAGAAGAGAATGCTTGGATGGAAAATTGGCTTTGTACTTGGAGACAAAAGTGAAATGAAAATATCAGTGAAAGGGTTAGAGTAGCTCCAATACCATACAAGATTCGAGAGCGTCACATTAGATGCTTTGGTCACATATAACGTCAGCAGTTTAACTACCCTCTTAGGAGAATAAATGCTTTATATTTGACTTATATTAAGAAAGGTAGATGTAGACCTAAAGACTTGGGCATGCTGTACAAAAAATTATTTTAATTTATTATGATTAATAGAAATTATGATGCCACTTAGGGTGCGTTCGGGGAGTTTATTCACAGCGGTGACGTTTTGAAAACGCTACCTGCTATTTGAAAAACACATTTAACCGGTGTTTTTAAATAAGTCATTGGCAATTTTACATTAGACGCGGATTGCAGGTAGGACCACTCGATCCACGTTTCATTCAAGCGAAATGCAACTCTCGCCATTTGCACAAATCTCTCGACACCGCTTGCCTTCTTCCCTACATCCTCCTCTCGCACGAATCTCTGACGATCCCTTCTCTCTCGCAATGAAAATCGGAGTGGCAACGAAGGGGATCTCTCGACAATGCTCGCGTTCTCCTCTGCCTCATCCTCTCCCACGGATCTCTCGCGATCCCTTCTCTCCTGCGATGAAAAACGGAGTGGCAACGAAGGGATCGCTCATTACATAGATTGTCGAAACTCTCATCTTTCTCATCCTTCCGCACCGCTCCGACCAAGGTAAGTATCGTGCCCTACCTCCTCTTCGTTCCACTTCCTTCCTCTTCATTCCCTTTTGTTCGTCCTGAAATATCCTAATCAGGTCCTCGGAGCTCCTCTGCAATCTCTAGGGCAAAGCAAAACATTCTGCTCTTCTCCTCATCGAGCAGAAGCAACGCTCACATCTTGTAGTGCTCGAAAGGATTCTTGTCTGCTGCTAGGTAAACTTTTAAACCCTGTCCTGACCTCCAATGTTTCAAGGGAATAGATTAGGAAATACCGCAATTGTTTTTCGTGCTTTGTTTTTTGTTTAAAGCTTTCCATCCAATAATCTTAAACAGTGGAATAGATTTTGCAATGCTGCAATAGTTGTAGGTGCCTTGTTACAGTTTAAAGCTTTTCATCCAATGTTCTTGAGGCATTAGATAAGATTTTTAAATGTCGTACGATTCGCTGGTGTCTTGTTTTCTATTCAAGGCTTTCCATCCAATTTTTATTTTGAAATGTTGCAAGAGTTGTTGGTTCCTTATTTTAAGTTCAATGTTTTTTTTTAAGAAAAATTTTAATTGTGAATCAACCAATTATCCAGAAGGAATTAGTATTTGAGATTCACTTGCTAATTTTTGGAAATTGAATAGAGCTATTTTATTCATAGATTGGTGTTAATGTTCTTGCTAATCTAAAGAATTTTGTTCATAAATAGAGCTAAAGAGATTCACTTGCTACTTTCAGTTTCTTCAGCTCCTTATACATATATTTTTCTGTTTGAGTTTACTTTCTTCTTAAATTTAAATTAATTTATTTTAAAATTAGTGTAAAATGTAAAATATTGATTATAATTTATCTTACACATAATTTTTCTAAAATTAATGTGTGAATTGTCATTTATCTACAAAAAAGCTTCAAATAAGTTGTTTTTCAAACGCACAAACCAAATAGCTAAACAACTTATCCAAAACAGGGGTGAAACGATCATTTATCCAGAACCAGCTGTTTTCGAAACGCACAAACCAAACTAGTAGTCAGGATATGCTGTTTATCAATAGATTATCAGAATAAGATGTTATCTGGATAAGTTGCAGCTGCCCCAAACAGACCCTTAATGGTGTACTTTCTAAGTAGGTCGACTCCGGATCACTCATAATCTACAAGAATATGAATGTGTGTGTGTGTGTGTGTGTGTGTGTGTGTGTGTGTGTGTGTGTAGATAGATAGCTAGATAGATGGATGGATAGATAGATAAACTTGGGGAGAGTTTAAAATCATTTATTTCAATCAAATCTTTTAATTTAAAAAAAAATATATTGAACTGATTACTGATCAAATTATTAAAAATATATGACATCTATTTATAAAATAATGTAAAAATATGTTATATGTCAAGGATATGCTATAAATCAAATTAATTGTGATGGTTTTATTACCTCCATAAATAAAAAGTTCAGAATCCATTTCACAGTAAAAAAAAATGTAGTCTTCTAGCGAGATTTGAAGATATTATTTTCATGATATATAAAAACATATTCTGAATGGAACTTATTTTAAAAAGAATATAAGATAAGAGTGATTAATTAAAATTCTATTATATTTATTTCAAATTTATCTTAAAATCAATCCATTTTGACCCTAACTTTATTAGGCTGTCGTAGGATCAGCCCAGACGAAGGGGCATTATCGTCAAGACACATTTCAGCAGCGTGACCAAATGAGACCGGAAAAGAGAACAGGCTTTGACCCGCAACACATGCGCTGGCCCCCGTCAATTAAATGAACCAAAAAAGAAAAATGGATAACGTACACACCAAGCTACATCAAAACGACCGATGCCACTCAATTTGAGCATAAGGGACTATTTTATCCTTTTCAATCTAAAATGTTTTAATTTAAAAAGAATTCAAATGAATCAAAATAAAATATATGATTGAATAACCAATTCACCAACATATTTGGAAAGGATCATGGTTAATAATTTCTCTACAACTCGCGTGCTGGAAACGTTAGGCGCGTCATTTTAATCAGGCTGCTAAAATTATTCATAATAAGCCGCTAAAATAATAATATTGAAAGGGAAAATTTGAATTGAATTTACGGAAAGTTCAGGTGCTATTTTGTTGTGCTTGAATTAATTAAATATAAAATGAAGAGTCTCGGGATGGTATATTTTAACTAGATTTAGATAATTTAGACTTAAATTTTCCAGCAATATTTTAGCGAGCTCTTTACACGTAAAATGTGTCAGCACAAATCTAAACGGGATCCAACGGACTCATGAGGTGACGTGGCAAGATAAGACTCGCTGGGAAAGTAACTCACTCAGGACTTACACGGGACCCGAGCAGCTTGCTAGCAATCAAAAGTCAGGCTATTTGAGCAGCTAGAGAGCCCCGAGCATTAGACAACCAGTAGTGGTGGCTGAGTGACTGAAGCAGCAAAGGAGCTCTAAGAGCTTGAGTTATCAAACAATATTTGTTCCCACCAGACGGTTTTCCTGCAGCAAACCAACAATATTCGTCGCCTTCGCAGGATCAGCTGACCAACTACAATTGCTTTGCCAGCTAACCGACAGAACCGACGAGCAGTTTGCCTAGATGGCTGATCTCCTCATCCTAATCGTCCAACTTACTGCGTTGAGGACTACAAATGGTCCACAAGCCCCACCAGAGCAAAATACTCATAACACCCTGTACAGTCCCTACTAAAGTAGGGATACCAATGTAATTTCATGTACCGTATCTCCTTTGTCAATAAATAGGAACCATTTTATGATGAAGGGTTACACAATCTTAGCCAAACATGTCTCAAAAGGTCAATGTATTTGCGCTAAGTTACCGTTCAATAAGGCTCCCTTTTTTCCCTCTCTTTCTCTATGTATGTTCATCTCTCCCCTTCTGTGCTCATTTCCTTAAGTTTGATCCACATGACAATTTTGTATTCAATATCTTGAAAGGTGTGGTGATAGTGGAATCATGCTACCAAGAAGAAGAGCACGGTGTGGACATGGAAATATGGACTCGACTAGGGAGTTTTTTTTAGCAACAAATTCAAGAGCTAAAAGATTTGATGTTGGGCAAGATGAAGGAGTTGAACCCAGTAGTGCTCAGAGGAAGATAATAAGTTTTTTGGGTGTAGAGTCACCTAGAGGAAGAACCCGAACCTCATGACAGCTGAGCAACTCAGAGGCAGAGAGATTCACAGAATCCAAGCACCAGGACAATGATTGGTCTGAACTAATAAACAAACCGCATTATGGGAACACTTAGGCCCACTGCCAATCTAGAGAATGCATTATCTCGATATATTTCTTACACTGAACCACCAGAGAAGTTTACGATTCCTATATCAAAAACATACAAGGGTTATTATTTGATGTTTCTGACACTATTTGAAAGGCCATTAAATAGGGGCAGGATGAGAGCTTAGGGCCCTACATCAATAGATTCTAGAAGGATATTCCAGAGATATTGGATTGGAAGCCAGAGTGGCACAAACTGCCTTAACCCAAGGTTTGAGGGGAGAGAGGTTTTGATTCTACCTAAGCCTCATGTAGTCAAAGATTGTGATTGAGCAGTTAGAGATGACTAACAAACACATTGTAGCTAAAGAGGGTGTGATAACTTTCACTGTAAACCTGAACCAATAGATCATTATCCACAGAATAGAACCTTGAAAGATGACGGTGAAGACCAAAGGATGGCCCACACCCTTCAACTGTCCCCGATAAAAAAACAAGCAAAAAATTACCAGGACATAAGCTGAATGTATAATGCAAGTGCACCTGTCAAATAGTAATGAAGTTTCAGAGTATCACGTATCGATCCAATAGAGAAAGTGTAATATTTTCTTTCACAAAAGAATCTCTTGTTTACTAATTTAGTTAACCTATATTGGTGTTTATCAAATAGAAGTTTGTAAGTCCTAAGATCCTTGCAAAACGGAATACTCGACAACAAAAGACAGCAGAAAATAAGAGAATAAGTTCATGAATTCTTTCGAGATAGATGAGGCTTTTGCCTCTATCATTCGAAGATCGTGGAGATCATGATTTTTTTAAATATTTTGCTACGTGACTATTTCCAATTGGGGACATACTACTCCTTATGCCAATGTCTAGGTCAAAAGAACCCTAGAATCCATGAAGTTGAGACTTCCTCAATTCCCATGGCATTCCGCATGACTTTTTCGATCTCTTGGAATGATTGTAAAAGTCCACTAAAATATATCTATCCTCTCGTACTTCTATAGGTAACCCATTATTTTTACTCTACAATGGTTAGATGTTGTAGTTTCATGAAACATTTTAACATTCTAGCTGACCAGACTTGGAGAAAATGAAGATCAGAGGTTGACCAACAACAAAAGCCATGAAAATCTCAAAGAAAACAATTAACAAAAAAACATTACACAAAAACTACAATAAATATATTACTTCCTACATCACAAAGACATGAAGAAAATCTCAGCTGCTCATTACAAAGAAAAATATTGCGAAAAACACCATGTGAAAATTCATTACAAGCAACATAAATATGAAAAACAAACAAGAAATTGTTTTCTCTACAAAGTCAACATCTTTCCCTCTTATACAATCTCTTACACAACTCCCAAAGAAAATAAGAACTCCCCTTTAAAGGTTTCCAGCAAAAAAGGGAGACAACCTTCAAGAGAGCCCACAAAATCTCTTCCAAACTCTCTTCTTTCAGCCTCTAAACCTCCTCTAATTTAGAACTCCTTATGCAAGCCTCCAAAAGTCCAAGATTAATTTATCAAATGACAAAAACACATTTTTATATATATGTTTACATTAGGGATCTAACATAGGCATCCAAGCTCTCAAACTCTGTTATTAGGTCCAAAATTGGTAAGAAATCTTGCAAAATACAAGTTCTAGACGTCCAACGACATAGTCATGCTAGACCTTGATGTGTTCTTGCTCGAAACTGGCATAGTTACGCCAATTCTGGTGTGGTCACGCTCAGCTCTAGCATGGTCACGCCAAAATCAAACATGGTCATGCCAAAAATCCCTATATGGCATGTTTTGACCCCATTTTGTATATTTGAAACCTATAACCTGAGCAACATCAAGAAAAATCATTCTTGAGTGTAGATTGTGATAAATAAGTGAAAATAATATGTAAAAAATAGGGCAAAATGCAGGTAAGATAATGTAAAATTGGCGCATTTTGATGAGCTGATTCAGGAAGATGTACTAAAGCTAAAGGGGTTTGGCTACATTCAGGAGCTATGGTACCTATTTTGGGTCTCTAAGGTGGTGATGATGTGAAAGAAAAATGGCAATTGGAGGATGTGTGTGGAACTCTCCAATTTTAATAGTTCTTGCCCAAATAACATCTACCTATTACTACAAATCGATGCTCTGGTGGACTCAATGGTCGCTTATTATGTGATGAGCTTCTTTTATGCCTTATTCAACTACAACAAGATTAAAACAAACCCGATCAACTTAAAAAATATAATGTTTATTACAAGTGAAAGCTTACACTACCATGATGTAATGCTCTTTGGGCTCAAGACGTATTTTTTTCAATCAAAAAAGAAAAATTATTGAAGTCAATGTGGATAATGTATTAGCTAAAATAGGTTGGATGAATAACATGTAAAAAAATTAATAGGAATGTTTCAAACACTCAGAATTTATAACATGAAAGTTGATCCATTGAAGTGTACATTTGGAGCCTATACTTGCAAAATTCTTGGCTACCTCTTGACCCCAAAAGGTATAAAGGCCAAACCCAAAAAGTAGAAGCATTATTGGATATGTCATCCTTTCAAAAAGTTGTGTAAGTTGAAAAATTAACCACTCAAATTTTGAGACTAAGCCAGTTTATTTCGAAGTCAAGCAACATGTGGTCAACATTTTTTAAGACACTATGGAAGACCAAAGTTTTAACTATTCAGATGATTGTGAGCAAGCAATTCAAAAGCAGAAGGACTCTCTAACAATGTCTCCACTCCTTCAAAGTCCAAGGACTGGAGAAGAGCTCTCTTTGTACCTGAGAGTGGGACCTGAAGCTGTTAGTTCATTGTTTGTACAAAAGGACGTATGGAAGCAATTCTCAATTCACTACACCAGTTAGGTACTTTAGGATGCATAGCTCAAGTATCTAATTATGGAGAAGCTAACATTCACTTTGATTATCTCTGCCTATTGGCTTCCACCGTACTTCTTGATGCAACTGATTTTGGCCACTATCGATCACCTATTGAAGTTAGTACTCACCTGACCGAAGCATTCTAACTGTCTCCTTTAGTAGGCCATATAGCTAAGTGAGTTCAAGCTATCATATGCCCCCATAATTTTTATCAAAGAACAAGTGGTAGCTAAATTCTTGGTAGACTTTTCTAATCAACTTGAGATTAAAAAAGTTATCCGTTTCGGTAGCCAAACTTGGGCCTTACACATAGATGAAGCTTTAGTCTAACAAGAGTTGGGGTAAAAATGATGTTGACATGCATATATTTTATATGATTTTACCTGCTTTTTATCATACATTTTACATATTATTTTACCTTTTTATCATACATTTGTAAGTCGTAAGTGTTAATCACACTTAACAAAGTTAAAAAAATACGATTTAGTGTTTTCTGGCGTAGTCATGTCCGATTTGGGCATGTCGAAGCCAGAACTAGTGTGAACATGGTAGTTTCAGGTGTGACCACACCTCAGTCGGGCATGGTCATTCCACCGGATGTCTAGAACTCATATTTTGTGCACTTTTATGGTTGTTTTGAACCTATTGACAAATTTGGAGAGTTTAGATGCTTATTTTAGATTTCTAATGTAAAATCAAAATAGAAATATCTATTTGTGTCATGAGGGTAGGTTTTCTTGGCCTCTTGGAGGCTTGGTAAGATTCAACGTCAGAGAAGAGTTAGAGGCTTCTAGAGGTAAGGTTTGAGGAGAATTTGAGATCTTTCCTCAACGTCTTCTTTCTCCTTTAGTGGAAACCTTGAGGGGTGAGTTTTTTCCTTTTTTTTTTTGATTTATGAGGAATTTGTATGAGAGAAAGGATTGCTGACATTGTGCAGAGAACAAGTAATTGTAAGTCTTGCATGTTTTTGTTTCTTATAAAGAATTTATGCATATTTTTCCATGCTATGGTTTTCTCGATGATGCGTGGCTAATTTCATTCTTCATGTCTCTGTGATGTGAGGGTAGTGAATTTAACCATAGTTTTTTCATAACGTTTTTCCATTAGTATTTTCTTGTACTTTCATGACCTATGTTGGTTAACCTATAAACTTAACTTACTCCTAGTCTGGCCAACTGGGATGTTAAAATATTTTTTGAAGCTACAACGTCTATCTATTGTGTAGTGGAAATGAAGGGTTAACTGCAAAATTTCAAAAGAATAGTCATATTCTAGTGGAATTCTACAATCACACTAAGGTATCAGAACAGTTATGTAAAAAGTTATGAAGATTAAGGGAGTCTCAACTTCATGGATTCTAGGCTTCGTTTGACCTATACATAAGCAAAATGAGTAATATATCCCCGATTAACAACATTCACGTATGAAAATATTTAAGAATGTCAAGATCACCACTATCCCAAAATCACAGAGGCACGAGACTCATCAATCTTGAAGGAACTCACAAATACTTTCCAGTTGCTTCTATTTTCTATTGTCTAAAATTTTTTCTTTATTTGCTAGAATCTTAGTACTTAAACCATCTTTACAATTATGCTAAGCTAGGTTCACTACATTAGTAAAATAGATGTTTTTTGCAGAAATAATTGCTAGACTTTTTAATGAGATTGATACGGTGACTCTTAAAATGGAAACTAATTGACAAGTGCACTTGCATTTTACGACCTCCTTACTTCGCGGTAAGTTTTGGTGTGATTATTATGGAAAGATGTTAATAATTGTTTCTACTTGTTGGAGAAATTTAGTTGATAAAGTTATGATATAATGTTGGCATTTTTGTTATTTTTATTTTTATATTGTTTTTTTTACTGTGTTTATTTATTTTTTGAAAAAAAATATATATAAAATGTTTCAACATTTTGAAATGATAAACCCTCGGGAAAATTATTTTAGATCTTTTAGGGAGTATAGAAACACATTGATGGCTACCCATCACAATCTTTACCCCCCTAACATAGGAGCTAATTTTGATGAGCCTTCTTCCATATCCTACAACCCTAAATGAACTACTTACCCAAACTCTAGTAGAAACATTAATAACATTAGTATAGAAAACCAAAATTAAGGGAGAACTCATGAAAATTTAATAAATAACCGAAACAACTAAGGTGGGGAACACATTTGCCAAACTCAATTTTGGATAGTCACCTCAAAACTCTAATTTAGGGAGAATAGCCTATTGTAAGTAGAATTGTTAGTGAATATGAAGAATGAATCAAACACCTACACTCAAACTTTGTCGACCTACCCAAGCTTCGATTGGAACAATAATAACCCTAGAGTAGACAACCAACAATGAGAAAACACTCAAATCAATCTTGTAGAAAGTTGGAATAACTAGGATAGTAAATACTTTGAAGAAAATTAGTATTTGAATAAGTTGATACACTTAAAAAAAGAGAAATTGATCAACCTTAATATTAATGATTTTTTATGCACATTTTATACCCATTTTTTAGGATATTATGCTTTAATGAAATGTATTTTGTTTGTTTTTTTGTTACAGGTGTAAGAACAAGAGTGTAAAAAAAAAGCAGAAATACGTCAAAAAAGAGCAAAATGGGTCAAACCAAACAAAATTGACAAAATCAGCTGAACTAGCGCCTAGACGCCAGATGAAGATCGCGGCTGGAGCCTAGGCGTGACAGTTTTAGTGCATAGGCGACATAGTCAGCTTCTAGAAGATCCATTGAATGAGGCCAAGTTTTGAAGAGATGTTTGAAGCAACCCTTGGTGATTTTTGAAGTTATACAAATAGGAATTAATTTTAGATGTAAAAGGGGAGTTCTATAGTCATTTTGAGTAGGGAGGTACCCATATAGAGTGGGCAGCCACCTTAGTAAGGTTTTTGTTAGTTTTTGTGATTTCTAGAGTTTTGTGAGTCTTGTAAGAGTCTATTGGAGTAGAGAAGTTTGGGAACTTCAAAGGAGTGCTTGGAGAAACTTTTCAAATAAGCATTTACATCTTTTTTTTTAAAGTATTGTACTTTTTATTTGAGTTTTATAAATATGTTTTGTTTTGTTATCCTCATGTGTTCTGAGTAATTTTCTTCTTTCTTCTTACAAAATGAAGTAATCAAGTAGTTGTTTTAATTTGTTTAGAACTTCTTCTATTTCAAAACTTTATGATGATATTTTCACTATTCCTTCATTTACTTTTCAAATTGGCCACTTCTAATATTAAAATTTGTTGAGAAACTTAAAGACTCAAGAGGGCTAAGATTTTCTTAACTAGTGAGTGTCACATTTCACTTTGAAGATTTGATTCTCATTATGGGCTTATAAGACTGCTTATAAAACTCATGTAGGAATGTCTCCATATCATCTCATATTTGTAAAAACATGTCATTTACCAGTTGAGTTAGAGCATAAAGTTTAATAGGTGATAAAATAATTTAATTATAATTTAGAGGATGCTGGAGAAAAACTATTATTCTAATTAAACGAGCTTAAGAATAAATCTTAAGAAAATGTTAGAATTTATAAAGAAAAGATGAAATTTTGGCATAATAGAAAGATTTTAAGAAAGAATTCTGAGTATGGACAAGAATTTTTATTTTACAGTACTCGATTAAAATGATTTCCTGGAAAATATAAGTCTAGGTGGATGGGGTTATTTATTATGACAAAAGTTTATCCTCATGAGGCTGTGGAGATTAAAGATCCAAAAATTGAACGTATAACTAAAGTAAATGGACATAGATTGAAACCTTACATTGTAAGAAACAAGCCCTATTATAAAGAAACTTTGATGTTGGGTCTATTCAAGTAAAACATTTGGATATGTTGGGCTGATGATGCTAAAACCAAGCACTTTGTGGGAGGAAACAGTTTGTGGGAGGCAGCCCATAATCTATTTGTGTGATTTGATTTATGTTTGTCATTGTTGTAGTATCGTGACCATCATTTTCTAGAGTAGCACTTTAAAATACTATTTAAGGTATTAAAACATG
The DNA here is from genome assembly GCA_002079205.1 of Phalaenopsis hybrid cultivar. Taxonomy (NCBI): domain Eukaryota; kingdom Viridiplantae; phylum Streptophyta; class Magnoliopsida; order Asparagales; family Orchidaceae; genus Phalaenopsis; species Phalaenopsis hybrid cultivar. The sequence goes on from JXCR01146668.1 coordinate 311,174, forward strand.
AATGGAAATTGAAGAAAATTTGATGATAGGCAAATCGGTGTTCATTAAGACATTGACGCCTAAGCGTCAGAGTCTTGTGAAGCTGGCGCCTAGGTGCCACAATTTATAAACAGGGAAAAATCGCCCCCAAGCAGCTTTTCTCCATTCCTTATTTATAAAATTGCCTTGCCTTCGTCCCTAAACTTCATACCTTCGAAAATTTCATCAGAGAAAAGAAGTATTGAGGGAGTTTGAGATCTTGCTTGCTCCCATGCAGAGTAGAGATAATGGAATGGCCATTGAAAATAAGTTTGTGCATAATGATGCCCACAATGGGTTTCTTGCGCTGACTTTGGAAAGGGTGACAAGCAAATTGGGGAAAATTGTAGAGGATCTTTCACATCTACACAACAAGTTGCATGAAATATATCATCAGTATGAGCATTTGGAGTGGCAAATGAAACTCCAATTCAATCACATGGCGCATTATCGGGATTATCATGTTACTATGTATTGTAAGAACAATTGGATTGACGAAAAAATTGACATGAAATTTCCTTATGGTCTTTTCTTCCAAACATTTGATTGCAACTATTTGACATGTGAGAAGGGTGACGAGAATGAGATCAACAAGTGTTGATCATGGGAAGGATTCTAGTGTTTAGGTGTTTTATGATGTGTCTATGTTAGTAGGATATGTTTTGTGTGCTACTTAACCTTGTAATTGTATGTGTGTGGTTTTCTTATGTTGTATTGCTTAATTGTGTTTGTTATGTTCATTGTAATATCATTTAAAAGTTTATAATGAAGTGATGTTTGTGTAAATCATGTGTTAAAATGGTGAATTAATCTCAAATTATGAGCATAATTGGATGTTAGAAGATGTTTAGGAGATCAAAAACATGTGGAGTGATATTATATTAACAAAAAATTTTGGTTTAATAGTCTTAGTCTTATTGTGTTGCACTTAAAATCCAAGAAAAGCAAATTTTTTAGACTGACGCCTAGGTGCCAAAACCCGCGCCTTAGCGCAGGTTCAACTAATCGAACAAAAAGCAAAATTTTTACCTATTAAATTGAATCCACGCCATTATTGATGCTCAAGTTCCTGCTTCCTCATTTTCATGAAAACCTGCTCTACGATGCTTCTTAGAGCTCTGATCTTCAAGTTTCTTATCTTGGAACCACCGAATTTCATCTTCTCGAGGTCGGATATACATTTTGGCATAGTTATTTTGCGATTTCACCATGGATTTTTCATACATTATGTGATGACCAAAAAATTGCAAAAATATTTGATTTAATGGTGAAAAATCCACGGATCTAAGCCTTATTTGCTTGAAAAAGCTTGTGGAAAGCCTTGTATCTTAATTTTAAAATTTGTTGGAAATTTTTTTTCAAATAGATGGCTCCTAAGATGAAGCAGAGAAAGGGAAAGGAAACTTTTGATAGTGCTAAATTTGTTAATATTAAAGCACAAATTCATTACAATGAATTCGCATCTTAAAGGAAGTTTACTGCTAAGCGAAGTTTTTATAGACCCGGTAGAGTTATTGAGAATATAATTGTGCTTGTCAATATAAGAGTTTCTACTATTTTACTGTTATTGGCTTTATTTGTGTCGTACGAGAATTTTATGCAAACTTACCTGAAGAAGATGATGACGTGGTGTTTGTTCGAGGAAGAGGAGTAGAGTTTACTAGTAAAAGGATTAATGTGACATATGGTCTACCACCTACTATTGACTTTTTCTATCCAGAGTTCATTCTATCTGAGAAATAGTTGGATCAGATCGTGGCATATTTGACTGATGGACGTGGAGCCTGGAAGATTCAGCATGATCGTAAGGTAAATTTTTCTTCTTCTAAGCTCATTGTCACTTCAAAGGCATGGCATTATTTTATTTTTTCTCACCTCCTTCTTGCAAATCATTTAAGTGAGGTAACAAGAGAAAGAGTCATACTAAATTACTGCATTCAAGAGAGGAAACCTATAGATGTTGGCTCTCTTATTAATGGGGCTATTAGTTCTTTTGTGAGAGTGAGTACGACTTCATGTCTTGAATTTCCATCTTTGATATTTACTATTTACAAAGACTCTAGAGAAAATTTTGAACATTGGGAAGAGTAGTTAAAGCCATTTAAACCCATTGGGAAGGCCAATGTAGATGTGTACGGACGGCCTAGAGAGAGAGCTCAAGGTGCACCTTCTACTACTCATTCTAAGCCTTCTACTTCTAGACCTTCTAGTTCCACTGCTACTAAGCCTCCATCTGGTTTCTGGGATGTATTGAGTGAGAGATATTTGGAACACCAGAATGATATGTTTTTGAAGCAGTGTCATATGGAAGATATGGAAAATAAATTTGACCATATGGCAGATTTTGTTAGAAGAAAAGTTATTATGATGCTAATTATGATGAGGCATTAGTGAAACTCATGATGGGAGATCAGTTAGGTGAATTTCCTACATGCCCTCTGCCAAAAAAATATGTTGAGATTTTCATACATATTTTACACCAATTTTGATGATATTGCACTTTAAAAAATGTATTTTGAAGTTTTATTGCAGGTATGTTGAATTATGGTCATTGGAGCAAAAAAATGCAAAAAGGAGCGAATTTGGAGCAAAAATGACCAAAATATGAAGATTTGATCTTGGGCGCCGACAACGCCATCGACGCCACCGACGGTGGGGTTTTTCTCGAGAGTCTAGAATTAAATATTATGGAAGGCCGCTGACAGAGCCATCGAGTTTGCCGACGGCGAGAACGACGGTTCTCTCAATAGATGCAATGAACGTGGACAATGTTTTAAGGGACGCTTAGGCAACTCCTGAAAACTCACAACTTTAAGAGAAACATTTTGGACGCCGAAAAGGGAGGAGTCCAGAGAGTCCGGAGAGTCCAGGGAGTCCAGATAAGTGTAATTTAGGGTTAGGTATTATGAGAAATTCTTCAAGAGATTGTAAGAGTGGAAGGAAAGTAAGAGATTTCTTCCTCCTTGCCACTTCGAAGAAGAATTCTGTGTGTTGTAAAGAAAGAAAGAGATTCAGAGGAACTTCAAGGACTTACTTGGGGAGGAATTCAAAATAAGTTCTATTTACTTATTGTAGTGTGTATGACTTTGCTTTTATATATGAAATCCAAGTTTTATCGTATCTTCTCCATGAGTTCTGAGTAGTTTTCTCTGTCTTTCTCCTTGTCTTGAGATTTTGCCATGAGTTCTAAGTAGTTTTCTCTGTCTTTCTCCTTATCTTGAGATTTTGTGAAATGGTGATTTGTAATGGTTGAGCCGAGAATGTAAATATAATTGTGATGATCTTTTCACTTTAATCTTAATTTACTTTGAATATTGCCAATTGATTTGTTAAAATATGTTGAGTTTTACAAATAAAGTGAGGATTACATCCAAGATTTAAGGAGGTCAAAGTCCTTAAAAGTTGGGTGCAAATAAATGGGGAAATAAAATTTATCGGGCATAGAATTGGAGATTTTAGAGTGATAGACTAAAATCCTCAATTCGGTCCTATCGTTTGGGTGCCAAATGTTAGCCCTCAGGCGAGCGGAACGTGGGAGCTCCGAAGTGAGAGCAGGTATCCTCCCAGCCTAGCCGCAGATTCAGTAACCAAGCATAGGATTAGTCCATGTTCTTTATGCCTGATCCAAAAAGTAAAGAATAGGTATGCTCCTATTTGACACAATATAATTTGAACCGATTTAATTTATCCAATCACTTAAATTTCTTGACAAGGAGAATGATACTTTCTTATATATTGAACTTCACATTAGAAACTTTATTAGTAGAATTAGTTGATTGAGAGTTTATAAAAGTTACATTTTTATTTTAATTGCTTATTAGTGACAAATAAGCAATTTGAACTATGTTGATGTGATTAAGTATTGATTTTCTAAGTTCTAATTTCGTAGCCTCTAATATTACTCCTTTTGGGATCGATATCCAAAACTCCATTATAGCCATGTATTACTTGAGCGATATGTATACTTGCGTTTATAAGTGTGACTTTGAGATTATTAAATATTTTATACACATCTTTATTAAATCTATAATTGTTGTCAAGTTTTTGGCGCCGTTGCTGGGGATTTAAATCTTCTAGCAATAGTACCAAATTCTTATATTTTTTAGCATATATAAAGTCGCTGTCAATTTTTGGCGCTGGTGTCGGGGAGTAAAAATAAGATTTTAAAAAAATCATAATTAGAGTAACGGACAAATTAAGACTATTAGAAAACTTTTACTTGAATTGTAACTTATTTTAATATTTAGTTAACTATTTTTCTGTGTACTCATTTCAATTGTATGCTTAAATTTGGACCTGAAAATCTTATACCCTACGATTCAGAATTACAACGCACTATTAGAAGAATTTGAAAACTAAGAAAAAGAATCTAGAAATATGGAAAACAATGTGAATAATCAAGGAATAGAAAATAAACATCAACCTAGACCTCAACGAGATTATGCAGATCCTACAGCCGATGAAATTTACTTATCTATCCAAAATCTTGATGTAGTTGCTAATTCATTTGAGCTCAAACCTGCTATTATCCAAATGGTACAAAACAATCACGGAGGTACACCAAATGAAGATTCTAACTTACACCTCGCTAGTTTTTTAGAACTGTGTGCTACTTTTGATGCAGCTGCTAATTCATTTGAGCTTAAACCTGCTATTATCCAAATGGTACAAAACAATCAATTTGGTAGGTGCTAATTCATTTGAGCTTAAACCTGCTATTATCCAAATGGTACAAAACAATCAATTCAGAGGTACACTGATGTAGCCACTAATTCATTTGTGCTTAAACCTGCTATTATCCAAATGGTACAAAACAATCAATTCAGAGGTACACCAAATGAAGCTTAAATTTGCTATTATCCAAATGGTACAAAACAATCAATTCGGAGGTACACCAAATGAAGATCCTAATTCTATTATCCAAATGGTACAAAACAATCAATTTGGAGGTACACCAAATGAAGATCCGAACTTATGCTAGTTTTTTAGAACTTTGTGCTACCTTTAAATATGAACACCAAATGAAGATCTTAATTTACACCTCGCTAGTTTTTTAGAACTATGTGCTACTTTTAAATATGACAGAGTTTCGAATGATGATGTTAGACTTACACTTTTTCCTTTTTCACTTAAGGATAAGGTTAAGATGTGGTTAAATTCGTTAGCACTTGGATCTATTAGAACTTGAGGAGAACTTTTATAGAAATTTGTATCCAAATATTTCCCTCCATCCAAAATTGGTAAACTTAGAAATAACATAACATCATTTTGTCAGATTGATGGAGAGTCAATATATGAAGCTTGGGAGAGTAAATGACATAACATCATTTTGTCAGATTGATGGAGAGTCGATATATGAAGCTTGGGAGAGATTAAAATATCTTCTTAGGAAATGCCCAATTGATGGAGAGTCAATATACGAAGGTTAGGAGAGATTTAAAGATCTTCTTAGGAAATGCCCTCATCATTCGTTACCAGATTGGATGATAATCTTCCATCCAAAACTGCTAAACTTAGAAATGACATAACATAGTTCTGTCAGATTGATGGAGAGTCAATATATGAAGCTTGGGAGAGATTTAAAGATATAACATCTTTCTGTCAGATTGATGGAGAGTATCCAAAACTGCTAAACTTAGAAATGACATAACATCATTTTGTCAGATTGATGGAGAGTCGAAAAACTGCTAAACTTAGAAATGACATAACATTGTTCTGTCAGATTGATGGAGAGTCAATATACGAAGCTTGGGAGAGATTTAAAGATCTTCTTAGCATAACATCATTTTGTCAAATTGATGGAGAGTCAATATACGAAGGTTAGGAGATAAATGACATAACATCATTTTGTCAGATTGATGGAGAGTCGATATATGAAGCTTGGGAGAGATTAAAAGACTATTAAGAAATGCCCTCATCATTCGTTACCAGATTGGTTGATAATTCAAACTTTTTATAATGGACATAACATCATTCTGTCAGATTGATGGAGAGTCAATATACGAAGCTTGGGAGAGATTTAAAGATCTTCTTAGAAATTGCCCTCATCATTCATTACCAGACTGGTGCTGCTAAACTAAGAAATGACATAACATCGTTCTGTCAGATTGATGGAGAGTCAATATATGAACTGCTAAACTTAGAAATGACATAACATCATTCTGTCAAATTGATGGAGAGTCAATATATGAAGCTGATTTAAAGATCTTCTTAGGAAGTTCCACATCATTCATTACCAGATTGATTGATAATTCAAACTTTTTACAATGGATTAGTGGGATCTATTAGATCGATTGTAGATGTTGCGGCTGGTGGCTCTTTAATGTCAAAACCTTTTGATGAGGCTTATTCGTTAATAAAAGAGATGACTACCAATAATTTTCAATGGCCCTCTGAAAGGATAAATCCTAAAAGAGTAGCTAGTATCCACAATTTTGATGCAATATCTATCTTAGCATCGCGATTGTTGTAATATCAAAGAAATTAGATCATTATGGAATGAATTATTCTCCAACACCTGCTATGATGGAAGATAATTCATCTAGGCAATTTGTGGATGTTCAACCTTCTTATGAGACTCTAAAGTCTATTAACAGTAGACCCAAAAATCCTTTTTGGAACTATTATAACCCAAGTTGGAAGAGTCATCCTAACTTTAATTGGAATAATAATTCTTCTACATATCAACAATGGGCAAACAACCTAGTAAACCCATTGGGAAATACATCCAACCAAGGAAATGTTAATTATAGACCTTCTTATTCTCCAGGATTTAAGAGTAACAATCAATTTAAGGAAAAGAAGTTGTCTATGGAAGAGTTGATACTAAACATGGGTCAACAATTGCAAAATCAAAGAAAACAATTACAAATTCAAGGAAACCAGCAACAAAATCAAGGAACTGCTATCAAGAATATTGAAAACCACTTGGGGCATATCGCTACTATGCTTAGAAACCGAACATTATGAACTTTTCCTAGTACTATGGAATTAAATCCTAAAGATCAAGGAAAAGAATAGATAAAAGCGATACAATTATGAAGTGGAAAATAATTGGAAACAAGAGTGCAGAAAGAAACGCAAACTGAAAAAAGAGAAAGTGGATTTAGAAAAAGAAAAGGATCATGAATACCCAAATTTAGAATATCCACTTACACCAATGAAAATTACGAGAAAAACCTCCACCACTGTTTCCTCAAAGATTGAAACAACACAAAAATGATAAACAATTTTCCAAGTTTATAGAAATTCTTAAGAAATTAACGGTAAATATTCTTTTAGTATAAGCTTTAGAGCAAATGCCCAATTTTGTGAAGTTTATGAAAGATATTTTGAACAAGAAAAGGAAGTTCATTGATAATGAGACTATTGCACTTAGCGATGAGTGTAGTGCGATTATTCAGAAAAAGCTTCCTGAAAAATTAAAAGATCTAGGTACTTTCACTATACTATGTGTTATCGGTGAAAGCTTCTATGAAAGAGCTTTATGTGATTTGGGAGCCAGCATTAATCTTATGTCTATCAATTTTTAAAAGATCAGGATTAGGAGAAGTCTCACCTACTTCTGTAACTCTTCAGTTAGCGGATCGTTCAGTTACTTATCCTAAGGGAGTTATAGAAGATGTGTTAGTAAAAGTTGATAAATTTATCTTTCTTGTAGATTTTATTGTTTTAGATATGGAGGAAGATAAAGAAATAGCTATAATTTTAGGGAGACCTTTTTTAGCCACTAGAAGAGCTATGATAGATGTTCAAAAGAGAGAATTAATTATGAGAGTTAACGATCAAAAAGTGACTTTTAACATTGCGAAATCTATGAAATACACTGCTGTTGAAGGAGACAATGAATGTTTTCGCATGGAAGGAGGGGCGACTGTTGAAGCACAAGAGGTGACTGTTGTGGGTGATTATAGAAAATTAAATTTTCACCCAGAAAGTCCAATTCATTATGTTCATAAGAAAGGAGGGGTGACTGGTGAAGCACAAAAGAATAATGAATTAATACCTATCAGACAAGTTACTGGGTGGCGTATTTGCATTGATTATAAAAATTAAACTCTGCTACCAAGAAAGATCACTTCCCTTTACCATTCCTATACCAAATATTGGATAGAATTGTTGGCCACAAATATTTTTGGTTTTTTAGATGGATATATCGGCTACCATCAAATTCTTATTGCTCCTGAGGATCAAGAAAAGACAACATTTACTAGTCCTTTTGGAAATTTTGTTTTTTGAAGAATGTCTTTTAGATTAGGTAATGCACAGAGATGTATGATGTCTATACTTAGTAAGTTAATTGATGATGGAATAAAAGTGTTTATGGATGATTTCTCTGTATTTGGAACATCATTTGACACATGCTTAAATTATCTTGAAAAAAGTTTTGGAGTTATGCGAAAGAACTAATTTAGTTCTAAATTGGGAGAAATGTCAATTTCAAAAGTTTTAGAGTTATGCGAAAGAACTAATTTGGTTCTGAATTGGGAGAAATGTCAATTTAAGAACTAATTTAGTTCTAAATTGGGAGAAATGTCAATTTGGGAGTTATGCGAAAGAACTAATTTAGTTCTAAATTGGAAGAAAAGTGAATTTATGGTTACAGGAGGAATAGTGTTAGGACATAAAATTTCAAAAAATGGTATGGAAGTAGACCCTATAAAAAGTCAAGTTATATCTAAATTAACACCTTTTACTAATGTAAGCGGGGTTAGAAGTTTTCTTGGACATGTTGGTTTTTACTAGCGCTTTATTAAAGATTTTTCAAAAATTACCAAACCTCTATGCGAACTGTTAGAAAAGGACTAGAATTTGAGTTTACTGAAGACTGTTTAAACACCTTTGAGTTATTGAAAGAAAAGCTAATCACAACCCCTATAACAGTTTCACCTAACTAAGAGAAACCATTTGAACTAATGTGTGATGCTAGTGATTATGCTATTGGAGCTGTTCTTCGATAAATGTATGATATGATTTTTAAAGTTATATACTACACTAGTAAAACTCTTAACGATGCTCAAATTAACTATACTATTACTAAAAAAGAGTTACTAGCTATAGTTTATGCTGACAGTTTACTTGATGAACAACTATATAATATTAATGAGTGAAAAATATCATGGTATGTTGATATTGTTAATTATATTGTAAGTGATATTTTGCCACATATGCTTACCTTGCAACAGTAAAATAAATTCATTCATGATGCGAAAGCATATTTTTGGGATGAGCCTTATTTGCATAAGCAATGTAAGGATCTTATTATGAGAAGATGTGTACCTTATGACGAAACTGAACTAATTATGCAGAAATGTCATGATTCTGAATATGAAAGACATTTTGGAATTGATAAAACTGCTAATAAAAGTTTACAACCTGGATTATATTGGCCTACTCTCATTAGAGATATTCACATATACATAAAAACTTGTGATTGATGCCAATAAGTAGGCAATATATCTAGAAGAAATGAAATGTCTCTGAATTTCATGTTAGAAGTTGAGATATTTGATGTTTGGTGATTGGACTTCATGGGACCATTTATTCCTTCATCTGGGAACTTATACATATTAGTTGCAATAGACTAAGTTTCAAAGTGGATTGAAGCACAAGCTTTACCTCGTTGTGACGCTAAAAGTGTTTCAAGATTTTNCAAAGTAGATTGAAGCACAAACTTTACCTCCTTGTGACGTTAAAAGTGTTTCAAGATTTTTAATGAAAAACATTTTCACTAGATACGGAATGCCGAGAGTGATTATCACTGACGGAGGATCCCATTTCAAGAATAAATACATTCAGAGATTGGCAGAAAAGTTTAATGTTATTCATAGAATCTCTAATTCATATCACCCTCAGACCAGTGGGTTAGTTGAAGTTTCTAATAGAGAGATTAAACAAATACTGGAGAAGACTGTAAACCCTAGTAGAGTAGATTGTTCTACTAGACTGGATACTGCATTATGGGCTTACATGACTGCTTATAAAACTCCTATTAGAATAGCTCCTTACAGGCTGATTTTTGGAAAGACTTGTCACTTACCAGTNAGTCTACTAGACTGGATACTAAATTATAGGCTTACTAAACTGCTTATAAAACTTCTATTGGAATGACTCCTTACAGGCTGATTTTTTAAAAGACTTGTCACTTACCAGTAAAATTGGAGCATAAAGCATATTGAGCGATTAAAGAATTCAATTATAATTTGAAAGTTGCTAGTGAGAAGAGATTGTTACAAATGAATGAATTGGAAGAATTAAGAAATGAATCTTATGATAACTTAAATGAATTGGAAGAATTAAGAAATGAGTCTTATTATAACAACTTAAGAAGAGATTGTTACAATTAAATGAATTGGAAGAATTAAGAAATGAATCTTATGATAATGTAGAATTTATAAGGAAAAATTAAAGTTATGGCATGATCGGAAGATTAACCAGAAGAAATTTAAACCAGGACAAGATAATTTATAAGGAAAAGCTTAAGTTATGGCATGATCGGAAGATTAACCAGAAGAACTTTAAACCAGGACAAAAAGTTTTACTTTACAATACAAGGCTGAAGTTATTCCTTGGGAAATTGAAATCTCGGTGGTTAGGACCCTTTAATGTGACTAGAGTTTATACTTACGGAGCTGTTGAAATTGAAGATCAAAAGACTGAGAGTAGATTTAAAGTAAATGGACACAGATTAAAGCCGTACTTTGAGGGTAAAAGACCAAATTTTAAAGAGGTTTTAATGGTCAGTCAACCTGAGTAATACCTAGTCAGGCTAACGACATTAAACCAAACACTTTATGGGAGACAACCCATAATTATCTTTATTTTTATTGCAATTATAGTGTTTTTATTTGAAATTATCATTAGTTTGTGGTAGTATTGAACTCTACTACTCATATTTACCCTTGAATCATCATAAAGATTGGATCCATAGAAAAAATTGAAACGCATTCAGACCAGAGCAAAACCGTGAAATTTTTTCCTTGGGCACCGACGGTTGGTTTTTTCCAAGAGTCCACACAATTAATTCTAAAGGCTCGCCGACGATGCCATCAACGCCGCTGACAGCGAGAATGGCAGGATGACGGTTTCCAGAGTTTGAAATGACGGTTTTTGGCAAGAGTTACTCCCTATAAACTTCCAAATTCTATTCTTAAGTTTGTATTACCTCAAAAACGAATTGAAAGTCCACCAAATTCATCCCTATGGCGTCCAATTCCACTAAAAACCTTAGATTTTAAGTGTTTAACCGGAGATAGGTCATTAGTTTCGAGGCTCAGCGAATCTTCAATAAAGTGCTGACAAAGAGGAGTTTAATCAAAGAAAGAGGATTCGTGAATCGAGGATTGAACAATCCCTTGACAACAATTGAAGAGATGATTGTGTGACGACGATGGGAAGTGTTGTGCTACACTACAACCGCCGTAGTCGTTCCTGTGGTGGAGTTTTATGCTAATTTGCATGGAATCCACCAGGGAGTCATCTTTGTGCAAGGTAGATACATAACTTTTACTCCTGCTTGAATTAATGAGTTATATATGATCGAGAATGTTCCTGTCTGCCATTATTCCAACTTCATCCCGACAAGAAACCTAATGAATGAGATCTACCAATATTTGACGGATGAGACTGAAGATTGGGAAATGAGAGAAAATGGGTATGTTAGTTTTTTTGCGACACTTCTTAACCACATTTCTAAACACTAGCACTTCTTCATTTTTGCAAAACTATTACCAACGATGAGGATCGGTAAATTTACTAAGGAAAGTGCTATTCTGAATTACTGCATCCAAATGGGAGTGCCGTTCGATATTGGATCGATAATTGTAAAGTCTATTTTGGGCTTGATCATTCATGGATCAACTTATGGGCTTTGATATTCTTCAACACTTTTCTTACTTTGCAGTCAGTTCCAAGTATCTTATGAGAATTGGGAAAAAGTACTTCTACCTTGGAAGCCTTTGGACCCAACCAAGAAGTTCCCAGCCAATGAAGATTAGAATGATATGACTATTATTGTGGATCAATCATCTTAGGATTCACTTCCTATTCAGCATTTAGTTTTGGACAAGACACTAGTGATCCTTTGCAGAATCAAGAAACTGGAGAAAGAGGTACAAAATATTATGAATTCAATTAATAATATCTCTGATTTTTTAGATCATCTTGACTGAAGGATGAAGAAGCATTTTGATCACTCTGGACATATCAAAGGAAGTTTGATAAAATTGATGAGGAAGATGGGATTTATAGAAGAGGACTCTACTGAAGAATTCCCATACTGACCTTTCTATAACCTCTTCATTCATGTTCAATCAATGGGTGATATCAAAGGAGAAACAAGCACAGAATCGGACGAGTAGTAGATTTACTTTTCCTCCTGTATGTCTAAGTGTGTAATTTGATTTGAACTTATGTGTTTAGGTCACTTTCTAAATTTGATTTTAGAGCTCAGTATAGTTGAGATTGAGCATATGATGTTTGTTTTCAGCATTTAGAGTGTTGTGGTTTGGTTTGCAAGGCTGAATTGATGTATTGAGGTTGAGAAAATACCAAACTTATGTGTGTCATGTAACGTGTANAAAATCTCTATTGCTTATCACCCTAAAACCAGTGGATTAGCTGAAGTTTATAATAGAGAGATTAAACAAATACTTGAAAAGGCTGTAAACCCTAGTAGAATAGATTGGTCCACTAGATTGGANGTAATAGAGAGATTAAACAAATACTTGAGAAAACTGTAAACCCTAGTAGAATAGATTGGTCCACTAGACTGGACACCGCATTATGGGCTTACAAGACTGCTTATAAAACTCTTATTGGAATGACTCCTTACAGGCTGATTTTTAGGNGCACCCTCAGACCAGTGGGTTGGCTGAAGTTTCTGATAAAGAGATTAAACAAATACTGGAAGAAGACTGTAAACCCTAGTAGAGTAGATTGGTCTACTTGATTGGATACTGCATTATGGGCTTACAGGACTGCTTATAAAACTTCTATTGGAATGACTCCTCCACTAGAATGGATACCGCATTATGGGCTTACAGAACTGCTTATAAAACTCCTATTGGAATGACTCCTTACGGCTGATTTTCAGAAAAACTTGTCGCTTACTAGTAGAATTGGAGCATAAAGCATATTGGGCAATTAAATAATTCAATTATAATTTGAAAGATGCTGGTGATAAGAGATTGTTACAAATGAATGAATTGGAAGAATTAAGAAATGAATCTTATGATAACGACAGAATTTATAAAAAGAAACTAAAGTTATAGCATGATCGGAAGATTAACCAAAAGAACTTTGAACCAAGACAAGAATTTTTGCTTTACAATATAAGGCTGAAGTTATTCCCTAAGAAATTGAAGTCTCGTTGGTTAGGACTATTTATTATGACTCGAGTATATACTTACGGAGCTGTTGAAATTAAAGGTCAAAAGACTGGGAATAGATTTAAAGTAAATGGACATAGATTAAAGTCGTATTTTGAAGGCAAAAGACCAAATTTTAAAGAGGTTTTAATGGTCAATCAACCTGAATAATATCTGAATAGGTCAGGCTGACAACGTTAAACCAAGCGCTTTATGGGAGACAACCCATAGTTATCTATATATTTATTGCGATTATAGTTTTTTGTTTCAAATTATCGTTAGTTTGTGGTAGTATTGAACTCTAATACTCATATTTACCCTTGAATCATCATAAAATTTGGATCCACAGACAAAATTGGAACGCATTCGGACCAAAGCAAAACTGTGAAATTTTTGCTTTGGGTGCCGACAGCTGGATCGATGCCGCCGACGGCGGGTTTTTCCCAAGAGCCCAGACAATTATTTCTAAAGGCATGCCGACGGCACCATCAACGTCGTCGACGGTGAGAACAACGGGATGACGGTTTCCAGAGTTTGAAATGACGGTTTTTGGCAGTTTTAGGCAAGATTTACTCCCTACAAAACTTCCAAATTCAATTCTTAAATTTGTATTACCCCAAAAACGAAGTGAAACTCCACGAAATTCATCCCTATGGCTTCCAATTCCACTAAAAACCTTAGATTTTGAGTATTCAACCAGAGAAATTTTTTTAGTTTTGAGGCGCAACAAATCTTCAACAAAGTGCTGACAAAGAGGAGATTAATCAAAGAAAGAGGATTAGTGAATCGAGGATTAAATAATCCTTCAACAGTAATTGAAGAGATGATTGTGTGATGACGATGGGAAGTGTAGTGCTATACTACAACCGCTGTAGTCGTTCCTGTGGTGAAGGAGTTTTATTCTAATTTGCATGGAATCAACCAAAGAGTCATCTATGTGCGAGGCAGATGAATAACTTTTACTCCTGTGCAGGTTAATGAGTTATACATGATCGAGAATGTTTTACTCCTGTGCGGATTAATGAGTTATATATGATCGAGAATGTTCCTGTCTGCCATTATTCCAACTTCGTCCCGATAAGAAATATGATGAATGAAATCTACCAATATTTGAAGGACGAGATTGAAGACTAGGAAATGAGAGAAAACGGGAATGTTAGTTTCTCTGCTACACTTCTAAACCTCGTTTCTAAACATTGACACTTCATCATTTCTGCAAAACTATTACCGACAATGAGGATCAGTAAAGTTACTAAAGAGAGTGTTATTCTGAATTGCTGTATTCAAATGGGACTGCCGATTGATATTGGATCGATAATTGTTAAGTCGGTTTTGAGCCTGATCTTTCATGGATCAACTTATGGGCTTGGACATCCTTCAACAATCTTCTTACTCTGCAGTCAGTTCTAAGTATCTTATGAGAATTGAGAAAATGTACTTCTACCTTGGAAGCATTTGGACCCAACCAAGAAGTTCCCAACCAATGAAGATGAGATTGATATGAGTATTATTGTGGATCAATCGTCTCAGAATTCACTTCCTATACAACCTTTAGTTCCGGACAATACACTAGTGATTCTTTGCAGAATCAAAAAATTGGAGAAATAGGTACAAAATGTTATGAATGGAATTAATAATATCTCTGATTTTTTTATCATCTAGACTGGAGGATGAAATAGCATTTTGATCACTCTGGACATATCGAAGGAAGTTTGATACGATTGATGAGAAAGATGGGATTGATAGAAGAGGACTCTACTGAAGAATTCCAATACTGACCCGTTTATAACCTCTTCGTTCATGTTCAATCGGTGGGCGATATCAGGGAAGAAACAAGCACTGAATCAGAGTAGTAGTTTTACTTTACTACCTATATGTCTATATGTGTGATTTGATTTGAGCTTATGTGTTTAATTCGCTTTCGAATTTTGCTTTTAGATCTCAATATAGTTGAGATTGAGCATAGAATGTTTGTTTTCAGTGTTTAGAGTGTTGTGGCTTGGATTGCGACGTTGACTTGATGTATTAAGGTTGAGAAAATACCAAACTTATCTGTGTCTTGTAACGTGTATTGTAACCCTTGAATTTTCTATATAATTGTGATATTTTGTGTTGTGAATGTTTATTTTAGTACATCATTTAATCACTTAAAATTTATGTCCAGAATGATTAAACGGATGTCGACGAGGCTTGAAATTGATCAAAATCGTAAAAATTTGGAAATTCAACCAATTTTGAAAATCTCGCTGACAACGGATTTTTCCCGAGACTTAGGCTATTTAATTCAATAGAGCTTGTCGACGGCTCTGAAGACCCCGTGAGATACCAAAAAAACACTTTTAACTGCAATTTTAACTAGTCAATCGCCACTATTCATCATCCCCTTCCTCCTAAAAAATGAAAATTTCGATCTAGGGCTTGAAGATCTTGGATTTGAGATGATTTCAAGGCTTTTAGACACCAGATTTCATCATCTCTCGGTAAGAGCTTCACTCCGACCTAAAAATATTTGATTTTAACCTTGAATTTCTTCCACATTGAGAAAATCGGAAAAAATTGAGAATGTGGAGAAAATATTTGGAAGAAATTCATGGAACTTATTTTTGAACTCTTATAGTCACTCTTAGAAGCCATTATTTACATATTTGAAGTATATGTTGGAATTTTTCTATAATTTTGATTAGATTGAAATGGCTCCGCGACAAAAGAGGCGACTTGAGTTTGACAAGTCTCGCTTCATCAATGCAAAGGCTCAGTCTAGATTTACTTCAGTATTTCAAGGGAAGAAATGTATTCAAGATTGTGTTTTTGAGAGTCTGAGAGGAGAAGTTGAACGAGTCATTACCGAACGGAGGTGGGAAAACTTTGGTTATACCACCAATAGGGCTCTTGTGAATATTGTGAAAGAATTTTATGCCAAAGCATTCTATTCTGAGGACGGAACCGTTCGAGTAAGAGAATTTTCTATTGAGTTTAGTGCTGCCAGCATTAACTCATTTTATGAAGTCCCGGACTCCTACATCTGCAATTATGAAACCTTCAGTACAATGGAAGGCCTATTTAACAATGTCATTAACTTTGTCACTAATGGGAAAGGGACATGAAAGATAAAGCAGCGAGAACGGGTAAATTTTTCTGTTTCCATGTTAAATGTCACATCTAAAGCGTGACACTATTTTATTTCCTCTACTTTGTTACCAACCTATCACCATAGTGAGGTTAGAAGAGATAGAGTTATTCTGATATTCTATATTCAGAATAATCAGTTTATAAATGTGGAGAGAATTATTTATAAGAATATATTGACCACGACAAGGAGTGAATCAAGTGGAGGTTTGAGACATCCTGGCCTCATTTATGCACTTTGCCAACTTTCAGGAGTTGAAGCTGGAGATTATGAAGAATGGGTTTACCCTATGAAACCTATTAGTAAAGCTAATTTAAAGACGTATGAATCCAATGAAGCATGGAGATTTGGGAGTAGGAGTAAAGAACCTTCTACTAGTAGAGATATCCTCTCTACTAGTTATGACCTTCCTTCCTCTAGTTCCCCTACCCTTCACGATTTAATGATTGAGTTAACCTTGCAACAACAAAGTATAGAGAAAATAAATGAGAGAATTGGGGGATTAGAATTTAGACATGATTATGATAGTGAGTACCTACAGAGGCATTCTGACTTCGAGATAGCTTACTACAAAGCTCAGGCTCAACACTACAGAGGTGAGCCTGAAGTTACTTTCCTGAATGCCCCTGTTATACTCAGTATCAGCCCAATCCACCTGCTAACCAAGGAGACGAGGTATAGTATGGGATTTTGATATATGGTAGTGATTAATATACTTTTGTTTTGTGCTTTTGTAATAGAGATAGATGTTTGTCTGTATGTAGTTTCATTTTATTGTCTATTTTATTTTATGTTTGCATAAATGTTTAGTGTTGTAGTTTGAAATATGCATGTGTAGTTATAATAGGCTTTGATTAGTACTTTGTAAATTTGTTTTATGATATGTTAGCAAAATATTGTGTTTGTATAATGTTTAGTTTTGTACTTATTTTAAATTTTTATTACCGAGCAACTTCTTTAATGATTTATATGTATAGAAAACTTGTAATATTACAGACCAGTTGAAGTAAAATTTTGAGAAGGAACTGCAAAAATTTCAGAATGAACAAAATGCCTAAAGTACTGAGGTATGATTTAAATTTAGAATCTTTCTTTCCACCTGTATCATTCCATATTGAAAAATTTAAGTTTGGGGGAGAGAAGAAAAAGATTAACCATTATATGTTCTTAATTTAAATATTTTTAAAAATTATTAATATGATTTTTTATAGTGAATTTAATTCAGATAACTATATATTATAAATATTTGAATATAATGGTAGCTTTAAAGGAATATTTTTGTAAGGAAAATTAATTTTATAGATTAAGATATTTAGTATAAGAGATTAAGAGTATAGTTAACTATTTAAAGTAAAGAAAACTATATTTTAAAATATTAAGAATCTCATAAATTCATTTGAGAAGAAAAGATTGGGGCTCAATCATGTAAAAGCTATGAAATACTTATAAGGCAAATGAATGCTTTGAGTTTCAAATTTAGGGAAAGAAAAGTAAAATTAAAAATTATTAAAGGCTATCCAGATATAGTAATCTTCACTTGAAAAAGAAAAAGAAAAGATTGACAACAATCCCTGAAAAGAAAAGAAAAATATATAGGATTGAAAGCAATTAAATGATAAAAAATATATATAAGTGAGGAGAAGCTTGAGGAGATGCATAAGCAAAAATTGGCTTCACTTGGACCTACCTAGAGGGAAAACCTAAATACATTCTTAAACTTATATTTATGGAATATTATCTTTACTAGTAGTGTTCTCATGAAGTTCTTAACATTTGAATATTCTAAGTGACTTGATATTACAACATATAGTCATTCTTAAAATGAATAGAAAATTAGAACTCTTAAACTTGATGACTAGATAGTTTTGTACCTACAGAGTTAATATAATTACTTGAAATTTTTCTGAAAATATTACTATGGTATTTACTTAATCAAACTTATAATATTTCTGAATTAAAACTTTACCACAGTAGATCATAACTTTTATGTAGTACTAAAATTACTTGAAAACAAGCAATAGTTAAGTTTGAGAATTTTGACCAAAGAAAAATTTGTTGAGATTTTCATACCTATTTTACACTGATTTTAATGATGTTGCACATTAACGAAATGTATTTTTGATTTTTTGTTGCAATTATGTTGAATTATGGTCATTGGAGCAAAAAGATGTAAAAGGGAGTGAATATGGAGCAAAAAGGACCAAAATAAGAAGATTTGATCTTGGGCGCCGACGACGCCATCAACACCACCGACAGTGGGTTTTTCTTGAGAGTCTAGAATTAAATATTCTAGAAGGCCACCGACAGTAATATCGAGTCTGCTGACGGTGAGAACGACGGTTCTCTCGATAGATGCATTGAATGTGGACGATTTTTTAAGGGACGCTTAAGAAACTCTTGAAAACTTCACAGCGACTTTTTATATACCTAAAAATACAAGAATTTGACACCACTACTAGAAGATTTAAACCCTCGGAAATGATGCCAAAATTTTAATGCAACTTTTAATATGCAAGAATTTATGAACCTAGATTTATATATTTATAATAATTTTGTAAAGTCCATTTCAAACACAAATATACGTATCGCTCAAGTAATACAAGGCTCTTGTTGAGTCCCGTTTATCGATCCCACAGGGAAGCAAGGTAAGAGATCCTTAGTCAAATTCTAATCTACTACTATTAGTCCTTAGTTTGAAATGTCAATTAAAATGATGTTTTATCTAGCAACTACTCCTAAATGCAAGTGTTAAATGTAAAAATACTAACTATAACTAAATGCAAATATTAATTCTAAGGATAACCCTTTTTGGATGAATTGGTTTGGCCATAACTAAATGCAAATATTAATTCTAAAGATAACCCTTTTTGGATGAATTGGTTTGGAGAATAAGATAATAACAATGACTATTCTTATGTAATTAATTAGATAATGTAAAGAAATGAGATGCTTAAAATATTGTATGTGCCAAATAGGAGCAATCCTATTCTTTACCATTTGGTCAAGGCATAAAGAACATTGACTAATCTTATGCTTGTTTACTGAATCCGTGGCTAGGCTAGGAGGATACCGGCTCTCACTTCGGAGCTCCGACATTCTCCTCACCTGAGGGCTAACATATCTGCTTTAGTACTCAAATAATAGGACCGAATTGGGGATTTTAGTCTGTCACCCTAAAATCTCCAATTCCACGCCCATCAAAAAATATTTCAATTTATTTAATTCAACTCTCATGAACTTAACCATCCATGGAATCTCAATGTGGTTCTACTTTGTTGAGAGTTACAGAGCCCTCTTGAGTCTTAATGCAATTACAACGAACTTTAACACTACAACAGGCCTTTATTGTAAGGTAAATAAAGTGCAAGTAAAAACCATCAGATTGATAATTAAATCTGCTTCTAACATGCATCACTAAATCCTAAACATGAATTCTACTCATTACAAAAAAAAAGTAAAATGAAAAAAATGGCATAACCTTCTTATGCCATTATTTCCAAACAAGAAGAGAGAGAGTAAGACACACTCATCACAAAGCACGAAGAAAACACAACGGAAACTTCATTTAGCCAAAGCAAATCCACTATATAAGTGTTTACAAAACCATAAGATAATGAAGAACACAATACTTAGCTTTCTCCCNATGGATTTCAACTTAAGTTCACCACTGAGTCCTTAAGACCTAAGTGAATGTATTAAGTGTGTGAAAAAGATTTAAACTTTTAAGTGATCTTATCAAGAATCATTTGATTATACAATAAGAGTATTAAATCATTGATTTCCAAATTTATACCCTTAAATTCAAAAGTCATTTGAAGTTTCCAAAATTTTGATAATTATGAGAATTATTATCTTATAATTTGGTAAAGTAAAGTGAGTTTCTACCAATTAAGCCAATTTTTTATTACAAATGAGTTAATTAATATTAGAAATTACCCATTTTCCATCTTGATTAAGCCTAAATACTCATTAAGGCCAAAATCTTCAAAATTACAATTTTGCCCCTAAGGGTCCAAACTTTCATAATTTGTCAATTTTAAGTCAAATGACTTTGAAATTTTTATGTAACCTTACTGATAGGTCAATTAAGACATCAGAGGAG
>JXCR01146668.1:344823-359905 GCA_002079205.1 Phalaenopsis hybrid cultivar
ACATTAATGCTCGATCCTAAATCACATAAAGCTTTTCCACATAATCTTTTTCCAATTACACACGGAATTGTAAAGCTACAATGATCTCTAAGTTTCCGAGAAAAAATTTTATGAAGTATAGCGCTGCACTCCTCACTTAGTGCAACTGTCTCGTAATCCCCAAATTTCCTTTTCTTGTTTAATATCTCCTTCATAAATTTTGCATAACTTGGCATCTGTTTCAAAGCTTCAGCGAAAGGAATATTTATCGTTAACTTCTTAAGCACGTCCATGAACTTTGAAATTTTTTTTTCCAACTCATGCTATCTAAGTCTTTGATGAAATGGAGGCGGTGGTCCTTCCAAACTGATTTTAGTTGGAGATATTAATTTTTCCAGATCCTTAGAAACATGTTCGTCAGGTCTTTTAGTTTCCTTTGTTTCTCTCATAATATTTTTCTCTTTTCTGACCACATCCTCTATCTCTCTTTCACTTTTTAATTGGACAGCTTCTACTTGTTCATTAGTGTTCTCTTTCGGGTTGATCTCAATGTTGCTAGGAAGTGTTCCTTGGGGTCTATTGCTAAGTGAATTAGCAATATTTATGTTTCTAATCGCAGCATTTTGACTTTGCAACTGGTTTCCCATTTGCAATACCACTCTTCCATAGACATTTTCTTATTCTCAAATTGTTGGTCATTTTTAGAGTCTAGTGGATGTGAAGGTCTATAGTTTGTGTTCCCTTGATTATTCCAAATCCCATTAGGATTTTCATGATTATTTTTCCATTGTTGGTTTCCACCGTCAGTAGTATGATTCCAGTTAAAATTAGGATGGTTCTCCCAACCTGGGTGTAAAAGTTAGAGTATGGGTTGTTTATGATATTTAAAGTCTCATATGATAAGTTAGAATCAATCATATGCTCTAATGAACTTTCCTCACTTATTGGAGTAAATTGAGTTTGATTTATTCCAAATTGGTCCAACTTCTTTGATATTGCAGCAACTTGAGATGCAAGAATTGTAATCACATATGAATAAGGAACACTGGCTAATTTTTTAGGATTTTACCTTGTAGAGGTCCATTGAAATTCGTTTGGAGCCATATTTTCACTTAACGCATACGCTTCATCAAATGGTTTTGACATTAATGATCCACCAGCAGCATCATCAATTATAAACCTAAGGGATTCTACTAACCCATTATAAAAAGTTTGAATGATTAACCAATTAGGCAGAGCATGATGTGGACACTTTCTTAGGAGTTCCTTAAATCTTTCCCAGACTTCGTACATTGATTCCCCTTCATACTGACAAAATGAGATAATATTGTTTTTAAGTTTTAGTAGCCTTGAAGGTGGAAAATACTTAGCTAGGAATTTCTGAGTTAACTCCTCCAATTTTTAATAGAGTCAGGTGCTAATGAGTATAACCACATTTCAGTCTTATCCTTTAGTGAGAAAGGAAAAAGCCTTAGTCTAACAGCATCGTTTGACATACCGTTATAACGAAATATAGCACAAAGTTCTATAAAATTTGAAAATTGCAAATAGGGATCCTCCAAAGGAGTTCCCCCATACTGATTGTTCTGCACCAGTTGGATAATCTCAGGATTTATTTCAAACGAGTCAAACTTCTATGACAGGGTTGTATACTTAAGTGAATTTCATCTGTCGTAGGATTTACGTATTTCCTCAATGAAGTATGATGAATTTCCAAGTTATTATCTTGAAAGTTTTTCATTTCCATTTCTAGTTTTTTGAGTCCTCTTTGTATTTTTTATATTTTTCTTTTTTTCAAATTCAGGATCATAAGGCACAAGTCCTGCAGATCCTTTATTTTGCATACACAACACAATAAACAATACATTAACAATTAAATAAATAATAGATGAAATATATTCAACACAACAAAAATTTTTCACGAACACCTTATTTTTCACACAAACAGTTTTTTTTTCAACACTTTTTCATATAAAAACGCTTTTCACACAAAACAGTTTTTACGACACTACAGTTTTTCAAGTCTAAGCCTAATTACTTCAAATAAAATTCTCCTAAGGTTCTTACCCAAGCCTCCCCGGCAACGGCGCCAAAAACTTGACAATAACTTTTCATATACCTAAAAATACAAGAATTTGACACCACTACTAGAATATTTAAACCCTCGACAATGACACCAAAAACTTGATGCAACTTTTAATATGCAAGAATTTATGAACCCAGATTTATATATTTATNTAAAAATTTTGAAAATAAATTATACCTCAGTACTTTAGGTATTTTCATCATTCTGAAATTTTTGCAGGCCTTCTCAAAATTTCTACTTCACCTGGTCTGTAACAATATGAGCTTTCTATACCTATAAATCATTAGAGAATTTGCTGGATCATGAAATTTTGAAATAAGTACAAATCTAACTAGCATAATATGTATCAGCATTGAAATATGAAAATGTTCTTTAATTCTTATAAATTGTAACACAAACACAAACACAGACATATAAACAAGATAAATGAGGTCAATTCTTCCTCCATCTCATCGCATCTCACTAACTTACTTCCAATTTCTAACGGAATCACTACACAAATATATTGGGTGCTTACAAATGATTTTATAGTTTCTAATCTCAAAGATAAGATTATCCCTGATATATTGGTTCTCGAGCACAAACACCAGACATCACCATATCCCAATAATTAAGCACATCTAACAGCTATAAGGATAGTGTAAGATCATCCACAAGTTACTCATCTAATAGGTTCGTGACTCCTATCAAATGAAAATAAAGTCTAAGAAAAGAAGTAACAAAATTGTGATGGAATTATCGCTGTACAAATTCATAATGTTTTTTGTAAAACTCAAGTCCGGGTGAGACTCGAGTTGTAGTGGACTCGTCAATCCAACTACTACAAGAGAATATACAAGTCTAACCATAATAAGAATTTAATTAATCATCACCCTCATATCACACAAAAAGTAAATCAAACCACTTACAATCCAAACATCTACCAAACATCAAGCAAACAGATCAATCCACATTAAAGCAAACACAATACAACACTAACAATCATGACTCTTAAGCATGCTAAATCAAACCACACAGATAACTATGGGTTGCCTCCCATATAGCGCTTGATTTAACGTCGCTAGCCCGACAATTGATTCCACCTGGATCAAAATTCCAATTAAGTAATCCTTGATCAATAGCCCAATTTTTTCTAGATCCAGGGATTCCTACAAGGTCCTTGAATTTAAACTTTTCTTTCAGCTCTTTCTTTTCATATTGATTCATATCATTGTTCTTCATATTTCTTTCTAGATCCAATATTGTCCTAGTAATTTTCTCAATTTGCATATTAATATCATCCTTGAAATTTATAAGAAATGGATCTTCATATGATAATTTAAGATCTCCAAAATTTTGGATCAGATTCTCTCTAGATAATTCAGATTCTAGATCAATATCTTTTATGTTACTCTTCTGTTTCAAATTATCTTCCAATTCTTCAGGAATTTCTTCCATTGATCTTTCAATTTCCTTGTCCATATCTCTCAACTCAAAGCTCTTTTGAAACAAATCCTCGAATTCTCTTCTAAATATCAATTCAATAATTCTCAACTCAAAGCTCTTTTGAAACAAATCCTCGAATTCTCTTCTAAATATCAGTTCAATAATTTTATATTGCTCATAATTCATTTACTTAGGATTTATCTCATGGTCACTAGGTAAATCTCTGAGGGTAGCTGTTAATTGCATTAATAATCTGCCCCAACATCAAAATCTCATTCATTTGGTTCTAATACCACAGAATATGCCATTCAGTGACTTTGAATAACTCTTTCATAGGAGATTTTTTACTGATTTCATCATTCAATTCAGGTTCATCTTGTGATTGAGTCGAATGTGAAGATATAGAGACTGATGGTGTATATGAATTCACTAAATATATAGGTTTTAAAATTATATGAGGTAAATTCATTTTAAGGTCATGAGATTTTTCAACTGATGGAACTAAAAGTTTACTATTTTGGTAACGTCCATCATTTCACACCTCTCATGAACATACATACAGTCTTCTTTAAACAACATTTTAGACTCATCATGAAAGCCCCATTTCGATCTCATCAGTTAACTTGCTCTCAAAAATTTTTTTAAAAATGGTTTTTACTTAGATAATCAATTTCATCCATCGAAAACAATAATCATCATTTCTCTCAGTTGGATATTTCATAGCCTTTAAAACATCAAAAGTAGTTTCATGGTCATTAATATTCATAGTTAACTTTCTTTTTTGCACACATATCATAGCTTGTCCAGTAATAAGAAAAGGTCTACCAAAAATAATGGGAATATCTTTATCTTCCTTCATATCCAATACAATAAAGTCTATAGGAAAGATAAATTTATCCACTTTAACAAGCACATCTTCTATAATCCTTTTTGGATAAATGATAGATCGATCTGTTAACTGAAGAGTTATAGTAGTGGGAGAAATATCTGCTAAACCTAACCTTTTAAATATAGATAGAGGCTACACATTAATGCTCGATCCTAAATCACATAAAGCTTTTCCACATAATCTTTTTCCAATCACACAAGGAATTGTAAAGCTACACTGATCTTTATGTTTTCGAGGAAAATTTTTCTGAAGTATAGCGCTGCACTCCTCACTTAGCGCAACTGTCTTGTAATCCCAAAATTTCCTTTTATTGTTTAATACTCCATAAATTTTGCATAACTTGGCATCTGTTTTAAAGCTTCAGCGAAAGGAATATTTATTGTTAACTTCTTAAGTACGTCCATGAACTTTGAAATTTTTTTATCCAACTCATTTGTCTAAGTCTTTGAGGAAATGGAGGTGGTGGTCTTTCTAAATTGATTTTAGTTGGAGATATTAATTTTTCCAGTATCCTTAGAAACATGTTCTTCAGGTCTTTTAGTTTCTTTTTTTTCTCTCACAACATTTTTCCTTTTCTAACCACATCCTCTATCTCTCTTCCACTTTTTAATTGGACAGCTTCTACTTGTTCATTAGTGATCTCTTTAGGGTTGATCTCAATGTTGCTAGGAAGTGTTCCTTGGGGTTTATTGCTAAGTGAATTAGCAATTTTTCCAGTTGATTGTCTATGTTTCTAATCGCAACATTTTGAATTCGCAACCGGTTTCCCATTTGTAATAACACTTCTTCCATAGACATCTTCTTATTCTCAAATTGTTGATCATTGTTAGAGTCTGGTGGATATAAAGGTCTATAGTTTGTGTTCCCATGATTATTCCAACTCCCATTAGGATTTGGATGATTATTTTCTCATTTTTAGTTTCCACCATCAGTAGTATGATTCCAGTTAAAATTAGGATGGTTCTTCCAACTTGAGTTGTAAAAGTTAGAAAAAGCCTTTTACAACTTCGTATATTGATTCTCCTTCATACTGACGAAATGAGATAATATCTTTTCTATGTTTAGTAGTCCTTAAAGGTGGAAATACTTAGTTAGGAATTTCTGAGTTAACTCCTTCCAATTTTTAATAGAGTCGGGTGCTAATGAGTATAACCATATTTTAGCCTTATCACTTAGTAAGATAGGAAAAAGCCTTAATCTAACAGCATCGTATGACATACCGTTACAATGAAATATAGCACAAAGTTCTATAAAATTTGATAAGTGTAAATAGGGATCCTCCAAAGGAGTTCCCCCAAACTGGTTATTCTACACCAGTGGGATAATCTCAGGATTTATTTCAAACGAGTCAGCATCTACGACAGGGTTTTGTATACTTGAGTGAATTTCATCTGTCATAGAATTTACATAATCCCTCAATGAAGTATGATGATTTTCCAAGTTATTATTTTGAAAGTTTTCCATTTCCATTTCTAGTTTTTCAAGTCCTATTTGTATTTTTATTTTTTTCTTTTTTTCAAACTCGGGATCATAAGACACAAGTCCTGCAAATCCTTTGTTTTGCATACGCAACGCAACAAACAAAACATTAACAAATAAACAAATAACAAATGAAATATATTCAACACAATAAAATATTTTCACGAACACCTTATTTTTCACACAAACAGTTTTTTTAACACTTTTTCATATAAAAACACTTTTTCACACAAATAGTTTTTACGACAGTACAATTTTCCAAGTCTAAGCATAATTACTTCAACTAAAATTCTCCTAAAGTTTTTACCGAAGCTTCCCCGTCAACGGCGCAAAAAACTTGACAGCAACTTTTTATATACCTAAAAATATAAGAATTTGACACCACTACTAGAAGATTTAAACCCTCGGCAATGACGCCAAAAACTTGATGCAACTTTTAATATGCAAGAATTTATGAACCCAGATTTATATATTTATAATAATTTTGTAAAGTCATAATTTCAAATGCAAGTATACGTATCGCTCAAGTAATAGAGGGCTCTAGTGGAGTACCGTTTATCGATCCCACAGGGAAACGAGGTAAGAGGTCCTCAGTCAAATTCGAATCTACTACTACTAGTCCTTAGTTTGAAATGTCGATTAAAATGATGTTGTATCTAGCAACTACTCCTATATGCAAGTGTTAAATGTAAAGATACTAACTATAATAAAATGCAAATATTAATTCTAAAGATAACCCTTTTTGGATGAATTGGTTTGGAGAATTTTGAGAATTGCAAATATTAATTCTAAAGATAACCCTTTTTGGATGAATTGGTTTGGAGAATTTTGAGATACAAAACTACTATTCTTATGTAATGAATTGGATAATGTAAAGGAATGAGATGCATTAAATATCAATGACTATTCTTATGTAATGAATTAGATAATGTAAAGGAATGAGATGCATTAAATATTGTATGTGTAAAATAGGAGCAATCCTATTCTTTACCCTTTGGTCCATGCAAAAAGAACATTGACTAATCCTATGCTTGTTTACTAAATCTGTGGCTAGGTTGGGAGGATATCAGCTCTCACTTCGGAGCTCCCACATTCCCCTCGCCTGAGGGCTAACATATCTGCTTCAATACTCAAACAATATGACCAAATTGAGGATTTTAGTCAGTCGCGCTAAAATCTCCAATTCTACGCCATCAAAGTATATTTCCCTATTTATTTGCCTTCAACTACCATGAACTTAACCATTCATGGAATCTGAAAGTGGTTTTACTTTGTTGAGAATTATACAGCCCTCTCGGGTCTTAATGCAATTACAACAAACTTTAACACTACAACAGACCTTTATTTTAATGTAAATAATGTGCAAGTAAAAATCATCACATTCATAATTAAATCTGCTTCTAACATGCATCACTAAATCCTAAACATGAATTCTACTCATTAAAAAAGAAAAGTAAAATGAAAACAATGCCATAATCTTCTCATGCCATTATTTCCAAACAAGAAGAGAGAGTGAGAGAAGCCCATCACAAAGTACGAAGAAAACACAACGAAAACTTCATTTAACCAAAGCAAATCCACTAGATAAGTGTTTACATTATAAGATAATGAAAAACACAATACTTAGCATTTTCCCTTGAAAGAAAGAAGAATCTCTCCCACAAAGTTTCCCGCTGATCCATGCAATGCTAGAACATCTTCTCACAAATTCTCTCAAAATCCTCTCTCCAATCTCTCCAAAATGGTAGAACTCTACATTTCTACTCCTATTCTTAGAAACCTAAACTTTCTCCACACTTTTCCTAACATTCCTCTCACAAAAATCCCTTTTTTTCTAACCTAAATTTGTTCTTTTAAAGTGTAGGGATGAATTTTGAAGAGTTGTCACAAGAATCCTTTCAAAAAGCGTCCAAATACGTTGGATTTGGGCCCATAACAGCCAAAAGTCGGTTCATAGTCTTCTCGAGCGCCGTCGGCTGGCTCGAGGGTGCTGTCGGCGAGCTTTTCTGTCATTTTTCGGTCTTCTCAGGTAAATCTCGCCATCGGCACCGTTTTGGCGCAGTCGGCGGGCATACTGCGCAACTCCACCGTTTCGCTCCGTTTGGCTCTATTTTGCTCCGTTTCACCCCATTTCAGTTGTGTTGTGTTCCTAAGAGATAGCCCTACAAAATAAGCATAAAAATAACATTCCTTTAAAGTGTAATCTCATTAAAAAATATGCAAGAAGTGTAAACGAGATTAAGCATCGAAAGACTTATCGAAAGGCGACAGGTCAAAATTTCATTTCTTGCTCGTTTTTGCTCCAAATTGCACCGTTTGTTTTGTTTTTTCTCCAAAAGTCCATAATTCATCATACCTGCAACAAAACATCAAAAATACCCTTCTTTAAAGTACAATATCATCAAAATCAGTGTAAAATAGGTATGAAAATCTCAACATATTTTCATTTGGTCAAAACTCTTCTACAACTTTAAGAGAAACATTTTGGGGGAGCAAGAGAGTCCGGAGAGTCGATGGAGTCTAGACAAGTGTAATTTAGGGTTAGGTATTGTGAGGAATTCTTCGAGAGATTGTAAGAGTGGAAGGATGGTGAGAGATTTCTTCCTCCTTGCCTCTTCGAAAGAGAATTCTATGTGCTGTAAAGAAAGGAAGAGATTCAGACGAACTTCGAGGAGTTACTTGGGGAGGAATTCAAGATAAGTTGTATTTACTTATTGTAATTTGTATGACTTTATTTTATATATGAAATCCAAGTTTTGTCGTATCTTCGTCATGAGTTCTGAGTAGTTTTCTCTGTCTTTCTCCTTGTCTTGAGATTTTGTAAAATGGTGTTTTGAATTGGTTGTGCCATGAGAATGTTAAAGAAGTTATGATGATATTTTCACTTTAATCTAAATTTACTTTCAATCTGGCCAATTGATTTATTAAAATATGTGGAGTTTTACAACTACAACAAGGATTACATCCATAATTTAAAGAGGTCAAAGTCCTTAAAAGTTTAGTGCAAATAAATAGGGAAATAAAAATTATCGAGCATAGAATTGAAGATTTTAGAGTGACAGACTAAAATCCTCAATTCGGTCCTATCGTTTGGGTGCTGAAGTGTAGATGTTAACCCTCAAGGAAGGGGAATGCAGGAGCTCCGAAGTGAGAGCCGGTATCCTCTCAGCCAAGCCGCAGATTCAGTAACCAAGCATAGGATTAGTCAATGTTCTTTATGTCTGGTACAAAGGGTAAAGAATAGGTATGCTCCTTTTTGGCACAATATAATTTGAACTGATTCAATTTATTCATTCACTTAAATTTCTTGACAAGGAGAAAGATGTTTTCTTATATATTGAACTTCACATTAGAAACTTTATTAGTAGAATTAGTTGATTGAGAGTTTATTAAAATTAAAATTTTATTTTAATTGTCTATTAGTGACAAATATGCAATTTGAACTATGTTTATGTGATTAAGTATTGATTTTCTAAATCTTAAGTTCGTAGCCTCTAATATTACTCCCTGTGGATCGATAATTAAGTATTGATTTTTTAAATCTTAGTTTGTAGCCTCTAATATTACTCCCTGTGGGATCGACATCCAGAACTCCATTATAGCCCTGTATTACTTGAGCGATATGTATATTTGCGTTGATAAGTGTGACTTTGTAATTATTGAATATTTTATACACATCTTTATAAAATCTATAACTATTGTCAAGTTTTTGACGCTGTTGTCGGAGATTTAAATCTTCTAGCAGTAGTATCAAATTCTTGTATTTTTAAGCATATATAAAGTCTTTGTCACCCTCAATTTACACCTTTTAAGAGCCACAAGCCTATGGATGAAGATATCTCCTTTGATTATGATAGTGAAGATGATTTTGAAGAAGATGATTAGGCTTTCTTACTTTTCTGTCATAGATTTGTTTAATGTTTGCACTTCTGATGTATGTTTATATAGGAATGCTTAGTGTAATTTTGTTCTATCAGTGCTACATTTGCTACTCTTTTATTTAGTATTAAATATGTATTAGAGTAGAGTTTATATTTGCAATCATTTCATGATATACTTGTTTTAATTTAAATTTTCTACTACTCAACAATTGTTTTTATTAATTGTAGTTGTACTGTTCTCCTGCTTAGAATTTTAAATTTTTCTTTTTCTTCATGCTTATTATAAACTAAACCATTTTAAAATAATTTAAAATTTAAGTTTGGGGAAGAGAGAAAAACTTTATTTTTTAAAAAAAACTAAACCTTATTTGTCCGAAGTAAAATGTATTTTCAAAAATTATTTTAAGTAAAAGGTTGAGATAGCTTGAGATAACTATATTTTTGAGTTTATAAATAATATAGTAAACTTAAGTAGAATGTTTTTTTATAAAAAAGATAAATTATGGATTTAAGATATTTAGTAAAAGAGTATAAAATTTTTCTTTTACTAATTAAAATAAAAAAAATTGTATTTGTGGAAATGTTAAAGATCTAAGATTTTTATTTGAAAAGAAAGAATTGAAACTTTATAAAAAATCTTTTTCAAATCTAATACACCAAGTAAAGAAATGTGAAAATGTTTTAACCTTAAGAAGAGGATGGTGGAGTTCAAAATCATTAAAGAATATCCAGAAATAACAATCCTCACATTACATGAAAAGAGAAAGAAAGGATTGAAAATTATCTTGAAAGAAAACGAATAGAAAAATTAAAAGAAAAGAGAGGAAAAAAGGAAAATATATGTGAGGAGAAGCTTGAGAAGATGTGTGATAAAAAATTGGTTTCTCTTAAATCATCTTAAGTAAAGGGACTTCTTGCCAATGAGCTCGTTTATATAAACTAAAAAAATTATGACACCTGTTTGGTTTGGAAACATTTTATGTGACCGACTATTTCTTTACATAATATAGAGATTAGGCAAAGTTTATTTTACGTGGGTTCCTTATTCTCTATAAAGACAATCCCTTATAGTTAATTACATTCGAAATGACCAAAGTCACTTAAAGAAAACTCTTGATAATGATCAGGGGTTTTGTTATCAAGAAATTCAAAGTTGAGTTTTCACGATTGCTTATAAAAAAAGTTAAGTGGAAATGGTCTAAGTGGGAACAATTATTTTGGAGGCCAACGTTATAAAAGGTATGGGATGTCATAGATATCGAGGCAAACCACAGTGACTTCCCAGACTATTTTGTTGTTTGGCTTTACAATTTGGAAGTGAAGTTATCTAGTGTTTACTCTCGCCATTTATTTAAATTTTAGGTCTTACACTTGCACAACATTTGATCGTGCAAATAGCCTAGAAAGATGGAAGGATTTTAGTCGTATCAAATTTGGACTTATTTTGCACAACACAATTGTGCAATAGCTTAAAGATAATATGATGATTTACGTTGTACTAGACATGCAACCTCGAAGTTCTAAGGGTCTATTTTATTTAAGTCCAAGGAAAGTCTAAAGATTTTTCACAAATAATTCATAATCAGTATAAAATTTCAAATGTTTAGAAGTTAAATGTGGTATTATGAAAAATAGGAGCATAGCTATTCTTTACTTTTTTCGATTGTGTAAAGAATATTGACTATACTAAAGTTGGTTTCAGCATGTATAGTAGAGTTGGGTATGTTCTAGCCTCTCACTTATAGATTACCCATTGTGCCCTCTCTATAGAACCTATCAGTGACCCTTAGTTCCAATCTCTAAACAAAATTGATAAAAGATTCTAGCTTGTCACTCTAGAAACATCAATTTTATGCCCATCAAATCTTATCTCCCTATCTGTTTGTACTCCACTTTGGATAATTTCCGCTGCTCTTTCCAAGGTAAAATGTGATACTTACAAGTTAAGAAATCTTAGCCCTTTCATAAATTTTAATAATATAACTGGTCAATTTGTAAAGTAAATCTTAGATCTACATTTTGGCGTGATTATTTTGTGATTTCACCATGAATTTTTCATACATTGAGTGGACACCAAAATTTGCAAAAATATTTTGATTAAGCGGTGAAAAATCAATGGATTTAAGCTGCGTTAGTTTGAAAAAGCTTGTAGGAAGCCTTTTCTCTTAGTTTTAAAATTTGTTAGAATTTTTATTCAAATTTTTAGATGGCTCCTAAGATGAAGTAGGGAAAAAGAAATAAAAACTTTCGACAATGTCAAAGTTGTCAATATAAAAGCACAAACTCGTTACAATGAGTTTGCATTGTCGATAAAGTTTATTATAGAGCGAAGCTTCTACAGACCCGATGGAGCTATTGAAAATGTTAATGTGGCGCGGCACCAGGATAGTTTCTGTTATTTTACTGTTATTATAGCCATCATTGTAGTACAAGAGCTTTATGCATACTTACCTGAAGCAAATGATGATGAGCTCTTTTTTCAGGGAAGAGGAGTGGAGTTCACTGCTCAGCGGATCAATGTGGTATATGGTCTTCCACCTGCTACTGACTGTTTCTATTCAGAGTACACTCCATCACCTCAAAGGCCTAACATTATTTTATTTCTGCTCTCCTCCTTCTTTCAAATCATTCAAGTGAGGAAACAACAGAAAGAGTCATATTAAATTACTGCATTCAAGAGATGAAACCTATAAATGTTGGCTCTCTTATTTATGAGACTATTAGTTCTTCTGCTAGAGCTAGTACTACTTCACGCCTTGGATTTCCATCTTTGATATTTACTATTTATAGAGACTCTGGAGTAAAGTTTAAACCTTGGGAGGAGCAGCTGAAGCCACTTAAACCCATTGGGAAGGCCAATGTAGATGTGTACGGACAACCTAGAGATAGGGCTCATGATGCACCTTCCACCACTATTTCTAGGCCTTCTACTTCCAGACCTTCTACTTCCACTGCTACTGAGCCTCCATCTAGTTTCTGGAATGTGTTGAGTGAGAGATATTTAGAACACTAGAATGATATGTTTTTAATGGAGTGTCGTATTGAAGATATGGAAAATAAGTTTGATCACATGGCATATTATGCTCGGATAAAAAAGTGATTATGATGTTGATTATGACAATGAATTTGTAAAATTCTTGAAGGGAAACCAGCTAGTTGAGTTTCCTACTTGCCTTCGATTTACTTCTTATGCAGGCCCAAAATTTATGGATGAAGATATATCATTTGATTTAGATGGTGATGATGTTGTTGAAGGAGATTACTAGGCTTTTTTTACTTTTTTGTTGTTGATCTGTTTATTATTTCCTATGTTTGGATTTCTGATGTATGACTATGTAGGATTGCTTGGTGTGATTTTGTTTTATCACTGTTACTTTTTGTTACTCTTTTATTCAGTATTGAATGTGTTAGAGTAGAGTTCTATATTTGCAAACTTTTCATGACATATCTATTTTGATTTAAATTGCCTACTACTCGGCACCTAATTTTTATTTTACCAGTATTGTTCTTTTGCTTACAAATTTTAAAATTTTCTCTTTCATCATACTTATTATTAACTGAACTGTTTTAAACTGAATTAAACTTTAAGTTTGGGGGAATGAAGAAAATTTTTAACAACTAAACATTATTTGTCCTCAGTAAAATATATTTGCAAAAATTATTTTAATATAGCCTCTGATATGATGGGATAGCTTGAGATAACTATATTTTTGAGTTTATAAATAATATAGTAAACTTAAGTACAAGTTTTTAATAATATAGATTAGTTTTGGATTTGAGATATTTAGTATAAGAGTAAAAGATTATGCATTTACTATTTAAAATAAAGAAAATTATATTTTAGTAAATGTTAAAGATCTTGGATTTTTATTTGAAAAGACAGAATTAAAGCTTCATGAAAAATATTTTTCAAGTCTAATACACATTAATAAAGTAAGGAAATGTGGGAGGTTTTTAACTTTAAGAAGAAGACGATAGAGTTCAAAATCTTTAAAAACTATCCAAATATAATAATCCTCACAAGACATGAAAAGAAAAGGAAAGGATTAAAAATGATTGTGAAAAAAAAAGAGAAGAAATATAATAAGAAAAGAAAAGCAAAAAAAAGGGAAAATAGATATGAGGAGAAGCTTGAAGAGATGTATAATCAAAAATTGGTTTCACTTAAATCATCTTAAGGAAAGGGACTTAATTACATTTCTAAGCTTATTTATAAAGTATTAGCATCCTTACTAGTAAAGTTCTCGTGAAATTCTTTTTGTTGTAATTTTTGCAAGTATCTTGAATATGAAAAACTACAATTATTATTGAAATAAATAGGAAATCATAATTTTTAGACTTGATTACTAAATAATTTTATATTCTAGTTTTAACCTATACTATTAAAAAACTTTCTAAAGTTTCACCATTGCATTTATAAAACAAAAATTATAGAAATCTTAAAATAAAACTCACTTCCATACGTTATACTTTTTATATATAGTAAGAAAGGTAATTTGAGGATAAGAAACGTTTAAGTTTGGGGGAATTGATTTACATTAAAATTACTCATTTTTATGCACATTTTATGCTCAATTTTTTAGGATATTATGTTTTAATGAAAGATATTTTTATATTTTTGATTGCAGGTGCAAGAAAAAGAGTTTAAGAGTAAAAAGGAACAAAAATACATTGAAAAGGAGCAAAATGGGCTAAATTAAAGAAAATTGCAAACCAACAAAACTGGCACTTAGCCGCTAGATGCAGAACTTGGCCAACGCCTAGACTCGGCGATTTGGCCCCTTAGCGACACAGTTATTTTCTAGAAGATTCATTGAATGAGACCGGATTTTGAAGAGATGGTTGAACCAACCCTTGGTCATTTTCAAAGCTCTATAAATAGAGATTAATTTCAAGAGGCTAGGGGGTCGGATATATAATGTCACATAGTGTGTGAGTGTGTTAAGTGAGTGAGTAGTTTTCTTTGTGAGTCTTTGTGATTTGTGGAGTTTGTAAGTCCTGTAAGTGTTGTTGGAGTTAAGAAAATTAGAGAACTTCAAATGAGTGCTTGAGAAATCATTCAAGATAAGTTCTTGTATCTTTGTCTTTAAATCTTGTACTTTGGACTTGAGTTTTATAAATATATTTTGTTTTGTTATCCTCATGCATTTTGAGTATATTACTTGTGGTGTCGTGCTTAATTACTTAAATTATCAAATATATGAGACATATTCGGTCTCGTTCTTCAAGATTAAAATGTTATTTTTCAAAAATCAAAATTATATATATATATATATATATATATATATATATATATATATATATACTCTCTCTTATACACATATATATGTGTATAAGAGAGAG
>JXCR01146668.1:361155-418175 GCA_002079205.1 Phalaenopsis hybrid cultivar
TCCTTTCCATTCTGTAAGGGCTCCAATTGATCAGCAGGGCACCAATTATCCTTCCAAAAATTGATCTCTCCCTTTCCCAGCTCCCAAATGAGGTATTTGTCAATCTTCTCTCTCCCCTTAAGCATATGAGTCCAAATCTTGGAGTCTCCAACCTTCTTGGTAACTTCTCCAGGGTGGACATTTTTGTAGTATTTAGCCATCACAAAGTTAGCCCACAGGCTTTCATTTTGCCTGAATCTGATCCATAATTACACATGCTAGTTTGCTGCATGTGGTGTAGACCTTTAAAGCCCAAGCCTCCAGCTTCATAAGGTTTAGCCACTCTTTGCCAGCTAGCCCAAATCATTTGCTTCCTTTTCCCAGCCCAAAGGAATCTGTTAAAAGTTCTCTCTAGCATCAAAGTGGTGCTTCTTTTCATGTTAGCCACTTGGAGGGTATAGAGGGGGATAGATGTGAGGATGCTCTTTAGAAGGGTGATCCTTCCCCCATTAGATAAGAAGGAGTTAGTCCACCTCTGAAGGGTGGAATTGATATGGTCTATAACCTCATCAAATTGTGTTTGTTTGATTCTACCTCTAACTAATTGGGTGCCCAGATAATTAAAAGGGATGCTCATGGTAGAGAAGCCAGTGAAATTTGCCATCCACTGCCTGATTAGAGTAGGAACTCTCTTGCTTGTTAGAAATTGGCATTTTTCTTTATTAACTCTCAGCCCAGAAACTTGTTGAAACTTGTTCAGACACTCATTAAGGTATCTAGTAGCACCCTTGGTAGCCCTTGTGAATATGAGGATGTCATCAGCATAAATCAAGTGGCATATATCCATCTTAGCCTTATTGTGATAGGCATTGAGCCTGATCCTTTTTCCTTGGCCACTATGAGCTTTGAGAGATAATCTAAGGCCATAATAAAAATAGTAGGGGAGAGAGGGTCACCTTGTTTAAGGCCTCTACTTGCTTGGAAAAAATCATGGGCTTTCCCATTTATGAGGACTGAGTTGGCATTGGCCTCTAACCATCTTTTAATGATTTGCCAGAATTCTATTGAGAAGCCTCTAGCCTCCAAACATTCCATGATGAAATCCCAATTGACCATATCATAAGCTTTTTGTAAGTCCAACTTGTAGATGACATTTCCTCCTCTGCAAGGTCTCTCCAAGTCTTGCAAAAGTTCTTGGGCTAGTAAAATTTGGTCTCCTATAATTCTCCCTTTCACAAAAGCTACTTGATTGATGCTGATAAGTTGGGGTAGAACTGGTTGGAGTCTGTTCACCAGAATTTTACTGATGATTTTGCTGATCACATTGGTAAGGCTTATAGTTCTGAAATGTTTCCAGCAGTTTTTAATAGAATTCTTTGGAATGAAAACAATGGAAGAAGCATTGAAGTAATTAGGGAGAGGATGTCCTTTGAAAAAGTGTTGAATGGCTTGTATGGTCTCCACCTTGATTTCCCCCCAAGCTTTCGTGTAGAAGTCAGCAGTAAATCCATCAGGACCATCTGATTTGCTGTTGTCAATAGACATCAAGGCTCTCTTGATCTCCTCCTCTTTAGGAATATCAGTCAGCTTTAAATTGGCAGTAAATTTTTTGCTTTCCGAGAACAGGTGTTTATTTATGTGGCCTCTATTTGTAGTATCATCCTTCATGAGTTGTTGGCAATATGACAAAGCACTTTCAACAATCTCCTCCTCCTTCCTAAGCCAGTCACCATTCTGATCTTTAATGCAGTGAATGGTGTTGCATTTCCTCTGATAATTGATGCAAGCATGGTAGAATTTTGTGTTCCTATCCCCTTCAGTAAATTTGGTTTTGGAAGTTTTTGTTTAAGGAAGTGTTCTTGCCAATTTATGGCAGCAAGAACTTTCTCATTGGCCTCTAAAAGAGAGTTATCATCATCGTTTCCTTTGCTGTGCTCCTCCTCCAGATTCTGCAATTCCTGTTAAGCCTTTTCCACAGTCTTCATCAGAACTCCAAAAGTGTTCCAGCTCCACTTTTTGAGGGCAGTGCCAACCTTTTTTTGTTTTTTCCACAAGCAGATGAAAGGATCCGAATGTGACTCATTTTTCCAGTTCTCCTTAACAACTTTCAAGAAGTCCTTGTGCTGTGACCAAACATTTAGGTATCTGAAAGCACCCTTCTGACAGCAGCTCTTTGGGCCAATTGTAATAACCAAAGGTCTGTGATCTGATCCAGCAAAGCTTAAATGGGTGATAGTAGTTTGCAAAAAATTTTGGATCCAGTGGTCATTTGCTAAGACTCTATCCAGTCTCTCCCGCAAGTTCTTCGTTCTTCAGGTGAAGGCAGGTCCACTATATCCCATGCCAAATAAGCCAGTGTTTTGAATATTGTCATTGAAATTTGACATGATTACAGGAATGGGAGTTCTGCCCCCCCTCCTTTCAGCAGGTGATACAATGCAATTGAAATCTCCTCCCACAATCCAAGCTTTATTAGTAGACCCTTGTATGTGTTGAAATGTCTCCCACAGCTCAGCTCTAGCTATTTTGGAGCTTCCTGCATAAACAAAAGAGGCAAATCCATCAATTCCTTGAGTACTGATACTCATATGAAGGATTTGCTGATGATTGACCAAAATAGAGCACTTCATTTCTTTCCTGCAGAAGATCCAGATTTTGTTATTTAGGTTAGTGAAGAGGTTAAATCCACGATACATTTTTACTATGTCCTTCGAGTTAATATGAACCATGGGTTCTAAAATGGCTAAGCACCAGAATTTGTATTTTTTGTTTAAGTATTTTAATCTTTTTAGAGATAAGGGGTTAGCAATCCCCCTTATATTCCAACATAGCATATTAATCATGGGGAGGGAGGGAAGGTGGAGGGTTGGGATCTGGATCTAGTCCTTCCCCTTAGTTTGCTTCCTCTTCTTTGGGTCCTGTGATCTTCCAATAAAGCTAATTCCTTTTCCTTTCCTTTTAGATATATATATATATATATATATATATATATATATATATATATATATATATATATATATATATATNAATTTACCGTTACCTTCCCCGGCAACGACGTCAAAAACTCGATCCCCCAAAATATAGTTGTATAAAATTTATAAAGTTGACTCCGCTTTACAATGATGCCAAAAACTTGTTGTGGTATTTTATGAATAATAATGTTAAGTACTTAATGTTGGGATTCTATGCAAGTATACGTATCATTATCAAGTAATACAATACATTTTATTTAAGTCTCAAATATTGATCCCACAAGGAAGATTTAAATTTGAAATGATAAATTAACTGGGAAATTCACAGAAATAAGACGAAACTATTATCATTAATTTTGAATGTTTGAGATACTACCAGAACTAATTTATTAACTACTAGCAAAATTTAAATGCGAACTTTAAAACGCTAACTGCTAAAGTATTTTTATGTGATGAAATTTTCTAATATGAAAAAACATCTTTCCCCTGGCAATGAGTTTTTGGTGAACTGAGATGAAATAAATGATTTAAATATGTATTGTGTCAAATATGAGCAATTTTAATTCTTTACCCTGATTCAGTATTGTAGAAAATCATTGGTTATTCTCAGGTTTAGTCCCTAAATCTGTCGCTATGTTAGGAGGATATTGGCTCTTACTTCAGAGCTCCCACTTCCCTTCCCCTGAATGCTAACTCTCGCTTTAGTTCTTAAAAAATAAGGTCGAATTGGGGATTTTAGTCTGTCACCCTAAAATCTCCAATTCCACACCCAATAATGTATATTTCCCTATTTATTTGCACTTAATTCCATGAACGAAACACTCCATGGAATTAAATATGATCTTCACTCTGTTGTAGAACTCATACTCCACTTCCCAGATCATATGTTTTACAACATAATTTAACAATTCAATTGGTTAAACCGAAAAGTAAATTAAGAACGGTGTTGAAAAACCATCACAGTTTATTTTGTACTTTAACATTGGCACATCCAAATTATCTCTTCATTTCACCATATCTTAAATTAGGGAGAAAGATAAAGGAAACTACTCAGAATTTATGAGAAAGATACAACAAAACACAAATTTCATATATAAAAGAAAGTTCATATAACAATAATAAA
This sequence comes from Phalaenopsis hybrid cultivar, assembly GCA_002079205.1. Lineage (NCBI taxonomy): Eukaryota > Viridiplantae > Streptophyta > Magnoliopsida > Asparagales > Orchidaceae > Phalaenopsis > Phalaenopsis hybrid cultivar. Next base: position 365,230 of record JXCR01146668.1, read on the forward strand.
CAAACAATACATATCTAAAACTCTTTCTCAAAGCAAATTACTTGTAGACTCTCTTAAGAAATGCAGGAAGAAAAAATCTCTCACTTCTCTCTCTCTCTAACACTCTTAGAGAAGAATTCACACCTAAATTCACTACAAAAACTCAAAACTATAAAGAAAATAAATGACTAAATTGACTCTAAGTGGCTATAAGGAATGTGGAATAGCGTGGAAGAGAGTGGAAAGCGGTTGAAGGGTGTGAAGGGTCGCAAAGGGGATCTATTCTAATCAATTTCAACTCTAAATAGAGCCTAAGATCAATTTTTCAATATGTGCATCCAAAAACTCTTCAAAAGCGTCCAAATTCGTCGAATCTTCTAGAAATAGGGCATACATCGACACTGGCATCGTCCGCGCCAATGGCCATTTAATTAGACTGCACTCTTTGTCAAATGGCGTCGTCGACGCTGAACATTTCTTCAAAAACTCCATTTTGACTCCAAAATACATCATTTGTGTTTCATTTCTGCTCCAAGTGCTAAAAATCAACAACCTGCAATCAAACATGAAAAACACATTTCTTTAAAGTGCAATATCATAAAAAAATGAGTATAAAATATGGGTCTAAAAGGTGCATATATTTTTTGTGTATTAGTGGTTTTTCTAAAGGAACTTATATTAGTTCATTTTCATTGTGGTCGCTTTCAATCTCTTCCTTCTCCTCAATTTCAGTTTTCCTTTGGATTCTTGTTTCAACTTCTTTTCCACTTTGTAATTGAATAGTTTTAATTTGCTCCTTATTTTGATCTTTTGGATTAACTTCCACCGTACTTGAAATAATTCCTGAAGGTCTGTTACTAAGTGCAGTAGCAATATGTCCTAATAAATTTTCAATTTTTCTAATAGCAGCCCCTTGATTTTGTATTTGATTTCTCATATTCAATATTACTTTTTCCATTTTTTTTCCTTAACTTGTGGGTTAGGGTTAGAGTTAAATCCAACAGGATAATAAGGTCGATAATTAGGATTTCCTTGGTGGTTTAAATTTCTTGAGGGGTTCACCGATTTGTTATAATTATTCTAACTAAAATTAGGGTGATTTTTCCATCCAAGGTTATAATAATTAGAATAGGGATTATTATTTTGATTATTTATAGCATTCAAAGTTTCATAGATGATTGAGTATCAATTATCTACCCTAGTGAATTTTCCTCTAATACTGGTGTTATTTGAGAATAGATCAGTCTAATTTGATCGATCTTTTTTTATATAACAATAATTTGAGATGCTAAAGTAGACATTGCAATAGAGTCATGAATATTGGCTACTCTCTTAGGATTTACCCGTTCAGAGGGCCAATGAAAATTGTTAGTAGTCATTCTTCTATTAAAGAGCATGCTTCATCAAAAGGTTCTAATTTTTGTGAACCACCTGCAGCAGCATCTATAATAGATCTAAGTGATCCTACTAATCCATTGTAAAAAGTTTGAGTTATTAACCAATCTGGTAAAGCATGGTGTGGACATTTCCTAAGGAGATCTTTAAATCTTTCTCAGGCTTCATATATCAATTCCCCTTTAAACTGATAAAAAGATGTAATATCGTTTCTAAGTTTAGCAGTTTTCAAAGGCGGAAAATATTTAGCCAAAAATATTTGTAATAGTTCTCCTCAATTTCTGATAGATCTAGGTGCTAATGAACTTAACCAAGCTTTAGTTTTATCCCTTAATGAAAAAGGAAAAAGTCTAAGTCTAACAGCATAATTAGACACTCCATCATATTTAAAAGTAACATATATTTTAAGAAAACTATCAAGATGTAAGTTAAGATCTTCAATAGGTGTTTCTCTAAATTGATTATGTTGTACGATTTGGATAATAGCAGATTTAAGCTCAAATGAATTAGCACAATATCAAGATTTTGAATAGTCAAGTGAAGTTCATCTGTTGTCGAATTAGCATATTCTTTTAAAGGTCTTTGTTAATTTTCATTTATTTGATTATCTAAGTTATTCGCCATTTTGTTCAAAATTTTAATTTCTTTTTGTTGTTTTCAAATTTTTCTAATAGTACGTTCTAATTCTAAATCGTAAGGTACTAAACCTTCAAATCCAATATTTCGCATAAACAAATATAATAAGCAAAGAAAATTTTCTTAAAAATACTCTTAAATATAAATATATTAATTTTTATGATTTTTTATTTTTTAATAATATTTTTTAATATTTTATCTCTAAATTTCATAATTTACCAAATTTATTTAATTTGTCGTTACCTTCCCCAGCAATAGCACCAAAAAATTGATCCCAAAAATATAATTGTGTAAAACTTATAAAGTTGACTCTGCTTTACAACGATGACAAAAACTTGATGTGTTATTTTATGATTAAGAAATTTAAGCAATTTATGTTGGGATCTACGCAAGTATACGTATCAATATCAAATAATATAAAACTTTCTATTTAAGCTCCAAATATCGATTCCACGATGAAGGTTTAAATTTGAAATGATAAATTAACTAGGAAATTCACAAAAATAAAATAAAATTATTGTCACTAATTTCGAATTGTTTGAGATATTATTAAAGCTAAATTATTCACTACAAGCAAAACTAAACTGCAAAGTTTAAATAGTAACTACTAAACTATGTTTTATGTGATGAAGTTTTCTAATATGAAAAAGAATATTTCTCACTGCAATGAGTTTTTTTTTAAAATGAGATTAGATAAATGGTTTTAATATGTATCGTGCCAAATAGGAGCAATTTTAATTATCTACTCTGATTCAGTGTTATAGAAAATCATTGGCAAATCTCAGGTTTAGCCCCTAAATCTGTGGTTAGGCTAGGAGGATACTGACTCTCACTCTAAAGCTCCCACTTCCCCTCCCCCTGAAGGCTAAGACTCACTTTAGTTCTTAAACACTAAGACCGAATTAGTGATTTTAGTCAGTCACCACAAAATCTCCAATTCTACACCCATTAAAGTATATTTCTTTATTTATCTGCACTTAATTCCATGAACAAAATACTCCTTCATAGAATTAAATGTGATTCTCACTCTTGTTGTAGAACTCATACTCCATTTCCGGATCATATGTTTCAGTAACAAATTTTAACAATTCAATTGGCTAGATCAAAAAGTAAATTAAGAATGGAGTTGAAGAACCAGCACAATTTATTTTATATTTTAAAATTGACACATCCAAATTATCTCTTCATTTCACCATATCTTAAAGTAAGGAGAAAGATAAAGGAAACTACTTAAACTTCATGAGAAACATACAACGAAACATAAAATTTATATATAAAATAAAGTTCATACAACAATAATAAACAAACAACACTTATCTGAAACTCTTTCTCAAAGCAAATCCATCTCTTAGAAGATGTAGGAAGAAGAAATCTTTCACTTCTCTCCCTCTCTAACACTCTTAAAAAAGAGTTCACACTTAAACTCACCACAAAAACTTAAAACTCTAAAGAAATAAGTGACTAATGGACTATAAGTGGATGTGGGGAATGTGGAATAGCGTGAAAGAGAGTGGAAAGCAACCGAAAGATGCAAAGGGGTGGTCTTTTCTGATCAATTTCTACTCTAAATAGAGCTTAATGTCGGTTTTCCAATATGTGCATCCAAAAACCCTTCAAAAAGCATCCAAATTCGTTAAATCTTCTAGATACAGGTCTTGCATCGACATTGGCGCCGATGGCGCCCATTCTAGCGCTGTCGGCGTCAATTGCCCGTGAACTCTCTGTTAGCTCCTGGCACCATCTGTGCTGAGGATATTTCGGCTTCTGCTCTGTATGTCTGCGTCGTCAGCGTCCATCCTGGCACCGTCGGCGCTGAGGATTTCTTTAAAAATGTAATTTTTACCCCAAATTTCATCTTTTTTTGCTTCATTTTTGCTTCAAGTCCTAAGACTCAACAACCTGCAATAAAACATGAAAAATACCCTCCTTTAAAGCGCAAATCACCAAAAATGAGTACAAAATATAGGTCTAATAATGCATATATTTTTGTTGTATCAGGAAAACTGCCTTTCTTTTACTTAATGCAATCCCATGCTCTTGTGCCTTTTTTGCTAGTAACGTTAGATGTTCTATATGTTTAGTAATATTATGACTAAATATTAAAATGTCATCTACATATATAAGATAGAAATGTGATAATTTATTAAAAATAGTATCCATTCTTCGTTGAAATATTTGTGGGGCATTTTTTAATTCAAATGGCATTATATTCCTTTGATAGTGTCATTGAGGTGTACTAAATGCAATAAATTCTCTACTATTAGTATGCATTTTTATTTCTTAGAATCCAAATTTATAGTATAATTTAGAAAACCATTTGGGAGTTTTGATATGATTAATTAGTACTTCTTTATTAGGTAGAAAGTATCCATCAAATTTGGTATTATCATTTAGTTTTTTGTAATTAATTACCAATCTTACTTTTCCTCTTATTTGTTTGGCATGATTGCGTACAAGAAAAGCCTGACTACTATGTGGGGCTGTTACTAGGTTTGATTAGCTTGATGTCTAATAAGTCTTTAATTTGAATTTGAAATTCTATTTTATCTTCAGTTGTATATTTCATGGTTTTTACTCTTATAATATAAGAGGGATTAATTGGTTCAATTATTGTTGTTGGTTCATGTTGTCTCCAGAAGTGTAATGGGTTTTTTGAGAATGATGCTTTAAATAATTAATTGGCAAAAGAAAGTAATTTATTAAGTTCAAATTTTCTGGTGAGATTATAGTTCTAATGTTCATATTTTTATTAGATGGGGAAAAGTGTTGTGATAATCAAAAAATCTTTTATGACATCCTATATGAAGAGAAATTACTATATTTAGATATGTATTTTTACAAATTACATGAACCATATAATATTTTATGGAGTGAAGAATTTAAAAAAATACATCCTGATGATACATCTCTAGGAAGTATAATTCATTACTCATTTGAAAAACTAGCTGAAGCATGTCAGCATCTTGATTTATAGAAACAAAAGAAACAATATAAACAATCTTTTTTTGTTGCAAGAAATCTGATTTAGTTCCGCAACAATGTGGATGCTCTACCTCTCATAACAATTGTAATTGTTCTACAAAATATAAGAAGAAAAAATTCTTTAGAAAAATTTCAAAAAAACATTTCAATCCTAATAAAAGAACATTTAGAAAAAAAACAAAAATGAGAAAGATATTAACAATCAAATATTAGAAAAATTAGATGTTGGATTTTTAAAAAAGGGCATTATGCTAATAAATGTCCCCAAAAGACAAAAATAAGTCACTTAAAATCTGTAGTCATCATAGAAGAAAATAATCTTGAACCTATATTTGATTTTACTTATATCGATAGTGAAGAAGAAATACATCAATTAACAGACACTGAAAATGACTTAATAAATACAAGTTATTCTGATAATGAAATAGTAGAATACTTTATTTTAATTAATGGAAGAAATCCAAGATTCAGATATAATTAAAGATAACTCACTTGAATATGATAAGCATATTATTTTATCAGAAAAAGCTTATAATAAATCAAGTAAGGCATCAAAATTCAAATTTACCATTTTGCCCCCAAGACTTTCCACTTTATAACTTATCAAATATAACTCAAATGACTTTGAAATTTTCTGGTACCACACTCATAGGCCAATCAAAACATCAGAGAAGAAAATGTGATTTTTTCAATTTTTATTTAATTTATATAATTATTTTAACTCAAAAAATAGGATTTTCAATATTTATTTATTTAGTGAATCAAAGCAAAGTTTTTATTCATGGAAGAATTATTAGAGGTTCATGTAGGTCAGATAATCACTTGGAAAAATTTCATAATTTCTCAAATTATATTTTTTTATTAAAATTATTTATTGATTTTAGTGATTAATTAAATAGAAAATATGTTTTAATTTCAAAAATTGCTTTTTATACTTTTCTTAAATTTCCCCAAGTCCATAGAACTTAGAGGAATAAAGTTTTTATTTTTACAAATTTTATTTTATTTATTATAATTATTTTGAAAATTAAGAAAAATACATTTTTGGCTTTTAAAAATACATAACTAAATCAAGAAAATTAAGAAAAATATTCTAAAGGGTAGCAAGTGATCAGAGAATAATTAGGAACAATTTTGGGCATTTCATCTTTTTGAAAATTTTGATTGTTTTTAATTATTTTTAATCCAAAAAGTAGCTCAAAAATGAACTAATTATTTAAATTAAATTTTATTTTCCCTAAGTGACCCTGAACATAAGGAACTCAAAAACCACTTTTCCTAATTATAGTTAATTTATTATAATTTTTTTAATGCAAAAAAAACCATTTTACTTAGAAAATGGACTTTAGTGATCAAACTGATTTAAGTGAGTTTCAAATTTTTATAGTGAGTTAAGATAATCATTATTTACAGTGTGGAATCATTTTTGTTAATTTTTTAATATTATTTTATTGATTCTAATTTTAGTTAGTTTTTATGATTTAATTAACCATAGTAATTTAAATAGACATTTAAACTTAATTTATATTTTCCCAAGAGTTCTCGGATCATACGGTACTTACCAAAACAAGTCCCATATTTTTCTGATTCATAGTTTAGTTTATATAATTATTTTAAGAAAAAACAGACAACAAGGCTTGAAAATTAAGGTTTTGAAAATTAGAGATGCTCTCTGACCTTGGAAAAATCAGAGAACATCCATGTTAACATGAGCAATCAACCCATAAAGTTTCAAGTCATGGAGATTATTATTTACTTAATTAGAACTAAAATGGCCCAAGGGTATTTAATTAATTAAAAATCGTAGACATGTTAAATAATTTTGTTTATTTCACATTATTTTCCTCTGTTCATTGAGCAAGAGGTTATTTTTATTTTATTTTTCTAATTTTTCTACATCAAGTTATCGATTTTCTAAGTTCTGGAATTTAAAATAAATAAAAAATAACACATTTTCCTACTTATCCATGTCAACCTACGTCACTCTGAACATTCCACGCGTCGCCATGCTACTAGACGTCTCCATCCGCGTCAGCTGCCACGCCAGTCGTGTTTTATGTTCTGTTTGCTCGTCTGACTCCTCCTTTGTTGTTTGATCGATACACGCGCAAACGGATGACATCCTTTCATTGTCCCCATCTGTTATAAATTGAGGACTGTCCATACTAAAACACTTCAATCTCACTCGATACTCAACCAAATCACTCACAGTTTGTTTTTATAGCTTCATCTAGTCGAGGCGAACACATCCATATGGCTAGATACAATTGAAATTAACATTGTTTTCACAATTGATGGAACCGAGCAGGATTTTAGGTTTAGGGTTTGTGATTTATACGTTAGCCCAAGAGGTGAGGTCTCAATTGGGTTGGTTGTAGATGTTTGTTGTAACTCCACGAANGGTAATTTACATAGACATTTAAACTTAATTTATATTTTTCCAGGAGTTCTTTGACCATAGGGTGCCTACCAAAACAAGTCCCATATTTTTCTAATTCATATTTTAGTTTATATAACTATTTTAAGCAAAAACAGACAACAAGGCTTGAAAATTAGGGTTTTAAAAATTAGAGATGCTCTCTGACCTTAGAAAAATCAGAGAACATCCCTATTGACATGAGTAATCAACCCTTAAAGTTTCGAGTCATGGTGATTATTATTTACTTAATTAGAATTAAAATGGCCCAAAGGAATTTAATTAATTAAAAATCATAGACATGTTAAATAATTTTTTATTCCACATTATTCTCCTCTGTTCATTGAGCAAGGGGCTATTTTTATTTTATTTTTATGATTTTTCTACACCAAGTTATGGATTTTCTAAGTTCTCGAATTTAAAATAAAAAAAAATAACACATTTTCCTACTTATCCATGTCAACCTACGTCGCTCCGAACTTTCCACGCGTCGCCGTGCTACTAGACGCCGCCATCAGCGTCAGCTGCCAGGCAAGCCGTGTTTTATGTTCCATTTGCTCGTCTGACTCCTCCTTCGTTGTTTGATCGATACACGAGCAAACGGATGACATCCGTTCATCGTCCCCATCTGTTATAAATTGAGGAATGTCCATACTAAAACACTTCAATCTCACTCGATACTCAACCATATCACTCACAGTTTGTTCTTATAACTTCATCTAGTCGAGGCGAACACATCCATATGACTGTATACAATTGAAATTAACATTATTCTCACAATTGATGGAACCGAGCATGATTTTAGGGTTTTTGATTTATACCTTAGCCCAAGAGGTGAGGTCTCGATTGAGTTGGTTATAGACGTTTGTTGTAACTCCACGAAGCTCATATAAGCACCAATTTGAACTAAGGTTGAGCCTAGGTAAGAGTTCGATCAAGGCGTGATGCTACCTTGGTCCAAAAGTGGGTTAGAGTGCTCAACAAAAGGGGATTTCGATGGAGAACTTCCTCGTTTGGTCTGAGGAAGCTTTTTAATAGTTAAATTTAAGCTTTGGTGGAGTTTAATGGGATGACAGAAAACACCTTTGATTTTGAACTCAAAATTGAGCTTAGATAGTGGATTTCGGTGGGGGAAAATGGTGGGATTGATCTTAAGAAGTTTTGGAGAAGCTCTGGAAATAAATTGACAGAGCTTCCCTAAGGATTTTGGCACACTTGGAAGTTGGGATATTTGATGGGGTTTCTTATAGCCATGGCCAAGGGAAGGGTCTAGAGCTCTGATTGGTTAGTGCAAAAAGGCTAAGGTGGAGGACTGAGCGACGCAAACATCTAATGGGTAAGTGCCACAGTGGATGAGTTCAATTTTGGGTTTAAAGGTGGGAAGGTCTCCTCGTATTTGAGCTTTTTGGTGACTAGGGTGGCTGACCAGAAGGGAGGTGGTGTCTAGTTGAGTCAGGGAGGGTCAAGGAAGTCGCAGTTGTGATTACATTGGAGGTTTGATGGTTGATGGCATGGGGGTAAGAGTTAGCCAAAATGGGAGAGCATATCTCCTTAATTTAGGGGACCCTTGGTCCATGGCTGGGTCTTGGGTGATCTGTTTAGTATTCTAGGTGGCTAATCAAGGCAGGAGAGGGTTAAGATTGATTAATGCAAAATATTTGAGTAAATTTGGGATTTAGGTTCAAAAATTGGGCTTCTGTTTGAACTTGGGTCTTGGTTGGGTTTGGGTTGAAACTTCGATCAAGTGATTGATCAAATTGACTTAGATAATTGTCATGAGAAGTTTTAACAAGAAATTTGGTGATTATGATATGATTTGGAAGTTCAATTTAGTGGAACTTTGGCTCATGGTCAATTTTGGGGGCATTTGGGCTATACATGGGTTTGGATTGGGCTAGGGTTTGGATTTGGTTCAATTGATGGCTCAAATTGGTTCAAGGGACTGTGATGAAGAGTTTTGGATATTAATTGGGTGGAAATTGTGGAGTTATGAAGTTCAATTTGCTGACATTTGGGCTTTAGGGTAAAATTGGGGGTTTTGATTTAGGTTGGATTTGGGTGAGGATTGAGGCTAGGACAAGGCAAATTGGAGGCTCAAATTGATCAAGGGAAATATTATGAAGAGTTTGGAACTCAAAAATGGAGAAATTGATTTGATTATGAGGTTTGATTTGGGGCATTTGTGTGTATGGTCAAAATTGGGGATTTTGAGTGAGCTTGAATTTGGTTTGAAATTGAGTTCAAGTGGGCTTCAATTTGGTTTCAATTGGGATTAGGCATGACGAATTTGGATTTGGAATTGAAATTGGGGAAGATTGAAGTCAAATTTGGTTTCAATTGGGGATTGGGCATGATGAATTTTGATTAAGGGTAATTGGACCCTAAAGGGCAAAATTGAAATTTTGCTAAAATTGGTCAAATTAGTCAAATTGGACTTTATGAGTGGTGAAGATTGGTTTTGAAAGTGTTTGAAATGATTTTTGGATGTTTTGGGAAAATTTGGGTCGTGTGATGTATTTTAGTAATTTTGACAAAGTTAGGTGTAGTTCTGGAATTTTGAAAATTTTGGAATGTTTCGGGCAATTTGGGTGGTTTAAAAGAGTTTGAGATGATTTTTGGATAAAATTGGATAATTTGGGTGATTTTTGAAAATTTAGGGTTTCAAAAGGTAATTTGGTAGATTTGAGAAAGTTTGGGGGCAAAAGATTAAATTGGGTATTTGGGTAGGGTGAGATGAGTTAAGGATATTAACCATAAAATTACCCCTTTTTGAGCCATGAGACCAAGGGAACTCCCACTATGGATCCTCCATGTGTTGGTCTTAGCCAAACCCTAGCCTAGGACTAATGGTTTAGGGGACCATCCACAAGAGTTTCCAAAACAGTAAGGGATCAAACTAGGAATGTTTGGTTAAGGGTTGAGGTTGTGAGAGTAGATGAGGAGTATCAAGTGTGTGTGCAAGACTGACCAAGACCACACCACCCAAGGCTAACACTAAGGCCAAACAACCCTATAAGGGATCCTCTTGAGCTCCCCCATCTTGGTTCCACCTACTAAGTGCTAGAGGTTAGAACCAACAAATAGAACTTCAAGATGAGCAAAGAAGAGATTTATAATTTCTAATGGTGAGAGTTCCTTTACTAGTTTACCAGGAATAATCAACAGAAAAGTCCTATGGCTAGATCCTAGGCTTCTAAGGAAGAAACTAGACATCAACCAAAAGTGAGGTCAACAATGCAGAAGACAAAGGCAAAAGTTGGGTGTTACATGAGATGTTAACTATCTATGAGTAGTTAGTCACATAGGTCACAGTGGTGAGCTACAAAGGTCTGTATTAGGAGCTACGTGAGCTGTCAATAATGTAGGTTGTAGTTGGTAATGTAAACCATAGTTGTTCGCATATATGATATTGGCATAATGCAATAACTTCCATAGATCGTAGAGGCTGAAGTTAGGATTTGCATGGCTGTGAGCCACATAGGTCATAAATGGTCACATAGATCGTAATAGAGAGTTGAAGTAACATCTGTAGGTCACAGAGGACGAAGTTGGGAGTAGCATGAGCTGTGGAACACATAAGCTATAGTTTGTCATATAAGTCATGGTGAGCTACTCTAACGATCATAGGCTGTAGAGATCAAAGTTGGTAGCTACATAAGTTGTAGACCATATAGACTACAATTGGTCACATAAGCCATAGTGGCGATCCACAATAAAGTTCGTACGTCATAAAGTTCGTAGTTGAAAGGTGCATGAATTATATACTACGTAGGTCGTAGTGACGAGTAGCAATAGCGTCTTTAGGCCACAAATTAGAGTTCGAGTTTCAGGAGCTCGTAGATCATATATGTCATAATCGATCATGTTGGTCATAGTGCAAAGTTGCAATAATGTTCGTAAGTCGCAGAGGATGAAGTTGAGAGTTGCATTAGTTGTAAAACATGGAGGTTGTAGTTGGGCACATAAGATGTAGTCAAAAGATGCAAGGACAGAACTTCAAGAGTTTGAAGAAAGTCATTGCATACAAGATGCATTATTACACCATCATTCGGGTGTGTCGTTATATTATCTTCACAACGCGTCGCTGCATCCTATAAGGGGCACATCATTACAACGTATTCACAGCATATTGTTGCTTTGCAGGGTACTTTGCGACGATTTTGTAGCATATGTCGGAATTCTCCAAAGGGCTTTTGTGGCAACAAGCAAGTTCCGACCGATTGTGATTAATGATGGCCGATAGTGTTTGTCGATTGCAAGAGTAGATGACAATCTTTTAACTTTCGATGTAGAACTTTGAACTTCATATCCTTCTCCTTGCGATCCTGCTCCAAGCTCAGGTTCGCATTCAACTCTTCGACCCCCTTCCATCAAAGTGATAGGGTTCTATTTATAGAATATGGAAAAGAACTTATAAAAAAAGAAAGGAATCTAGACTACCATCAAACGATCTGGAGATATTCCCACAATCGAATGACAATTTATGAGCATTTGAGCGTCTAAACGATGCCAAAATTGAATAATCTTAGACTCATTGGATTTATCTTGTCGAGACACTATATTTATTAATAAGCTTATTAGATTTGAAATTCATTTGATCTTAGAACTAAAAATCAAAAGTTTCTAAAAATAGTTTGACAATTTGTTTTGGGCTTGATCTGACTAGGATAGGACCATTTTTAGTGTCACTTTGTCTGTCTCATTGAGACATTTAAGTTGATTGAGTTCACTAAAATAAGAGTTATGAATAATTTTTTATCTGAGTTTGAATGTTTCTTTCTAGGAAAATGCCCCACGATTTGTACTAATCACCTTGAGATGTATGCCAAATGTTAAAATTTGTTGATGATATATCAAAAGAAAACAAAAAGCCCGTTCTTAAAATATGCATCATATAAAATAAAATGACACAATTCGCACTATATTTCATTAAACAGTCTTCACCCAAAGAGATACAGCAGACTAGGTAAAGCAGCATGTAGAGTAGAACATAGAACAAGCAATAAACAATAGTACAATGACCAAAACATTCATTAATTATCCACCAAACAGGAGAGATGCAACCTTCAAATATTTAAGCAGCAGTCAAAGTGTTGCCCACATCAATCACAAATCGATATCTCACATCAGCCTTGGCCAGCCTCTCCATCGCGTCATTCACATAATCAGCTTTGATTAGCTCAATATCTGCAGTTATGTTGTGTTTTGCAGCAAAGTCTATCATCTCCTGCGTCTGTTTCATTCCACCAATGGAACTACCAGCCAATATCTTCCCTCCTGAAGAAAAAATGGCTCTTGGTCTAAAGCTTCAAAAAGAATTTATAGGGAAAGAGAATGTAGTGTAATACTAACTCATTATTAGAGGAAAGACGGGCAATTCCAGTGGAGCATTTGGTACACCAACCATGATCATTTTTCCATGGGTCTTCAACAGAAAGATTAATGGCAAAACATCATGCTTCGCTGACACAGTATTTATGATACCATCCATGGTACCCATTGCAGTCTGCAGGAGAAATTTTCTTAACGCCGGGTTAAGAGACTGAAAAGGAAGAATGGCAATGATCCCATGGCCTTTTTATTCGATAAACATTTAACCATTGTGAGTTGTTTTCTCAAAGGCGTAAAATTTTCTTATGCTTATAATACCTACTCAATAAAACTGTTTTAAACATTTAACTTTTGAATAATTAATACACTTTTGGTTTGTAAAATGATTGAAGTTTCGGTGTTAATTATGTAAATACATAGGAATTGAGTGATACACGCCTAAATCTTCCAAAAATAATATATTACCTGCATCAGCTGAGGATCGCTGCTAACTAGAAAATCATCAGCTCCTAAGGTTTTGATGGCCTCCTCTTTCTTCTTCAAAGACGTGCTTATAACAGTGACCTTCATTCCAAAAGCCTTGCCAAACTTGACGGCAACATGGCCGAGTCCTCCAAGGCCTACCACACCAAGATGCTTTCCAGGCTCATCGAGGCTAAAGGTCTTCATGGGGCTGTAAACCGTTATCCCGGCACACAACAATGGTGCGGCCTTGTCCATTGCCAACTTTTCGGGGAACTTCACCACAAAATGCTCCTTAACAACAATCATATCGGAATAACCCCCATAAGTGATCGTCCCATCAACATCAATTGAATTATATGTTAATATCATCTTCGAGCAGTAATTCTCAAGATTGTTGTCACAAGCTTCGCAAGAATGACAGGAACCAACCATGCAACCGACGCCAGCCTTGTCTCCAACTTTAAACTTTTGAACATTGGGACCAATTTCTGTAACGATGCCAACGATTTCATGCCTGGAGAAATCAGTGTGGTTTGATGAGTCATAAGTGGAAGGCATTCCATTGAGAAGTTAGTTTTTTATGATTTAAATACAAAGACACATAACACATATGAGCACAAACCCTGGAACTACTGGGTAGGTAGTAATTTTCCACTCGTTCTTGATGATGTGGAGATCTGAGTGACAAATACCACAATACAACACCTTTATGGTAACATCATCATCTCCATTGTTCCTGAAAATTTACAACATCAACCACTCTTAGAAACTCGGTTCAAAATAAGTTGTGGACCAGTGAGTGTCCTAAGGAGGCTATTAAATATTGTAGAAATTTAAACAACTATTAATGATAAAGAAATATTTTAATGTTTAAATTATAATTAATTAATCTATATTTTTCTTATGAATTATGGGTGATTGATAACTCACAATCTTTAGATGCTGTTTAATATGAGATAATAGCACCTTCATTAGAAAAATCCTTCATCCAGGAAGAATAAAAACCAAAGCAATCTCAAAATGACAAAATATAAAATAAAAAAAATAAAAAATAGCTACTCTCAGGCTAACATGTCACCATTGCTCAGACAAAAAGATAAATATCTTTAAAGAAAGGTGTGCACATAATTCTAAATGCCGATTACAAATGCTAAAAAATTATCATTACTTTGATGATGTAGTTATCATCATCCGCAATCCATCACTTTGTATAACTGAAGTCAAACCCATCAAAATAATTGTCATTACAATAAAAATAGGGATCTGATTCAATCAGCCTAAAATAAATGCAGAGGTGAATTAATGGTAGTTGTACTGTCAAACTACCAGAGTAATTGAAGAGCACCCAGATCCTTAATAATGTACATATTTGTAAACGCCGACGAAATATACAAAGCTAACAAAGCATACAAATATTTTTCTTCTAGATTCCACAATAGTTTGAATATTATAATAAAGTAACATATGTTTTAAGCTCCACAAATCTCATATATAAGGCTTTTAGTTCCACAGTTAAAATGAAGGCAAACAAAAAAATACCTTCAAACAAACAGTAGAATTAAAAATAAAATCTTATATTCAATAAAACTTTATAAATTATAAATTGCATTCTATTATGAGCCATTTCATTAATAAATTATAAAAAACGACTTCAGAAAACCGACAGCATTGATGATAAAACCGCAGATTTCACCAACCCAAAAGTTTGTAAATGAGGCGATGATGTCAATCCAGGCCCGGAGACAACTGTCAGCATTTAAAGCATTTATAGCCGCACGGCAAAGCCAAGGTAGCAGGTAAGTGATAAGAATGTGCATAATCACTAATTGACTTCCTTTTATTTTTTATTTTAATTATTATTTTTTTGCCCTTCCACGATGCAAAAAAACAGAGGCTGACATTAACAATTTAGACCAGTGAGATCAGTGAGTGCAATTGTCCTGACGAAGGATACGCTGAACGCTTTTGCTCCACGCAGAATGGCATCATCCCACGCATGGGAACCCGGACTTCCCAAATTGGCAATTTAGCATGCAACTCGATTTTATTAGATGCCATTATATCAGTGCATACCAAATGCAATTTTAACTTGGGATGCTTACAAATATAAAACATAGTTTAGAAAGCAAGAATTTAGCCAAGATTGAAATACTCTCTTTTGTGAGGTTTTTGAGGACTGTAGTTTCCATGTTAGTGGTTAACTACATCCAATCAAATGATAGCTTTAACAAACTTTATTGTCTTTTCAATATATGATTTCCAAGTTAGAGGTTGTTTAGTTACAAAATTTATCCACGATTTAGTCTGTCTTGCAAAATATCTTATTCTTAAGTGACATAAACTCTTTATCCAAGATTTAGGCTGTACATTTAAATTCCATTTTAAGCAAAAAAACTTGAATTTAGTAAAACAGAGTAGAAGTAGGATGTGACTTACATTACTTCTATCACTGTGTTCCTCCTTTCAGGCCATCTGGCACATGTAAGTTTTAAAAAGTAGGATTTAATAAATCTTGTAAATTCAGATTTAATAATTCTAGAGAGCATTAAAAAAATTTTATTTCGCATATCAACTCTTAGATTTTACTAAATCTCGATAAATTTTTTTCAACATTTATTTTAGAATTTAAGATTTGTGAGAGAGAAATCCTTAAATCCTATGAATGGTATAATTTAGTAAATAGTAGCTTGAACCAACAATGGGATTTATCAGAAGTGCAATTTAAAGGTAGTTTGGCTGCGCCACTTCCAAGTCTCCAAAATCCTATCTCATAAGATTTGAGCTAAATCTTGCTAAAAATCCACAAAAAATAACATATCAAACAACCCATTCATTTTTACCCTAAAATCTAAAAAAAAGTATAACAAAGAGTTTATTAGCAGTTAATCAATTTTAACATCTATGAAGTTGAAATTAAAAAAAAATTCAAGATTTAATGTCTTCAGTATTTACTAGCAGCCATTAGAGATTTTATTTTATTTTATTTATGTTTTGATATGAAATAAATTATGATTGATATTTTAAAAATATGTTTTTTTTTTTATTGAATACAGAACAATTTAATTTCCACGATGGTGCAAGGATCACCTGCAAGGTGAGGTGATGATAACGGTGGTCGTCGCAGAAAGCGGAGGCGGACAATTATAATTTTTTATCAGTATAATTCAAAACACTTCAAAATTGTTGAGTGCTTTTCAGAACATCTTCTAAATTTCTTTTAAGAGCAAAAAATAAACAGTTTAAAATAATAGTAAATAAACTTGCTTTTTTCTTAAACAAAAAAAGCAAACAAGAAAAGTGATCTCAAAACCTAGCAGACAAGCTCTCCCTTAAAATGCTATTACAATAGTACCAAATTTCTGTGAAGGACGCCAAATTTGGACAGAATTTCATAGTTTGAAGAGGAATAATAGTATAATCCCGAAAACCTTTACACAAAATTTTTTTGCATGTATGACATTTTTTTTTTCTCTTACGTATCAAGCAACCACACATTAATCTCACTTTTTCAGATGATTTTATCATTACTCTTCAGCAACAAATAAAATAGCATTGCTCGTCGAGAAAAGTAGAAACACCTTGAAAATCAACGCGTGGCCATCTCTAAAAAGGAAAAAAAAAAAAACGACATGAAGAACGGGCCACTCCAAGTGTCCATAAGCGACGGAATCGCATCTTAAACTATTTAAAAAAATAAAAAACCTTTGAAACACCTTCAATGGCCAGATTGATCAGTAAAAAGGAAATGAGAAGGATAAGATAAAAAGAGGCCAAAGCGATACCTTCTGGAGAATGTGAAGGGGGAGAGCACGCCGGATGAATCCTTCGCTGCCAAACCGAATGCCTTCCGGGGTTGCAGCTCCTCCGACAACGCCTTGCTACTGTTTTTGACCCCCGCCATACCTTTTTCCTCCGCTGCAGTCGATACCGAGTTGAAGACAGATTTAGCTAAAGGCGAGAAACGAGGAATGGAAAAGATATTGATCGAGAGCTGTGTAGAACATTCTCCTGTTTAGCTGTTTTATAAGCACGATGTCTCCACTAATTATTAACCGTACTGTTCATAGTAGTAGTGGTGTAAATGAACCGAACACGAACGAACAGAGTTTGTGTTCTTGTTCGGTTCGTTTGAAATTTAGCTTGTTTGAAATAAGGTCGTGTTTGAAATTGTTCCTGAAGTCACTGTTCGTGTTCGTTTCTGAGCCGAACAAGAACCGAACACGAGTTGTTTGCAAACGACGAGCCAGTTTGACATCCCTAATATTAATATATATAAATAATATATTATATTAATTATATAACTTATATTTATAGTATATTAATATATTATTATTATTAATTTATTATATAATCTAATTTAAGAAATTTAATTTTTTAAAATACATAAATTTTTTTTATATAATTATTTTATATTTCGAACAATAATAATTCGAGCACGAACGAACGTATCACTGTTCGTATTTGGTATGTTTAACTAACCAAACGAAAAAAATTTATTCATGTTTTCTCATTTACTTATCGAACGAATCGAACACGAAATGTTCGCGAACAACGAGCTTTTTTGACAGCCCTAGTTCATAGCACTATTTTTTTCTTAATTGGGGCTAATATTTCTATGTAAATGTCATTAATGTCTCCTAAAGAGAAAATTATTAGGATTCTGAATTTATAGCTACGTTTGGAGTATGTTTGGAGTCATATAAAATAAGGATACGCAGAATATTGGGATCCACATAGAATTTCAGTATTAAAAAAAAATGCGCGCACGGCCCGGTCCAACCCTAACCTGAATCTTTATTCTTAAATTCAATATCTTTTAATTAAAATAAAAAAATTACATACTTTAAAAATATTGAGTACATGGAAAAAACAAATAAATATATGTTATTCGTAAAAGTTAACGAAAACAATTGAAATTACGTTATCTCACAACTTTTAGTGTTTTAAAACTTCAATAACACCTGAATAATATGTGAATAACACCGATTCATACTTATATAACACACGTAATACAAAAATAGTCATTGTGTTATAAGAATATTTCTTTGCGTTATTTATTTTCTTCCGTGTTATTTAGCTTGCATAATGTGTTACATGAATATTTCATCCGCATTATTTCTAATTCTGCAGGGTTATTTTATATTCCGATGTGTTATTTGTGAAAAATGAAGTGTCATTTGAGTATTATGTGATGTTATTCGATTACTTTGCGTTGTTATTGAAATATTCCCCTATTTTACTTGATTTGGGACTGTGTTATTAAGAATATTCCCCATGTTATTTCAATTTTCACTGTGTTATTTGGTCTTCTAAGCATTTTCTTTGAATATTTTGCGGCGTTATTTTATATTCTGCGGTGTTATTTGTTAAAAATGAGGAGTTATTCGAGTATTATGTAGTGTTATTTGATTAATTTGTGGTGTTATTGGAAGTGTCGCAACTTTGGGTTGGATTGGGGTCGGGTCACACGATCATTAGTTAATTTTTAAATTTTAAAAATAATGGGTCTAGGTTTCGGGACGGGCAGCCCGGTAAAAATTAATTTTTCGTCCCTCCTGTATGTAGATCCTGACATTCCGCGTGTCCTCATTTTATTGGACTCCGATCACAGCTCTACGTTCGGAGTCCTGATGTAATATTTAATTAGAAGAGAATGCTAACAATTTTTGAGAATATTGGACAAAAGTATAAAAAAAATAGAATTTATAACATTTTACTTTAAATATCAGAATTATATATTTAATATCTTAATTTTTTTTACTTAATTAATATCTAAAATTTTAAGGTTCTATTTTCTTATATTCATAAGCTAAAAGCTTGATAATTACTTAATTAATATTTTAAATTAACTGTCACACAAACACACACACACAGATATATATATATATATATAATAATTATAATAATAATATAAAATGGCGATTGAGACTGTCTTTACTTTGCTAGGGTTTGTGATTTGACGACTCCTTCCCGACGGCGCAGTGGTGCATGGTGGTGGGGTTTGGTGTTCCTGTTTCAGGGTGGTCTTCTCTCTTGGAAGGTGGTGCTGACAAGAAGAATTGCTTTAGTTTGTTATTTCTCGGGCTACAACTTTTTCAAATTTAGGTTACTATTACATTGCCTAATATAGTTTTTGTGGGTTGTGTAAGGTTGGTTTTGGTGTTTCTTGTTAGTCTCAGCTCCTGGTTTACTTTGGTTAGGTGTTTCTTGGACACCTTCCCGGGTTTTCTCTTTTTTGTAATTTACTGTTACATTGGCACCCTAATGGCTAGCTTCAATGGAAGAATACCCTATTGATGTTGAAATCAATGCCCAATGGACCAAAGCCACTTATGCAGGTGTGGTTGGCAAGGGGAATTACATCCCCAAATCTTTTGATCACTTGGTTTTCCCTCAAGCTCTCCATGATGCTACAGCTGGTAAAGTGGTCTGCCTTATGTTAATCCACTAGGTTTGAAGCATGGTGATCCTGTCATTCTTTTTTCTTCCATGGAAATTCAATCACTTACAGATACAATTAAGTTTACCTTAATTGGCAAATTCCAATTTGGTCATCCAAAGATGGACTATGTCTGGAAATATTTTGATGATCACAACCTCATTGGGGCCTGGAAATTGGGTTTAATGGATGGTAGACATCTTTTAATTAAACTCTCTAATGAAGAAGACTATGCCAGATTGTTTGCTAAACAATCTCTCCTTATTGTTGGGACTCTGATGAAACTAGTTAAGCGGACTCCTGGGTTTGATCCTAATAAAGAGCCTCCAATTGTCCTTATGGGGTTCAAACTACCAAATCTTCCTATTCAGTTTTACCATCAAAATGTTCTCTTCAATATATGTTGTGCCCTTGGATGTCCATTGAAGAGCCTCCTTATATAGCTAGACCTGCTGGGGCTAGAGTTTTAGTTGAAAGGGATATAACCCTTCCTGACGTGAAAAGGGTCTGGATTGGATCTGAAGAGGAAGGATTCTGGCAGAATATTGTGGTGGAGCGAAGACCTCCATATTGTCCTCATTGTAGAATGTTTGGGCATACTGTGGACAAATGCTATAGAATCTACCCACCCTCCAAAAAGAAGTTTGTTGGCCCACAAAAGGAGAGTGCAACTATTGCTACTCCTACAGAGATTGTTCTTAAACTTAAAGGGAGAGGGATTTCAGTGGTGAAATCAGTAGTCCCTACCAAAGATAATGCAATCCAACAACCTCATTTTACTAATGAATTGGTAAACCAACCTAATCCGAACAACTCTGCAATAACTGCTGATGTTCTGGGGGTCACTTCAACATTAGCACTTAACTTCTCTACTCCTACTGAGGAGAGACATTTGGAGGCTGCTACTAAAGATGAGAGAATATTGGATATCAATCCACATAAATTAGAGGATCCTACATCTTAACAGTTTAACTGATGTGCTCAATGATGAGTGGCAAGTTCAGAAAAACAACAGAAAGAAGGAAGGTATGCTGGAATTAAAACAGCTTCTGGAAGTTCAATCACTGGTTGGTCCTTCGAACCCTACCCTAGAACCAGAGGTAAGGGAAAAACCTTTTCTTAATGATTAATTTTTTGTGTTGGAATATAAGCGGAGTGGTCCACCCCTCCTCACTCAAGAGATTAATTTATCTTATATGAACTCACAAAATTTGGTTTTTTACTCTGTTAGAGCCCATGGTAAAAAAACACTCAAAAATTTTTAAGAAAATTCTTTAAGTTTACTCATTTTGCTAATTTGAACAATAAAATTTGGATCTTTGCTACATCTAAGTTACAGTGGACTGTTCTCCATAACCACCCTCAATTCATTCATATCCAATTCTTTATTGGTGCTCAGTTGGGGTATGCTACTTTTATCTATGCAAGCAGTAATTCTAGTTAACAACAAATCCTTTGGTAGGATTTACTGCATATTGGTCAGTATATTGACTCTTTCTAGATATTGAGGGGAGATTTTAACTGTATCACCTCACCTTCTGAACAGTAGGGTGGCAGACCTCCTTTGCCCTCATCTGTGGCCAAGTTCAATGATTTCATTACTGGTGCAGTCATCTTTGATTTGGGTTACTGATGCAGATATTTTTTTAATGTTAGGATTTATGAAGTTGACACAACATATATATAATAAATATGCAATATAATCCCAACAATAATACTTTTTATGAAAATAATTTATCTTTTAAAACTCTTTTTTAAACTGTCAAATCCCCTTCAAAAGCAACACCATTAGACATATCACTCAAGTAATAAAGGGCTTTAATGGAGTCCTAGATATCTATCTGACAGGAAAGTTGGAAAATCCTAAAAATAAATTATGAAAATTATTTTATAATCTAAAAATACAAAAAAATAAAAGTAAAGTAAAGTGTGAAGTTTAAAAATTAACTACTCAAGTGAATGCTAATTAAAATGCAGATGTAAGACTGCAAAAGTTAAACTAAACTAAATACTAAACTTTCAAAAGTAAAATTACAAAAATTAAACAAAGTTTTTGCTGTGACGGAAAGTTCAAATTTAAGAAAGCATCCTTTCCCTTTACAATGAGTATATGGATTGTGAAGAAATTGAAATCANTAATCTAAGGAAGGATGTTTTGGATATGTTGTTGTAGATTCTCTTGCTGTTGAAGATGGTCGGGCTGCCCACCATGTAAGCATCAAGCTCCTCCTCGTTGTAGCAGAGTTCAAATTTTCTAGGTCATTTGGTTATAATATCAAATCAGATGACCCTATGGCTAAAGTTCTTTAAATTTTATTATGAGCATATTAAAGTTAATTAGAGCGACACCGGTCAAGATCCCACGGTTCCATCGTCCCGGTATCACTATTTTCTNATAACAATAACTCTTATGTTGCAAATCCGCAATGGAGAAATAACACTGTGAACCCATTGGGAAACTCCAACAATCAAGGAAATCCAACTTATATAAACCTTATTACGCTCCAAGTTTTAATACTTTACAGAGTAAGGAAAAAAAGTTATAAATGGAAGAATTGATATTACAAATGGGAAGCCAATTACAAAGTCAAGGAACTGTAATTAGAAACTTGGAAAATCGTTGGGATGTATTGCTACTGCACTTAGCAATAGACATCTAGGAACGTTGTCTGGTAATGTTGAAGTAAATCCAAAAGATCAGAACAAAAAGCAAATTAAGGCTATTCAACTGAGAAGTAGAAAATAATTGGAAAACAGAGTTCAAAAATAAGTGGAAGTTGATGTTGAGAAAGATAAGCTGAAAAACCATAAATCTGGTGAGATTCCCATCTTGAGTCAGAATGTCCTACTAAACCAATGAATATCACTGTATAAAGACCATCAACTCCATTTTCCTCAAAGATTGAAGAAGAAATATAAAGATAACCAATTTTCAAAATTTTTGGAGATATTGAAGAAATTGACGATAAACATTCCATTTGTTTAAGCCTTGGAAAAAATGCCAAGATATGTGAAGTTCATGATGGATATACTTAATAAGAAAAAGAAGTTTGTAGATAATGAGATTGTTGCACTCAATAAAGAGTGTAGCACTATAATTCAGAAGAAGCTTCCTAAAAAGCTTAAAGATTCTGGAAGTCTTACTATTTCTTGTACTATTGGCGAAATAATTTTTGGGAAAGCTTTATGTGATTCAGGAGCCAGTGTTAATCTTATGCCTTTATCAACTTTCAGAAGGTTGGGTTTAGGAGATATTTCACCGACAATTGTAACTCTTTAGTTAGTTGATTGTTTGATTACCTATCCCAAAGGAGTTATAGAAGATTTTTTAGAAAAAAATGATAAATTTATCTTTCCTGTGGATTTTATTGTATTACATATGAAGGAAGATAAAGCTATTCCTATCATTTTAGGAAGACCATTCCTTGCCACTGGAAGAGCTTTGATAGATGTGCAGAAAGAAGAACTATCTATGAGAGTTAGTGATCAAGAGGTTACATTTAATATTGCAAAATTAATGAGATACCCTCTAAAAGAGCAAGAGATTGAATGCTTCAGAATGGATATTAAGTAATATTTAATCCATAAATATTTGTAGAAAACATTCAAAAAAGAATTTAAAAAAGAATATTTGGAATATCAAGATGAGGATAAAATTCAAGATGAATTTATGGAAGTGAGTAAAGAAATTTTGGATTATATTCAAAAAAAATTTGAATCGTTAGACCCTACAGAAAATAATAAGAATTTGATTTTATCTATTGAGAAACCACCTGAACTATAACTGAAATCACTTCCTACACATTTGAAGTATGCATTTTTAATAGATTTATCTACTTTACCTATTATAGTATCCTCAAAATTAACTGATAAGCCAGAACAATAGTTGTTGGAAACTTTGAGAAGATATAAAAGAGCCTTTAAATGACCATTAGCTGATATTAAAGGATTCAATCCTTCAATTTGTATGCATAGAATTTTATTGAATGATCAACTTGAACCAAGAGCTGATCCTCAAAGTAGAATGAATCATATGATGAAAGAAGTTGTTAAGAAAGAGATTTTAAAATGGTTAGATGCTGAAATAATATATCCTATTTCAGATAGTGCTTTGGTGATTCCAATTCACTGTATTCCAGAGAAAGGAGGTGTGATTGTAGTGACAAATTAGAATAATGAATTAAAACCAACAAGCCAAGTCACTGGATGACAGATCTACATAGATTATAAAAAATTAAATTCAACCACTAAAAAGGATCATTTTCCTTTGCCCTTTTTGGACCAGATGTTGGATAGGCTAGCTGGGCACAAATATTTTTGTTTTCTAGATGGATATACTGATTATCATCAAATACCTATTGCTCTAGAGGATCAAGAGAAAACAAATTTACTAGTCCTTATGGAACTTCTACTTTTCGATGAATGCCCTTTAGATTATGTAAGACACCTGCAACATTTCAAAGATGTATGATGTTAATTTTCAGTGATTTAATTGAAACAGGGATTGAAGTCTTTATGGATAATTTTTTTGTATTTGGAACTTCATTTAAATATGTCTAAATCATTTAGAGAAAGTTCTATAATGATGTGAAAAGACTAATATCATATTAAACTGGGAAAAATATCAATTTATGATTGCAGGAGGAATTGTGCATGGGCATAAAATTTCATTAAAGATCCTGCAAAAATTTAGGTTATGTCAAACCCACCTCCACCTACTACTATAAGAGGAGTTAAGAGCTTTTTAGGACATGCTAGATTTTGCATGCAATGTATTAAAGATTTTTCAAAAATTACAAAGCCTTTATGCCAGCTTTTGGAAAAAGAAACAAAATTTAACTTTAACTAAGATTGCCTTAAAGCCTTTGAAACTTTAAAGGAAGAATTGATCACTGCTCTGATAATTGTTCCACCTGATTGGGAGAAACCTTTTGAATTAATTTGTGATGCTAGTGATTATGCAATTGGAGTTTTATTAGGGCAAAGATATGATAAGATTTTTAAAATCATATACTATGCTAGTAAGACTCTTAATGCTTGAATTAACTCTACCACTACTGAAAGAGAGTTATTAGCAATTGTTTATGCGTTTGATAAGTTTAGGTAATATATTATTGAAGCTAAATACGTTGTGCATACTGCCCACTTAATTATTAAAAATTTAATGCAAAAGAAAGATGTGAAACCAAAATTAATTAGATGGGTAATTCTGATGCAAGAGTTTGATTTTGAGTAGTCGATAGAAAAGGGACTGATAATCAAATTGCTGATCATCTATCTAAGCTTTAACAAGAAGAAATTCTTGATTTAGAAAAAAGAAATTAATGAAACTTTTCCTGATGAACAACTTTATGCTGTAAAAGGATGGGGAGTACCGTGGTATGCTAATATTGTAAATTATATTGTTAGTGGTATTTTACCATATGGACTAAAAAAACACAAAAAAGAAATTCATTCATTATGCAAAATCTTATTTTGGGATGACCCTTATTTGTATAAACAATGCAAAGATTTAGTAGTTAGAAGATGTGTGCCTTACAAAGAAATTCAAGAAATTATCCAAAAATGTCATGATTCTTAATTTGGAGGTCATTTTGGGAATGATAGAATTNCTACCTTCATTTGGAAATGTTTATATATTGATTGTAGTTAATTATGTTTCGAAATGGATAGGAGCAATCACTTTACCTCTATGTGATCCTTGGAGTGTTTCAAAATTTTTAATTAAAAATATTTTTACAAGATATGAAATGCCGAGAGTAATCATTACCAAAGGACGATCTCATTTTAGGAATGCAACAATTGCAAGACTAGTGGAAAAATATAATATAATGCATAAAATTGCAATTACTTATCATCCGCAGACTAGTGGTTTGACAAAAGTATCTAATCGTGAAATTAAAAGAATTTTGGAAAAAAGTGTTAATCCTAATAAAATGGATTTATCTCCTAGATTAGACACTGCATTATGGGCATACATGACAGCTTATAAGACACCTATAGGAATGCCCCCGTATAGATTAATTTTTGGAGACTTGTCACTTACCAGTAGACTTGGAGCATAAAGCTTATTGGGCTATTAAGGAATTCAATTTCAATTTGAAAGATGCTGGTGAGAAAAGATTAATGCAATTAAATGAGCTTGAAGAAATTAGGAATGAATCTTATGACAATGCTCAGATTTATAAGGAAGAAATGAAAGATCATATCGAAATGAAAGAATGATATGATCGAAAGATAATAAAAAAGGAATTTGAGCATGGACATGAAGTTTTATTATATAATACAAGATTGAAATTATTTCCTAGAAAACTGTTGTCTAGGTGGAAAGGGCCATTCAAAATTATTAAATTCTATCCCTATGGAGCTGTTAATATTGAAGATCCCAAGACTGTAAGGATATTTAAAGTGAATGGGCACATATTGAAAACATATTTTGATGGTCAAAAACTAATTTTTTAAGAAACTGTAATGCTGGGTCACCAAGAATAAAGACTGGGAATGTTGGGCTAACGACATTAAACCAAGGGCTTTTTGGGAGGCAACCCATAGTTATCGTTGTTTATTTTGTTTATATGTTATTATTTAGAATATTTGATGTATATTAATATATGTGTGCTTCTATAGATTCCGTGTATTTGAGAAAATTTGACATCAAAAAATAATAAAAAACATCTTTTTTTTTACCTAATTGTATGGTAAAATTGAGAATTTATTAGATCGAAATCAAAATGGCGAAAATTTTTGACCTGGCGCAAGATGCGCCAGATTGGCACATGACGTGCCAAATTTCAAAGAACTGGGGCGTGATGTGCCAGAATCGGCGCATGAACGACCACAGTGACAAAAATGACTTAAAATGTTTAAAATGGAGATTTTTGGCAATTTTTTGCGGGATTTTTTTTTATAACTCCCAAAAATTGCTTACAAAGTCAATTTTAAAGGGGGGAAACGAGGGAAGAGTCACTAGTTTTCAATTCCAATGGCATCCCGCTCAAAAAAATTCTGCTAGATTTGGAATTTTCAACCAGATAAAGTTTGTCAGTTTTGATGCGCATAAGTTACATGATCGTGTTCTTGTGAAGAAGAGGCTAATCAAAGAAAGGAGGTTTGTGAAATGAGGATTGAATGCACCAAATACTCGTATAGAAGAGATTATTGCACAAAGATGCTGTGCTTTGCTACACTACTGTCATCGTAGTTGTCCCTGTGATGAAAGAGTTTTATGCGAATCTTCATTGAATCAACCAAGGAATTGTCTATGTGCGAGGTTGGTTTTTGCAATTCACTTTTCAAGAATAAATGAGATGTTTATGATTAAAAATGTGTCTATCTGCCACTACGCAAATTTTACCCCTATCAGAGATAATATGAATGAACTTTATTGATACCTTACAGATGAAGATGCAAATTGGGAAGCCAGAGATGATGAAAATGTAAGTTTTTCTTCATCATTGTTAAATCTTGCTCTTAAGGCGTGACATTTCTTTATTTCAACAAAATTACTTCCCACTATGAAAATTAGTAAGGTAACTAAGGAGAGTGCTATTCTGAACTACTATATTCAAACTAGAAAACCTATTGATATTTGATGTGGGGGGAGATATAGTGTGAGAATTTTGCAAATATTTTTCATTAGTAAAAAAATGACACACGACAAATATTTAGTAATTATGCAATATAATCCCTATAAAAATGTTTTTTATGAAAATAATTTATCTTTTAAAACTCTTTTGAAACTGTCAAATCCCCTTTAAAATCAATGCAAGTACACATATCGCTCAAGTAATAAAGGGCTCTAATGGAGTTTTAGATATCGATCCTACAGGGAAGTTAGAAATCCTAAATGTAAATTATGAAAATTATTTTATAATATAAAAATACAAAAATAAAAGTAAAGTAAATTGCAAAGTTTGAAAATTAACTACTCAAGTGAATGCTAATTTAAATGCAGATGTAAAACTACAAAAGTTAAACTAAACTAAATACTAAATTTTCAAAAATAAAATTATGAAAATTAAACAAAGTTTTTGTTGTGATGGAAAGTTCAAATTTTAAAAAAGCATCATTCCACTTTACAATGAGTATATGGATAATGAAGAAATCGAAATAATTTAAAAATATATATATAAAATGTTTTGTGCTAAATAAGAGCAATCATATTCTTTACCCTCTTTCGAGTGCTATAAAGAACATTGACTAATCCAGAGTTTGGTCCCTAATTTTGTGGTTAGATTGGGAGGATATCGACTGTCACTCCAGAGCTCCCACTACTCCCTCACCTGAGGGTTAACAATCTTGCATTAGTTTCTAGTAAATTGGACCAAGTTGGGCATTTTAATCTGTCACTTTAAAATCTCTAATTCTGCATCCAACAAAGTATATTTCCTTATTTATTTGCACCCAATCCCGTAGATGACANGCGACTGCCACTCCAGAGCTCCCACTACTCCCGAACCTGATGACTAACAATCTCACATTAGTTTCCAATCAACTGGACAAAATTGAGGATAACTTAAAATCTCTAATTCTGCATCCAACAAAGTATATTTCCTTATTTATTTGCACCCAATCCCATGAATAACATACTCTCCCATGAAATCAAATGTGATTCTCCCTATGTTGTAGAAATCATATCTCATTTAAGAACATATGTCTATCAACAAGTTTTCACATTTCAATTAGCCAGATCGAAAAGTAAATGAATATCGAAGTTCAAATCACCACAAATTATTAACATTTAAAGCCATAAAAA
This sequence comes from Phalaenopsis hybrid cultivar, assembly GCA_002079205.1. Lineage (NCBI taxonomy): Eukaryota > Viridiplantae > Streptophyta > Magnoliopsida > Asparagales > Orchidaceae > Phalaenopsis > Phalaenopsis hybrid cultivar. The sequence goes on from JXCR01146668.1 coordinate 393,628, forward strand.
ATAAAATCTATGTTTCACAAAATCATATCTCAAAGTAGGGAGAAGAATAAAGAAGACTACTCAACATTCATGAGAAGGATACGACAAAACATGGATTTCATATGTAAAAATAAGTTTACAAAACAAAAGAAATAAAAATACAACTTATCTCACAATCCTTCCCAAGAATAAACTCCTAGAAGTTCTCTTTCAATCTTTCTCTCTTTACAATCATTCCCGATTCTCTCTTAGAAGTGTAATGAAGAAGAAATCTCTTACCTTTCCTCTCCTCTTACAACCCTAGAAGAAAATCTCCTCTTCCCTGTCTATCTCTAACTCACACCCACTTTCTCTCTCCCTCACGCCACAACCATTGACAAATGAGAAGTCTTCTTCTTTTATTCTTAGGCTGTCTCCTTTGGAAAAAATTCAAAATTCCCTCCAAAAGTCAACTCTTTTGAATTCAAAAGATGTGTCATTTGATCCAAGAGACATATCCCTCATAAAAGTACATTCCAAAGTGTCTAGATGCATTAAATTACTCCAAGAGATGTGTAGAACAAGTGTCATTTTGAATTTCGCAAAAAAAATCATCTTGAATTGCCTTAATTTGAAAAACTCATCCCAGGTGCATCATGCGCCAATTCTCTAGATTTTGGTGCATCATGTGCCGATCTGGCACATCATGCGTCAAAATCCCAAAATTTGTTGTTTTGGCTTGAAATTTCATACTTTTTTGCCATTTTTGCTCCAAATGCCTAAAAATGATATATTTGCAATAATAACACAAAAATACCCTTCTTTAAAGTGCAATATCAACAAAAATAAGCATAAAATAAGTACTTTAAATAGTAAATTATTTTGGTGTATCAAAATCCCCTAAACTTAAATGTTACTTGTCCTCAAGTGACACTTTTATTATATAAAAACATATGACTTAGGATAGAGATTAACTTATAACTTTTATACTTTAGTTTAATAAATAGAATAACAAAATTTAAGAAAAACCCCTTTAATAACTTAGATTCGAACTCTAAGTCTAAGAATACTTAGCAATCAAATTTAAAATTTCTAAATCTCTATTCATTTCAAGAAGAATTGCAATTTATCATATTAAGGACATTTAGAACATTCATATGAAAATGAACTTCTTGAAAACTTTTCTAGGAATGCTACTAATAATCCAATACAAGTTTAGAAAATGTAATAAATCTCCTTCCTTAAGTTGATTCAAGTGAAGCCAATTTTTTATTAGGCATCTCCTCAAGCTTCTCCTCAGTTATATTATATTTTTGTCTTTTTTTTTCTTTTTCTTTTCTTCCTTTTTTCTGTTAGGATCTTTTCAATCCCCCTTTTTTTTCTTTTTCTTTTTCTAGTGAGGATTACTATATCTAGATAACCTTTAATAATTTTGAACTTCACTATCCTCCTCTTAAAGTCAAAACTCTATATCCTTCTTCATTTTATAATTTCATATTAGTTTATGATTTTTCATAAAGTCTCATTCTTTTTTTCTTACATGAAACTCTAAAATTATTAACACTTCAAAAATACAATTTTCTTTACTTTAAATAGAAAAATATGGTCTTATCTTATCATACCAAACATCTTTAACTTTAGAATTGACCTTCATTATTAAAAACTTTTTACCTTAATTTACCACAATATTTATAAATAGAAGTACAGTCATTTAAAGTTAAATCTTAATATCCCAGGTCATGTTATATTAATTTTTAAAAATATAGTCACTTAATGACAAATAAAATTTAGTTTACTCATTTTCAAAATAAATCTTTTTCCCCCAAACTTAAGTTTTTAAGTGATTTTTTTTAAAATATTTTAATATAAAATTTAGTAGGTGAGAAAACAATAAATGCTTGAAAATAAAGACTGACCTGTAGAGGATTTTTTACTATGAAACTGGGCTCTAGTATATGATACACCAAAATAATATATTATTTTAAGTATTTAATTTATGCTTACTTTTACTGATATTTCACTTTAAATAATGGTATTTTTATGTTTTTGTTGCAGATATATAATTTTTAGGCATTTGGAGCAAAAATGGGAAAAATGACAAAATTTGGAGCAAAAAGAGCCAATTTTGGATTCTAGCACATCATGCGCCAGATCGGCCCATGATGCGCCAAAATTCAAAAAATGGTGCATGATGCCCCAGATCGGCGCATGATGCGCCATAGATGACTTTTTCGAATTAAGATGGTTCGAGACAATTTTTTGCGTAAATTTCAAGAGGACATTTTTCTACACACCCCTTGGAGTGATTCAATGCATCTAGACACTTTGGAAGATTCTTTTATGAAGGGATATGAATCTTGAATCAAATGACACATCTTTTGAATTCAAAAGAGTTGACTTTTGGAGGGAATTTTTGAGGGAATTTTGAATTCTTTTCTAAAGGAGGCAGCCCAAATAAAAGAAGTAGACTTCTTAATTGTGTGTCTATGACGTGAGGGAGAGAGAGAGTTGCGTGAGTTAGAGAGAGAAAGAAGAAGAGATTTTCTTCTAGGGTTGTAAGAGGAGAAGGAAGGTGAGAGATTTCTTCTTCATTACATTTCTAAGAGAGAATTGGGAGTGATAGTAAAGAGAGAAAGACTTGGAGAGAACTTCTAGGGATTTGCTTAGGAAGGATTGTGAGATAAGTTGTATTTGTATTTCTTATGTCTTGTAAACTTGTTTTATATATGAAATTCGTGTTTTATCATATGCTTCTCATGAATTCTGACCAGTCTTCTTTATCCTTCTCCCTACTTTGAAGATAAGATTTTGTGAAGAATAGATTTTGTTTTCTACGGTTTTAAATGATAATAATTTATGATGATTTGAACTCCGATCTTCATTTATTTTTCAACCTCGCCAATTGAAATGTTAAAATTTATTGAAAGACATATGTTGTTAAATGAGATACGATTTCTACAACATGTTGAGAATCACATCTGATTTCATGGGAGAGTATGTCATCAATGGGATTGGGTGCAAATAAATAGGGAAATATACTTTTTTAGATGCAGAATTGGTGATTTTAAAGTGACAGATTAAAACCCCCAATTTGGTTCAGTTGATTGGAAATTAATTTCAGATTGTTAGCCCTCTGAGGAGGGAGTAGTGGAAGCTCTTGAGCGGCAGGCAATTTCCTCCCAGCCTAATCACGGAATTAGGGACCAAACTATGGATTAGTCAATATTCTTTATAGCACTCGAAAGAGGATAAATCATAGAATTTCTCCTATTTGGCACAAAAAAGTTTTTAAATATATTTTAAAAATGATTTCAATTTCTTCACAATCCATATACTCATTGTAAAGGGGAAGGATCCTTTCTTAAATTTGAACTTTTCGTCACAACAATAGAAACTTTGTTTAATTTTTACAATTTTACTTTTGAAAGTTTTGTATTTAATTTAGTTCAATTCCTGTAGTCTTACATCTGCATTTTAATTAGTGTTTTCTTGAGTAGTCAACTTTCAAACTTTGTACTTTACTTTTATTTTTATTTTTGTTATAAAATAATTTTCATAATTTACTTTAAGATTTTCCAACTTTCTTGTGGGATCAATATCTTGGACTTCATTAGAGCTTTTTATTACTTGAACGATACGTATACTTGTGTTGATATTAAAAGAGATTTTGACAGTTTAAAAAGAGTTTAAAAGATAAATTATTTTTATATTAAAAAAGTATTTTTGTTGGGATTATATTGCATATTATTATCAATCTACCTGTATCAAGTTTTTGACGCCGTTGAGTGGTGTCAAATTTATAAATTTTTGCATATAAAAAATCTCGTGTCAAGTATCTGGGGCCGTTGCCAGGGAAGTAATGGAAAATATAAGTATATTATTTTATTTTATTTTAAAAATATAAAAAAAGAGTGTTTGTAGTTTAATTTTAACATTTTTTTATTTTAATGTGTTTGCTTATTTTTAATTATTTGCTTTATTCAATTTATGCGTAGTGTAAGATATGAAAATTTAGTACCTTACAACTCTGAGTTAGAAAGAACTGTTAGAAAAATTCAAAAACAACAAAAAGAAAAAGATTAGTTTCACAAAATGGCTTGCAATTTAAACAATGTTGGAAATGAAAATGAACATCATGAGAGACCTTTAAGAGATTATTCAAATCCCACAGCAGATGAAATTCATTTGAGTATCCAAAACCCTGTTGTAGCTGCCAATTCATTTGAACTTAAACCTTCTATTATCCTAATAGTACAAAACAATTAGTTTAGAGTAAAATTTATTGAAGATCCAAATTTACACCTTGCTAGTTTTCTAGAACTATGTGCTGCATTTAAATATGTTGGAGTGTCAAATGATGCATTCAGACTTAGACTTTTTCCTTTTTCACCAAGGGATAAAGCTAAGATGTGGTTAAACTCATTAGCACCTGGATCTATCAGAATATGGGAAGATTTATCGCAAAATTCTTATCTAAATATTTTCCACCTTCAAAAACTGCTAAGCTTAGAAATGATATCACTTCTTTTTGTCAGTTTGAAGGAGAATCAATTTATGAAGCCTGAGAAATATTTAAAGATCTCCTTAGAAAGTTTCCACACCATACATTGCCAGATTGATTAATAATGCTAACTTTTATAATGGGTTGGCACCCACACACCTAACTCTTGAATGAAATATCAATTACTTAATGGAGTGTCCTAGCTTGGGATAAATAGAGCATCAAGTTTCCTTGAGAAATGGGGTTACCTTAGCTTAAACTTGGATGATTAATAGAGAAATATGATAAGTTCAAAATAAACTCAAAATATTTTAGAAATCTTCAAAGTGGTTTAGGTTCATGCCTCAAGCNGTAGATGACATAATCTCCCATGAAATCAAATGTGATTCTCCTTAAGTTGTAGAAATCATATCTCATTTAAGAACATATGTCTCTCAACAAGTTTTAACATTTTGATTGACCAGATCGAAAAATAAATGAAGATCAGAGTTCAAACCATCACAAATTATTAACATTTAAAACCAAAGAAAACAAAATATATTCTTCACAAAACCATATCTCAAAGTAGGGAGAAGGATAAAGAAGACTACTCAGAATTTATGAGAATGATACAACAAAATATGAATTTCATATATAAAAATAAGTTTACAAAACAAAAGAAATAAAAATACAACTTATCTCACAAATCCATTCCCAAGTAAATCCTTAGAAGTTCTCTCCAAGCTATTCTCTCTTTACAACCACTCTCAATTATTTCTTAGAAGTGTAATGAAGATCAAATCTCTCACCTTCCCTCTCCTCTTACAACCCTAGAAGAAAATCTCCTCTTCTCTCTCTATCTCTAAGTCATGCCAACTTTCTCTCTCCCTCATGCCACACTTTTTTTTCTCCCTCACACCACACTTTTTTTTCTCCCTCACGCCACACACTTGACAAATGAGAAGTCTTCTCCTTTTATTTTGGGCTGCCGCTTTTGGAAAAGAATTCCAAATTCCCTCCAAAATTCCCTCTAAAAGTCAACTCTTTTGAATTCGAAAGATGTGTCATTTGATCTAAGGGACATATCCCTTCATAAAGGAACCTTCCAAAGTTTATAGATGCATTGAATTACTACAAGAGGTGCGTAAAACAAGTGTCATTTTTTTGCCTCGATCCGCCTTAATTTGAGAAAGTTTTCCCTAGCGCATCATGCGCCAGTTCTCTGGATTTTGGCGTATCTTGCGCCAAAATCCCAAAATTCATTGTTTTGACTCCAAATTTTGTTATTTTTCCATTTTTTCTCCAAATGCCTAGAAATGATATACCTGCAACAAAAAAATGAAAATACCCTGCTTTAAAGTGCAGTATCACTAAAAATAAACATAAAATAAGTACTTAAAATAGTATATTATTTTGATGTATAAAAATCCCCCAAACTTAAATGTTACTTTTTCTTAAGTGACACTTTTATTACATAAAAGCATATGACTTAGGATAGAGATTAACTTATAACTTCTATACTTTAGTTTAATAAATAGAATAACAAAATTTAAGAAAAACCCTTTAATAACTTCGATTCAAATTCTAAGTCTAGGAATATTAAGTAATCAAATTTAAGATTTCTAAATCTCTATTCAGTTCAAGAAGAATTTCAATATGTCACATTAAGGTCATTTAGAACATTCATATGAAAAAGAACTTCATGAAAACTTTACTAGGAATGCTACTAATACTCTAATATAAGTTTAGAAAATATAATAAAGCTCCTTCCTTAAGTTGATTCAAGTAAAGCTAATTTTTTATTAGACATCTCCTCAAGCTTCTGCTCACTTATATATTTTTTCTTTCTTTTTCTTTTTCCTTTTCTTTCTCTTTTTTTTCTTTTCTTTTAGGATCTTTTCAATCCTTTCTTTTTCTTTTTCTTTTTCTTTTTCTAGGGAAAATTATTATATCTGGATAGTCTTTAATAATTTTTAACTTCACCATCCTCTTCTTAAAGTCCAAACTCTATACCTTTCTTCGCTTTATAAATTTATATTAGTTTATGATTTTTCATAAAGTCTCATTTTTTTCTTTTTACAAGAAACTTTAAAATTCTTAACACTTCAAAAATATAATTTTCTTTACTTTAAAGAGAAAAAACATAGTCTTATCCTATCATACCAAATATCTTTAGCTTTAGAATTGACCTTCATTATTAAAAACTCTTTAACTAAATTATTATAAACAGAAGTATAGTCATTTAAAGTTAAATTTTAATATCTCAAGCCATGTTAAATTAATTTTTTAAAATATAGTTAATTGAGGCCAAATAAAATTTTGTTTACTTCTTTTCAAATTAAATTTTTCTTTCCCCCAAACTTAAGTTTTTAGTTTAAAAATATTTTTAGTATAACATTTAGTTGGTGAAAGAAAACAATAAATGCATGAAAATAAAAACTGACCTATATAGGATTTCTGACTATGAAAATGGGCTTTGGTATACTGTAGGTACTATCTGTAAAACTACATACAGGCTTTAAAGCATTAAATAAAAAACAATATATTCTAAAAAACTTGCTGAGAATTAAAAACAAAAATAGAAAAACTGAAAAACTAAACTGAAAATACTAAAACTATAGAAAAAGTGAAAGTCTGCAGTTATTATTACTAATTCAGTTCACACACAACATAAAAGTCTTTACTATAACAACTTTCAAATAAAAGTTCATCACAATACAATCACAAATAACAAACAAACATCAAAACACACTGGACTAAAATCTTAAAAATCAATCCTCTTCTCCTTCCTCTTTATTATCAAAATCTTCTTCTTCCTCTTCTTCATTATGAATAGGAACATAAGGAGTGAAACTGGGGCAAGCATGAAAGTCCACATTAGGTTCACCCCTAAGATGTTTTATCATAGAATTTTCAAAATCAATATCATGTTGAACTCTCCTTTGCTGATATTCTTCATTATAAGCATTTCTTGCTCCTATCTCTCCCAACTGAGTTTGAATATTAACTATGTCCATTTGTTGAATCATCAGTTGGTCCATAATACCTTCAAGTGATACAGATTGAGAAGTAGATGCCCCTGCAGTAGATGTAGAGGGCATATCCCTTCTTCCACTTCTAGATTCAACAAATGATTCCACTCTCTAAATCATATGCCTCCCAATCAGATTATGTGGTTGTAATCTTTCTTCATTTCTATGGGATTCTACTCCTAATTGTTCACATAGAGTGAAAATCAGGGCAGGGTATCCCAAACCACCAGTAGTAGAACAACCAGCTATACTTCAAGCATGCTGAACTATAAGTGCGCCAACATCTATTGCCTTCATGTTCTGAATGCAATAGTTTAGTACCACTCTTTATTTTGTAACATCAGTCAAATTATTTGTTGCAAACAGTCTGACAAAAATGAAGTGGTGCCATACTTTTGACTGAATAGTCAACTTGGAAGCAGGGGAGTTAACTATCTTGTTATTCTTAATCTTCCACTCCCCTCTTCCATCAGTAAAAAATGCAATCACTTCATCCAGTGATGAATTGGTCATCACGAATGCAACATATTCATCAAAAAATACACCCCTCAAACCATAAAAAGTATTGATCTGATCAGCAGTAAATTCAACTTTTTCACCTCTAACTAGGATGTGATCTTCATTAGTGAACCTCAGATTTGAATAAAACTCTCAAACCACCGGGACAATCGCCACTGCAATGAGGTAGCAAAATCTTCCCAGTTTCTAGCGAGAATCAGTCTCTCAACCTCGCCACCCGGGTTTCCAAACACTTATTCTTGGATCATTCTTTTTGTTTCCATCTGAGTATTGTAACTATGCTAGGCTTTGAAACTAAAAAATCTTCGTGCATCAAATTCCTCGGACGGCCTTCCTCTCTTAACTTGGGGAGCCAATTGAAAATTCTACGAAAATCCAAATATAGTCTAATTAAATCACTAAATCAAAAATCTAACTCCTCAAGCAAGATTATTTGGTAAGAAACTTTTCACCATGAGTTTTATTTAAACTTTTTCATAAAAAAAAACCCAAATTTTGGATCTCCCAAATCTATGATGAAAATTAAAAATTTCTAAGTTAAAGTGAAACTCTTACCAAGTGACGATGAAATTTATGATTTTTAGCCTCTGAATCCTTCTCTTTCGTCCATAATGTGATGCCCTAGACTAAGGACTTAAAATAGGAGACAACTTAAGTAGTGACAATGGAGTTTGTCCATGCAATTTTGTTGTTTTCTAGGCTATATGGCATGTTTGAACCTTTGGCGCATCATGCGCTAGAGCTTAAATTCACTAGATTTTGGTTTTTGTAAAAATCTACTCCATACCACTTTACGTCAACCTCTATTTGACTCAAATAACCCTTTCTAAGCATATGTAAACATCACACTAACACCAAATTTTCACAAACAACACAAAACTCACATATATATATAAAATCCGCGCTATTACAAACAAACATTTTTCAAGCCAACAAACATCAAATTCAGTGTTCTTAAACAAATCAACATCCTAACACTGAAATCTAAACATCAAAATTCAAAACATAAACATAGATAGTGTTCATTAGAAAGGAAATGCAATCCAACTCAACAAAATAAATAAAATAAATAGTACTAAACAAAATGTTCTGTGCATAAATTAAGATAAAAAATCTTATTCACTATTGTCCTCCTAGATATCTCCCATAGATTAATAGTGCACATACAAGTTGTAGATGGGTCAAAATGGAAATTCCTCAGTTGAATTTTACTCCTCAATCCAAGCATGTTTCTTGAACATACGTACCAAACCATCTTCAATGTGATCGGTATGTTCAAAAATTTCCTTTAGTCTCCAATCTAGATGATCCAGCATTTCGGAAATATTCACAATCACATGTGTGAGATTCTGCACCGCTTTTGCAATCTTCTTGATCTTCTTCAAAGGTGCACTCGAGTTGTAGTAGGGCTGAACTGGTGATGAATTCTGAGATCCTTGATCCATCAACACATTCATATCATTTTCATCTCCCATTCCAATACAACTGCAATCGAGTTCTGGATCTATCGGCTTACAAGGAAGAAGCACTTTTTTCCAACTTTCATAAGGTACTTGTGCTTGACTGCACAATACGAAAAGTGTGGATGGATGTCCCAGTCTATTTGCAGATCCATTGACAATCAAACTCAAAACCAATTTCACAATCATAGCTCCAACATCAATAGGATTTCCAGTTTGAATGCAATAATTTAAAATAGCGCTCTCCTTTGTTACCTTACTAATCTTCATAGTAGGCAATAATTTGGATGAAATGAAGAAGTGTCAGGCTTTTGAAAGTGGATTTAAAAATGATGAGGGAAAACTTACATTTCCATCATCTCTGACCTCCCAATTTGCATATTCATCCGTAAGGTTGCGGTAGAGTCATTCACATTATCTCTTATAGGGGTAAAATTTGCATAATGACAGATAGAAACATTTTCAATCATAAACATGTCGTTTATTTTTGAAGGAGTGAACTGCATAAACCTGCCTCGCACATAAATCATTCCTTGGTTGATCCCTTGAAGATTTGCATAAAATTATTTTACTACAGGAACAATAACAACGGTAGTAGTGTAGCAAAGCACTTTTAATGCCCCTATGGTTATGGTTCTTTAAATGTTGTGGGGCATATTAAATTGATCAAAGCGACACCAGTTAGGATCCTACGATTCCTTCGTTCCAGTATCACCATTTTCTATCGGATTCATTTAGTCCAAATAAATTTACTAAACTCAACTTAAAGACTTTCATATTTTCATTTAGACCGTGAGAAGTTTTATTAGCAACTGTAGGTTTCCTTCTCTGAAAGATTTCAGATCATTCGATAGAGACATCTTAATTTAGTTGCAATTGTTGTTTTGTGATGTTTGTGATTAAATTTTGAGTTGTTTATATTTTGAATGTTGTGGTAGTAAATTTTATCTTGGTTGATTTTAGCTTTCATTTTGGTTTTACGGCTATCATAGCAGTTTTGATTTTCATGCAGGGTGACATCGTTGTTTAATATGCAAGCTCGAGATAAGAAGTACAGAAAGGTAAATGCAGTAATTTACAAGCGTAACTGTGCCCTTCTGGGCTTGGACTTAAGAATTGTGGGCTATATTTGTAGTCCTTGCATAAGTTCGGTCTCTTCGTTGTTTTGACTTGCTTGAAATATAATTTGGAAAGGATACCCTTCTTGGGTTGATCTGTTTGCGAAATTGGAGAAAATGATATCCTTATTGGGTTGATTCGTGAATCGTTGGGTCGCATTTTTGGGACTTTTTGTCAGTTGTTTTAGGCACTATTTTCAGGGTCGATTCACCTTTTACCTCTTCGATTTTTCAGGAGGATTTTTCTCTCCTCTCTCTCACCCCATTTTTCTTCTTTTCTTTCTTGCTTCTTGGTTGGATTTACACACTTATGTACAAAGCATAAGTGCGCACGTATAGCATTTTGCTACATGTGAACCATCAAGCAAGGCTATAAGTTGGATGGTTCATTTTGGGGTAAGGGTGATGATGAAAAAAGCACGCCGATGGTAGAGCAGAATAATATTTCATCCTACAACATCGGGCCTGGTGAGCCGTAGGATGATAATATTATTCACCGACATAAGACTAGCGGGGCACCCTTGCCCTCTTAGGTTGTTGGCGGTCTCACGCCCGACGGTATGATCGACTCGTGGACAATCATATTTTTACAAAACTGATAAAAACATATACGAAAAGAGCATATATTACATTTGCAAAAGTATTTTGACTACAAAATTGATACTACTTTCTCTTGCATGCCTGAAATCTATATGCATGCCAAAATATAAATTTGATTATCCACTTGTCAATCCTTAATTTCCCAATTCCACATTTTATAGAATATGATCCTAGCATTTTAGTGAGATTTACAACAAGATTCATATATCGAAATGTTTTAAATTTTCGATAAATTCAACCATCTTTTCTGATATGGAGAATGTATGAACAACAAATGCAAAATTTTTCGATGCCTTTAAAATTTCAACAAGTATGTAATGAATCGAGTGATATGTATGTGAAGAATTAAGTGGCAAATATGTAAAGAATTAAGTGGCATGTATGTGCACTTCTCATATGATTTAGGCAACCAAAACTTGCAAATTTTTACAAATCGAACACCAAAACTTATTGCAGATTTTTAAAAATAAAACACTCAAATTCTCAAATTTACAAAACTTTCAAGCTTTTATAAGGAAAGCACCAGAATTTACATGCATACAACTTGATTCTTCTGTATTTATATGACCAATGCTCATAGACACCACCCAATTCCTATATACACGCATTTACATCTCCAACATCTAAACATTACCTTTCACACTTGCACCTCCCAAGCCTTTTAGATCGCATCAAAAGTACTCTTACTTTGACTTAACAAAGTGGAATTCACCCCTCAAATATGAGTAACATAGCATATATATAATTGCAACTCAAGTGTTAAATATGTGGAGCTGCATAAATACAAATGGTTTAAGAAAAAAATATCCATCTCCACATTAACCAGAAAGCATGCTCAAAAGGATGGACTGGAGCAAGAGCTTAAAAGCTAAGTGAAGAGGTACATCGTCAAGAATATGACGGGCTACTTTTAAAGCGTAAATGGTGTTAAGGGTATTACTTAGGCAAAGGTATTTTCATAAAATGAACCTATACTAAATTGCAAAAGATGAGATTCGGGCTGATTTCCAGATGCGCTCGGAACACATAAACCTAAGAGTGAGGATAGTTGCGCAATGTTTAGCCCTCGATATCAAAGAAAAATGTCTGATCTTTATGTTTGAATATTCTAAGCCAAGAACAATTGGTTCCAAAACTACCTTGATTCATATCCACAATAACACATCTCAAATCTTCTTCAAAAGCGGTACATAATAAACCCAAAAAGGCATTCAAACCTTCTCCAAAACGACAGTAATATTGAATTGAAAACAGCAAGGATACCAAAACAAAACACACTAACCCGTTTCTTTCAAAACAGTAAATGTACGCAGAGCTAAGGCACAATATTTGAATCCCAAGGCAACAAGTAACCAAATAGGAAAAGAGGGCTCACATCCCTCACATTCAAACACTCAATAGTCATCACGTGTGGCTAAAATTAAACGATGTATGAGGGGAGTAGAGATATGTTAAAGTAAGACAAACAAATAAAGCATGGAGTCTAGTTCCAACATATCTAAATGATCAGCATTCCATTCCTTTTTTTTTAATCCAATCAGAAAATATTCTCAAAGTTATCACCTTGACAGCAAACAAGCAACTAAACAAGCTTACTTGGCAATAAAGGAGAAAACAAGGCATGTAAGCAAGAAAGTTGGACAAACCAGTAAAGATCAGTAACCCAAGCTTCAACACCCTTTTCTCCTCCCTTCTCCTTCCAAAAATTCGGCCAACCCTAAATCTCTCCCCAAGAGAGGCTTATAGCCAAGAGAGGAGGAGAAAACTCACTTAAACCTAACTATGGTGAACTGAGGTTGAGGGAGGTGGGATAAATGGCAACAAATGTTGGAGAGAGGAGCAGGCTAGGTCGGCGATGGGATCGGCTATGCTGGCGACAGGACAAGAGAGCATCAGGGCTCATCATGGGCGAGGCTTACATGCGACAGAGAAGAACAGGGAGTTACATCCGGGACCAGCTTGCGATAGAGAAGAACGGGGCAGCAGGACAGAGGCCGGTTTGCGAATGGGAAGGGGCAAGAGGCATGAGTGAAAGCTTAGGGATTTAGGGATTCTGGAGAATGTATTTTCTTTTTTTTTTATTTCACACACCTCATATTTTTCATAGTTTAAATGAAAATGAAATATACCTAAAACCCTATATCTATCTCGAAGGACAAACAAAAGACTTGAGGATGAGGCTCGATCAAATAAACTAAGAAACATATGACATCCGTTTGGTCTGCAAAATAATTTTATTTGCCGACAATTTCCCCTATTTAATATGAAGAATTAAATAGGGTTTATTTTAAGCTGGGTTCAGACAAGCATCCTATAAGGGAAAGCCCCTGTAGTTAATTACATCTTAGATAATCAAAATCACCTAAGAAAACTCTCGATAAAAATCAGAGAATATTATATTCAAGGAGTTCAAAAGGATAGGACTTTTCAATGAAATCAGACAAAGAGGTATGAAATGAGAATATCTCAAATTTGGAACATTTTTTTGTAGAATCCAAAGGAGGAAGAACAAAGGGATGCCATAGATCCAGAGGAGAACCTTAGTGACTCCCCAGTTTATCCTATTGTTTGGCTTCCTTTTTTAGGAGAAATTGTTTAGGTGTTTCATCCTGCCAATTTAAATTGTTAGGACTTATATTTGTGTGAAACGATCACACAAATATCCTGGAAGAAGTGAGGATTTAGGTCATGAAAAATGATAACCTCGGAATCCTAAGATGATTTAGGGCTTATATTGTACAGTAAAGTTATACAAAGGCATAAAGATAAGATGGGGGTTTACGTTACATAAGCAAAATACCCTGAAGTTCTATGGCTTTGTTGTTTAATTCTAAGGAAGGAAATTGGTTTAGCTGATGTAGATGTATTTTGCTATTGAAGATGGCCATGCTGCCCACCGTGCTAGCTCCAAGCTCCTTGCTGTGACGAGTTTAAGTTTTCTAGTGTGTCAAGTTATGATGTCAAATCAGATGTCCCTATGTTTTAGTTCTTGAAATGTTATAGGGCATATTAAAGTTTATTAGACCGACACCAGTTAGAAACCTACGGTTCCCTCGTTCTGGTATCACTATTTTCTATTAGATTCACTTAGTCCAAATGATATTACTAAACTTAACTTAATGAGTTCCATACTTTCATTTAGACAGTGGGAAGCCTTGTTAGCAACCGTATGTTACCTTCTCCGAGAGATTCTTGATCATCCGATAGAGACATATTAATTTAGTTGCAATTGTTATTTTGTGATGTTTGTGATTAAATTTTGAGTTGTTTTATATTTTGAATGTTGTGGCGGTGAATTTAATCTTTTCGATTTTAATTTTGGTTTTGGTTTTGCGGCTATCCTAGCAGTTTTAGTTTTCATGCAGGGTGACATTATTAATAAACATGCAAGTTTGTGTTATTTGTTCATACATGCAGGTGAGTTAGTATGGTAACGTACTGAAAAGTAAAGTACGAGAAACTAGAAATGTAGGTAAAATAAAAGCGTACCTGGATGGTCTTCCCGTCATCTTCAATTGAAACTCTAAATGCATGTGAGAGCATTTATATGTTAAAAGCATTTTATGTAAAGTGGGAAAATAAGGTTCTGGTGATCTACCAAATCCTAAATCATATCTTGGTGAACCCCTATTAATTCATCTGAGGATGATTTCATTAAGCAAAATACACTAACTTTTGTAGACCTCCGAGGTATCCAACAGGTCGGGAGAAAGAAGCAGGTCCATGCTTCCCTCTCACCGCCTGGTGAAAAGTCTGAAGCTCATTTAAACTTAGTATGTTGCTTAATAATTCTTCCTGTAAATACCTCTAGTGGTCAGTGAACATTGATGTTTCAATTATCTCTAAGAGTAGGGTAATTATCATTTGCCATTTATTTTGAGAATTATGTAGGTGAAGACCTTTAAAGGGGCAAGTTAATGTTATTATGACACTTACCTAATTTCAGCTTTAACTTGGGCTCGTAGTGTTTCAAAGGTGTTCAATTTCTAGTTACATTCACTTTTTCGAATCCTCATTTAACCAAATTTGATTTAGCTTAGGTCACTTTTAAGCCCTTAGGACCTTGGTGGACATATTAGTATTTTTTGAAAGAAATTGAATTTTAAGTGATATTAATTCATCATCAAAAGGTTTGAATGTCATTTGAAAACCAAATAGAGGTATTAAATTAGTGAGTTATTAACATCCAAAATCATACCCCTAAGTCTAGGATCATTTAATTTACTAGATCTCCAAATTTTATTGATTTAGGAAATTGCAATTATCCTTTAATTAAGAAAAGTGAAATTAGTTTCTACCAATTAATCCCTTATATTTCAGTCATCTGAACATATTAAGTGAGATCAAAGATTACATATCTTACCCTCTTGAATTAATCCTAAATGTTAATTAGGGCTAGATTTTAAAAATTGCACTTTTACCCCTAAGGCTCTATCACTTCATAATTCATCAAATTTAATTCAAATAACTTTGGGATTTTTATCCTACCTCAATCATTAGTCAATTAAAACATCAAAGGTGAAAATGTGATTTTTAAAAATTTAATTTAATTTACATGATTATTTACATGCAAAAATAGGATTTTTAAAAGAAAATTCAATAACTTGACCAAGACAAAGCCTAATCACTTGAAATATTTATTAAAGGTAGACCTAGACAAGAGAAACACTTGGGCCAAATTTCATGATTTTTTTTATTTTATTTGAATTATTAGAATTATTTTAATTTATGGAGTATTATTTAATTATTAAATATTTCAAATGTGAAAAAATAAGTTTTTCATTTTTATTAAATCTCTCTGAGGTCAAAGAACCAAGAAAAAACAAATTTCACATTTTTATGATTTTTCTTTGAATTATTAGAATTATTTAAATAAAAAATTAAAAAAAAATCCTTTTTTAGCCTTTGAAAATTATTTTTAAGGTTTTAAAATTCAATGTTTTTTACTTTGAAAATTAGAAAAAATATTTCAATTGCTCCTAAGTTCTTAGGAAATAATTTATAACATTTTCATGAATTTTATTACTTTTATGACTTTTTTTATTTTTTTATTATTTAAATAATCAAAATATGCTTAAAAAAATGAAATTTTTATTTTAATTACAATTTTATTTTTATAAAATCCTTCTGATCACATAGAACTCCCAAAACCAATTTTACAATTTTTAAAGTTATATTTTGATTGTTAAAAAACATGTTAGTGTCAAAAATGCTATTTAACTTAGAAAATCAGATTAAGTCATCAAATGAACTCCAAATATTTTGAAATTTTTATGGAGAGTCCTCTGAACTTTAAATTATAGTAGAGAATCAAAATCAAGTCATTTAGATGTTTATTTTTCCCAAATTATTTTTCTTTGTGTCTTAGGGTTTTATGAAAATTAGGTGTGTTCTTAATGACTTGGCTCATAAAAAATTTTTCTTAGAGTTCTCTGGTCATCTTGAACCTATCAAAATTTTTTTGGATTCTTTCTAAGCAACATGCTAATTACCATGATTAATTTATGCAAATGATGGACATAAACTTGAAAAATATGGATCTCTGTTTAGGGGTCTCCTCTGACTTTGGAAAAATTAGGGAATATCCCTCATGATAGAGGCAACAACATGCCAAAATATCAAGACATGGTGAAATACTTGAATGCATAGTAATCAAAATACTTAGAACAATATTTAATTAATTAAAAATAAATTATGCTTCAAATAGACTTCAAACCATTTCCACATTGTCCTCCTCTATTCACTAAGCACTAGGGTATTTTTCTTTTATTTTTGTTATTTTTTTATGCAAAGATATGATTCTTCAAAGTTATGGGCATTTACATAAATAGAGAAAATCCTTATTTTTCTATTCAAACACGCGGCTCAGCGACAATCTACGGTGTCTCCAAAGCTCTGTGTGGCACGCTCTGGTTGGACACCGCCATCCATGTAATCGCTGACTTGGCTCGTGCTTTATGTATCGAAGAAATGTTTGGCTTCATCTCGTCCTTCCGTTTGATACACGCACCATCCAACGGCTCCCTATCGTCATCCCTGATAGCCAAAACGTGTGACTGTCAACCCTAAAACCTTAAGATCTCCCTCATTTCTCAACCAAATGATCTTGGGTTTGATTCTATTGACTCACTGAGTGAGACGAACATATCCTACGGTAAACATGCCATTAAACTAACCCTAACCACATGGAGAATCAAAATAGGCTCGAAAAGAGGGGAAGTTCAATACCATTTCTCTGAGAAGGGAAGCTTCAATCAGAGGTGCTCGGCAGGTTCCTGGAGGTCCAAGGAGGCTAGGGATTGGGCTTCTGGTCTTGGTGAAAGGTCTGGAACCAAATTTGATCAAGGCCAAATTTGGGTGTTGATCAAAGTTTAGTGTGTAGGCTCTCTGTGAGGAGGCTTTGATGGGGCTTCTTCTCCTTTCACTGTGGTGAAGGTGTGGGTGAGTTTAAGTGAGATTTGGTGCACAGTGGAGGTGTGGTGGAGAATGTCCTATCTCCAGCAAGGATTTGAGCTCAAAAATTGAGCTCCGACAAGGGAAATGAGGGTAAGGAGGTGGTTGGGTTACACTGAGGAGGTCTCAAAGAGGCTATGAGAGCAATTTGAAAGGGTCTCCTTGAGAAAATTTCAGCACCCTTCCTTTGGCCATGAAGAGGCCATTTTATAGCCACGACCGGAGAGTGGAGTTCAAAGGTTGGCCTTGGGTGCAAAAATCTGCTAAGGTGGTGGGCTAAGAGGCTCTAAAGCTTAATCAAGGTGAGTTGGCCCTTAGAGATGTAGATTAGGATTGATTTAGGGACAATGGACCTCGGTTTTGAGGTGCTCCAGCGACTAGGCCAGCCGGTAGGGCCAGGGGAGGTGGATAGGAGGTCAGGTGAGCTAGAGGAATCTGTCACAACCATTAATTTGGGCTGATGTTGGCTTAAGAAATTTAGGAAACAAATACCTTGATTTAGGGGACATTTGGTCCATGGCTCATCTAGGGTGGGTTAAGTGACTCTAAATTGGCTATAAAAGTCTTGCCTTGGTCAATTTGACATGGCTAGGTCCATTTTGGTGCATGGGTTCAATGTGGGTCTAAATGGCCAAAAATTGGGTTTTGATTTGGCTAGCCATGACTTTCAGCCCAATTTATTGATCAACATTATGTAGATGATTGTAATGAAGATTTTTGGTGAAGGATTGAAATGATTTTGAGTCCAATTGGGGGTTCAATTTGAAGGATTTTAGAATTTTGGTCAATTTGGGCATGTTGGGCTAAACTTGGTTCTAGGTTGGGCTAAGTCCAAATTGATTATTGATAATGGTCTATAGGAACATCATGAAGAGTTTCCAACATAAATTGGGCGTCAATTTTGGGGCTAGGGTAATAAATTTGGTGGAATTTGGATGTATGGCCAATTTGGGGCAAATTTGGGAATTTTTGGACTTGGGTTAAAATTGAATGCAATTGAGGCTTCCCCAAGGCCAATTGAAGGTTATGTATGGTGCATAGTATTGTTATTAAGAGTTTAGGATTCAAATTGGGGGAAATTGAGTAGGTTATGGGGTTCAATTTCGTGGAACCAAGTCATAGGGCCAAAGTTGGGGTTCTGACTTATATCAAAATTGAGCTCAAAGCATGGACCAATTAATCTTGGATTTGGTTTATATTGGTCATTTGAAAGGTGAATTTGAGTTTATAATTGAAATAGAGGGAAATTTGGGCCAATTTGATGGCATTTAAGGCAAATTTGGGGAAATTGGGCCTTTAAAGGCAATTCGAGGGTTTTGGTCAAAATGGTCAAATTGGCCAAATTGGGTTTAATTGGAGGGTCCAAATTGGTTTTGGAAATATTTGGAGTGATTTTGGAGGTTTTGGGAAAGTTTGGGGTGCCAAGGGTATTTTTGTAATTTTGACCATTTTGGGGGTATTTTGGTAAATTTGGAATTTTTGGGTAGTTGGGTAACTTGGGTATTTTGAAAAGGTTTGAAATGATTTTTAGATAAATTTGGGTATTTTAGGTGGATTTGGGAATTTTGGCCAAATTTAGGGCTCCTAGGGTATTTAGGTAATTTGGGGCAAAAAGCCAAGTTGGATATTTTTGGTAGAATTGGGTGCCAACCACCCTATATGAGCTATGGACCAATGAAATCCCCATTTGGGTCCTCTATGTACTGGTCTTAGCTAAACCCTACCCTAGGGCTAGTGGGTTTAGGGGACCATCTAAATGAGTCTCCTAAAAGATCACGGAGTCAAAGTCAGCAAATGCTGGGATTAGCGTTGTGAGGGATTGTGAGTGAGAGTGAGTGTAGTGAGTGAAAGTGAGTGCCTTAGCCCCAGACCAACACCCATGGTTAAACCTAAGGTCAAATAGTCCTATAGGAACTCTCCTTGAGCTCCCCTATAATGCCCCCACCTACTAAGTTGTAGAGGTTAGGACCAATATGTAGAGCTTTAAGTTGAGTAAAGAAGAGGGTAGAATTTCTAATGGTGAGGGTTCCTTTTCTAATTTTCTAGAACAGGAAAGTTTTATGGCTATACCCTAGGCTACTAAAGAGTAAAAACTAAACCTCAACTAAAAGTGAGGTCAATAAGATAATAGCAGATTTAAGCTCAAATGAATTAGCAGCAACATCAGGATTTTGAATAGTTAAGTGAAGTTCATCTACTGTCGGATTCACAAACTCTTTTAAAGATCTTTGTCAATTTTCATTTATTTGATTATCTAAGTTATTTGCCATTTTGTTCAAAATTTTAATTTCTTTTTATTGTTTTCAAATTTTTCTAATTGTACATTCTAATTTTGAATCGTGTGGTACTAAACCTTCAGATCCAATATTTCACATAAACAAATATAATAAGAAAAGAAAAAATTTCTTAAAAATACTTTTAAATATATAGTTATATATTTTTGGATTGTTTTAATTTTCTATTTTTTTTAATATTTTGTATTTTCTATATTTTTATCTCTAAATTTCCTAATTTACCAAATCTATTTAATTTACTTTTACATTCCCCGACAACGGCGCAAAAAAATTTCATCCCGAGAAAATATAGTTGTGTAAAATTTATAAATTTGATTTCGCTTTGCAACGGTGCCAAAATCTTAATGTGCTATTTTATGAATAATACTGTTAAGCACTTAAAGTTGGGATTCTACGTAAGTATATGTATCGTTATCAAGTAATATAAGACTTTCTTTTTAAGTCCCAAATATTGATCCCACGGGAAATGTTTAAATTTGAAATGATAAATTAACTAAAAAATTCACATAAATCAATTAAAATTACTGTCACTAATTTTGAATGTTTAAGATACTATCAAAGCTAAATTATTTACTATTAATAGAATTTAAAAGCAGGGTTTAAAATTAATAACAATTAAACTATGTTTATGTGATGAAGTTTTCAAATATGAAAAATCATCTTTTCCACTACAATGAGCTTTTGGTGAAATGAGATGAGATAAATTGTTTAAATATTTATTGTGCCAAATATGAGTAATTTTAATTCTCTACATTGATTCAGTGTTATAGAAAATCATTGGCTAATCTTAGGTTTAGTCCCTAAATTCGTGGCTAGCAGTTTTAATTCTCTACCCTCATACAGTGTTATAGAAAATCATTGGCTAATCCCAGGTTTAGTCCCTAAATCTGTGGCTAGGCAGAGGATATGGACTCCCACTTCCCTTCCCTTGAAGGCTAACTCTCACTTTAGTTTTTAAACACTAAGATCGAATTGGGCATTTTTAGTCTGTCACCCTGAAATCTCCAATTATACACCCAACAAAGTATATTTCCCTATTTATTTACACTTAATCCCATGAATGAAAAACTCCTTCATGGACTTAAATGTGATTCTCACTATGTTGTAGAACTCATACTCCATTTCTCAGATCATATGTTTCATAACATATTTTAACAATTCAATTNTTTTTAGTCTGTTACCCTAGAAATCTCTAATTCTACATCCAACAAAGTATATTTTTCTATTTATTTGCACTTAATTCCCTGAATGAAATACTCCTTCATGGACTTAACTGTGATTCTCACTCTGTTGTAGAACTCATACTCTATTTCCCGAATCATATGTTTCACATCATATTTTAACAATTCAATTGGCCAGATCAAAAAGTAAATTAAGAGCAGAGTTGAAAAATGATTAAAATTTATTTTAAATTTTAATATTGGTACATCCACATTATCTCTTCATTTCATCATATCTCAAAGTAGGGAGAAAGATAAAGGAATCTACTCATACTTTATGAGAAAGATACAACAAAGCACAAATTTCATATATTGAAGAAAGTTCATACAATAATAATAAACAAACAACACTTATCTGAAACTCTTTCTTAAAGCAAATCCTTTGTANATTCAATTGGCCAGATCAAAAAAGTAAATTAAGAGCGGAGTTCCTTACAATTTATTTTAAATTTTAACATTGGCACATCCACATTATCTCTTCAATTCAATATATCTCAGAGTAGGGAAAAAGATAAAGGAATCTACTCAGACTTCATGAGAAAGATACAACAAAACACAAATTTCATATATATACGAAAGTACATACAAAAATAATAAACAAATAACACTTATCTGAAACTCTTTCTCAAAGTAAATCTATTGTAGCCTCTCTTAGGAAATGTAGGAAGAAAAAATCTCTTACTTCTCTTCCTCTCCAACACTTCTTAGAGAAGAATTCACACTTAAACACACCACAAAAACTCAAATCCATAAAAACAATAACTAACTAATGGTGTGGAGTGGTGGAATGTAGGTGTGTGTAAAGGAAAATTGAAAATGAGTGGAATAAGTTGAAATGGTGCAAAGGAAGGGGGTTTTTTTATCAAAATTTTGTCCTAAATAGAGCCTAGGTCGTTTCTCCAATAGATGCATCCAAAAGTTCTTCAAAAAGCGTCCAAATTCATTGAATCTTCTAGAAAAAGGGATTCTACCGACACTGGCACCGTCGGTGCCAGAGACCCGTAATTAAATCTGAAGTTTGTGTCAAATGGCACCGTCAGCGCCCAGTCTGGCGCCGTCGGCATTGAACAAATTTTGAACTTCTCCATTTTATCTTCAAATTCAATTCTTTTTATTTCCTTTTTGCTCCAAGTCATCAAAATCAACAACTTGCAATAAAACATAAAACATACATTTCATTAAAGTGTAATATCATAAAAAATTAGTATAAAATATGAGTCTAAAAATACATATATTTTTGGTGTATCACCTCCCCTCTCATACAATGGTATTGAATTTTTCCCACCAAATCGAGCTCGGTTTGGGCTTTTGTGAAGAAAACTTTAAATTCATGAGCATATGACCATATAGATAGGTTTGTTTAGACTAGATGATGGTGAAGGAACAAACCCCATGCGATTACGATATTCTTTGATTTTTCGAAGGCCACAGAGCATATCTAGCTTTGAAACCCTAATTTTCAAGTCTAGCTGTTCATTTTTGCTTAAATTAATTATATAAATTAAAATATAAATTGGAATAATATGGGACATATTTTGGTAGGTTCCTTGTGGTCAAAGTACTCTAGGAAAAATGTAAAATGTATTTTAATGTTTGTACATAATTTTCTAGCTAATTAAGCCTTTTGAATTCTTAGGAAATTAATTAAACATAATATAATTAAAAAATTGTAAAAAAATACTTCCACATTGTATATAACAACCATTTTAGCTCTCTATAAAAATTTGAAATTTATTCGAATTAATTTGATCACTAAAATCTATTTTCTAAGTAAAATGACATTTTTGCATTAAAATGATTATAATAAATTAACTATAACTAGGAACATTATGAAAAGTGATTTTTTTAGTCTCTTGTGATTAGGGGCACCTAGAAAAAATAAAATTTATTTTAAAATAAATAGTTCATTTTTGAGCTATTTTTTAAATTAAAAATAATTAAAAATTACAAAATATGAAAGTGGCAAAAAATTATCCTAATTATTCCCTACTCACTTATGACCCTTTAAAATATTTTTCCTAATTTTTTTTAATTTATCTAAGTATTTTTAAATGTTAAAAGTGTATTTTTTTAACTTTCCATTAAAAATATAATAAATAAAATAAAAATCATCAAAAATGAAAAATTTATTTCTCTGAGTTTTCTAGACTTAGAGAGATTTAATAAAAAAATAAAAAGTATTTTTTGAAATTAAATTATATTTTTTATTTAATTAATCATTAAAATCAATAAATAATTATAATAATTAAAATATAATTTAAAAATCATGAAATTTTGTCGAAGTGGTCCTCTGAGCTCGTTGAACCACCAATAATTTTCCGATGAAAAAAAAATTTACTTTGATTAATTAAATAGTTTAACATTGAAAATCTAATTTTTGAGTTAAAATAATTATATATCCTCTTATATTTTAATTGACCCATTAGTGGGGTAGCGTAGAAGTTTCAAAATCATTTGACTTGAATTTAAAGAATTATGAAGTGATAAGGCCATAAAGGGCAAAATGGTAATTATGGAATTTGAGCTCTAATTAATATTTAAGCTAGATTAAAGGGTAAATGGGCAATATATAATCATAATTTACTTTTTTGGATGATTGGAACACAAGGGATTAAGAGGTAGAAACCAATTCCTCACTCTTCAACAATAAGGGCATAATTATAATTTCCCTTAATTATTATATTTGGAAGTTAATTATATTGGATGAGTCTAAGAAAGAGGGCTTAAGCTAGGAAGATAATAACTTATTTGAAGCCCTTAATTGGTGATGAAATGAAAGTGTGATCTTTCAATAAGAATTAAATTTCATTTAATTTAACATTCTTAAAATTACAAATTTATCGATGAAATCTTAATGGGCTTAGTAGTGAACTAGACTTAATCCAAAATTGTTTAATAAGGTTTAGAAAAGATAATACAACTAATCACAGATGTTTTGAAAACACTGCTAGCCCAACTCTGAATTTCAATTGGCTAAATTTCTTAGCAAATCAATTTGACCTTATGGACGTCCACTCACATAATTCATAAATAAAACATCGAGTGATAGTTACCCCACTCATAAGGATAATTAAACTATCAAGGTTCAATGAGCATAGGGTATATTAATTCATTGAAACTAAATCTAAATTCGGATGATTAATTGAACAATATAATAAGATCAAATGAACTTGAAATGTTTCAAAGGATTTTTAAAGTTGTTTAGGGTTGTGCCCCAAATATTTTTAGGATCCTTTGGATACTTTGAAGGACAAGTGAACTTATCATTCTTTGTTCAAAAAAAGCATCCACTAAAAACTTTAGGGATCCACCAAGTTATGACCTAGGACTCGGTAAATACACATTAAACTGGTTTTCATGCTTTCCATTCCTGCAATTTATTTAAATTTCTTGCATATATATATATATGGACTT
>JXCR01146668.1:418184-430034 GCA_002079205.1 Phalaenopsis hybrid cultivar
GAGAGTGCAAGAAGATGACAGGTACGCATTTACATTTTTTTCTTGCAATGCAATTTCCTTTCCTTTTACATTAATGCATTTTCTTACCTGTACTTGCTTTATCTGCAAAACCTTTTTCCAAAATTAAAAGTTATAAAACCATTTTTTTCAAAATTAAATAAAATTTTCCAAAAACAATTTCATAAAATGTCCTTTTGAATTTACGAGAGTCCCTCGGATGAGGCAACTGATACACCTAAAATAGATAACATTTATGTAAACTTTTTAATATCTATTTTTGAGGATATTAAGCTTTAATGGAAGGTATTTGTGTGTTTTTCTTTCAGATATAATCAAATGGATGAAAAATGGTGAAAGGAGTGAAAAAGAATCAAATTTGGAGCTAAAATGAAGAAGGTGTGCAAAAGAACTATGACGCCTAAGCGCCAATAAAACTGAAAAGGTTGCACCTAAGTGCCACATACTTCACACTTAAGCGCCAAAGGTAGTTACTTGATAATTCAATGAATTTGAATGAATTTTTGAAGAGGTGTTTGAAGCAACTCTTGGTGAAAACGTGGGATATGGCTAATGGACACCAAAAATACATTCAATTGACATTTGAAAGAAGGAAACCCTTGGAAGATTCATTGAATTTGGACATATTTTGAAGAGGCACCAAGGAAACTTTTGGAAAATTATAAAATAAGGATTTCGATTGGATTGAAGAACACTCTCACACACGCCCCCCCCCCCCCCNTTAGAAAAATTAATAAAAATACTTTAATGTGTCTCAAATGACCAGGGAACAATTTGGAAAACTTTAGTGTAATTTAACATTTTTACAATTTTTAGTTACTTTTAATTATTTTTAATTTAAAAAGTAGCTCAAAAAATGAACTACTTATTTTAATATCATATTTAATTTTCTTAGGTGCCCCTGATCACAAGGAACTCCCAAAACCATTTTCATAATTTTTCTAATTCTATTTATTTATTATAATTATTTTATTGTAATAATCCCCTTTGACTTGAAAAATAAACTTTAATATTAAATATATTTCAAAGAGATTTTAATTTTTTACACAGAGAGTTAAAATGATCATTATTTATAGTGTGGAATAATTTTTATAGTTTTTTGAATAATATTATAATTATTTAATTTTTTATGAGTTTTAATGACTTAATTAGCTATGATAATATACATAATTATTCAAACTTCTTTTACATTTGTCTAGAGTCCTCTAATCACATTAAACCTACCAAAATAAATCTCATATTTTTCTGATTTTTATATTAATTTATATAATTATTTTAAACAAAAATTAACAAATAGACTTGAAAATTAGGGCTTTTAGAGTTAGAGGTGTTCTCTAACTTTGGAAAAATTAGAGAACATCTCTTACCACATGGAAAATAGGCCCTCTAAATATTAAGCCAAGATGATTAATATTTAATTAAATATAATTAAAATACTCTATGAAGTATTTAATTAATTAAAAATAAAATAATAGGTAAATATTTTTTATTTTTAGTTCATACTTTTCTCCTCTATTATAAGTTTATTTTTATGATTTTTCTACAACAAGTTATGCTTCATTATTTGATTAAATAAAAAATACTCTAATTTCCTACTTATCCACGCGACAACCAACTCATCCTAGGTGGCTCCAAAACTCAAAGAGGTACACTCCCATTCGATGTTGCCTTCCATGTCAGCTGCCACGCAGCCCGCGCTTTATGAACCGATCCCTCATCCGACTTCTCCTTCGTTGTTAGATCAATACACGCGCAAATGGACGACATTCGTTTATCATCCCCATCTGTTCCAAACTGAGAACCATCCACACTAAAATGTTAAGATTTCGCTAGATAATCAACCAAATCACATGAGGTTTGTTCCTACAGCTTCATCTAGTCAAGGTAAAACTATTTATACAGTTGATCAAGCATGAAATACAAATCCACTTCACACTCAATGAAGCTGAGAGCATTTTTAGGAATTTTGAATTATATCTTTGCCCAGAGGTGAGGCCTCGATTGGATTTATTCTGAAGCTTTATTATCTGCTGGCAAACCTCCTCCAAGTGTCTATTTGAGTAGGGGTTGAAGCAGTGCAAGAGTTTGATCGAAGGGTGGTGCGGCCTTGGTCAAAGTCAGGTGTAAAGGGCTACAAAAATGGGGCTTCCAATGGGAAATTTCATCTTTTAGTCTGAGGAAGCTCAAGGGTGGTTTAATTTAAAGCGTTGTGGAGTTTGGTAGAGTGACAAAAAATCCCCTTGATTTTGAGTTCAAAATTCTAGAGAGGCAGTGGCTATGGATGGCTGAGGACAGTGAGATTGAACTCAGGGAGAGTTGGAGAGGCTTTGGAAAGATTTTGACAGAGTCTCCCCAAGGAATTGGATGATCTCCTCATTTGGCTGTGAGAGGGGTCCTATTTATAGAGGGAGCCATCACTACCACCAAGGCAAGCCAGGAGGGTAGAGAGGAGGCTTATGTGGAGGTATGAACATCGCAATTGGCCAATAGGGTTGAGCCATGTTGACCTCACTTTTTATTGAGGTTTATTTTTTTTTCTTTTGTAGCCTAAGGTCTAAGTATAGGAATGTCCTGTTAACTATTCCTAGAAAATTAGAAAAGAAACCCTCACATTTAGAAACTCTAAACTCTTTCTTGCTCAGCTTGAATTTCCACATATTGGCTTAACCTCTAGCACTTAGTAGGTGGGGCCACTATTGGGGAGCTCAAGAAGAGTCCCCATAAGACTGTTTGAGCTTAAGGTTGACCCTGGGTTTTGGTCTGGAGCTAGTTCACTCACTGCACTCACTTTCACCTATATTCACTCACAACCGTAAACCCAAATTTGTTAACTTTGATCTCTTGATCTTTTAGGAAACTCATATAGATGGTCCCTTAGACACACTGGCCTTAGGCTAGGGTTTAGCTAAGACCAGTACATAGAGGACCCAAATGAGGATTCCATTGGTTCATAAATCATATAAGGTGGTTGGAACCACAATTCTACCAAAATATCCAACTAGGCCTTTTTCCCAAAACATCCAAAAAATTTCAAAATTACCAAAATATTCTCAAATTTGCCAAAATTACAAAAATACCCTTGGTAGCCCAAACTTTCCCAAAACCCCCAAAATCATTTCAAATGTGCCCAAAACCAATTTGGAGCCTTTAATTGAACCCAATTTGGCTAATTTGACCACTTTGACCAAAATTCCTCAAATTTCTTTTAAAGGCCCAATTTCTCCAAATTCACCTCACATACCCATCAAATTGGTCCCAATCCTCCCCAATTACAATTCTAAACTTAAATTCATCTTTCATATGATCAATTCAAATCCAATCTAAGCCTAATTGACCCATGTTTTGAGCTTAATTTTGA
Organism: Phalaenopsis hybrid cultivar; assembly: GCA_002079205.1. Lineage (NCBI taxonomy): Eukaryota > Viridiplantae > Streptophyta > Magnoliopsida > Asparagales > Orchidaceae > Phalaenopsis > Phalaenopsis hybrid cultivar. The sequence continues at coordinate 421,561 of JXCR01146668.1, forward strand.
TCCAAATCAAACCCCCAATTTTGACCTTATGACTTAATCTCACCTAATTGAACCATGTGAATCACTCAATTGCCCCAATTTGAATCCTAAATTCTCCCTAACAATGCTACACATAATATTAGACCTTCAATTGGCCTTGGTCAAGCCTCAATTTCAACCCACATTCAAAATCCCCAAATTTGGCTCAAATAGGCTATGTCTCCAAATTCCACCAACTTAAATGCCCTAACCCTAAAATTGACACCCAATTTATGTTGAAACTATTTATGAAATTCCTCTAAACCATTTTGAACCATCAATTTGGACTTAACCCAACCTTAGTTTAACCTAAACCCAAGTCTAACCCAGCATCCCCAAATTGACCAATTGCCCAAAATCCCTCAAATTGAACATCCAAATCAATTCAAAACCACTTCAAATATTTTCCAAACATCTTGTGAAAACCATATACACAATATTGATCAATCAATTGAGCTCAATGTCATGGCTAGCCTAACCCAAACCCAACTTCTAGCCATTTTGACCCAAATTTAACCTCTTCACCAAAATTGACTTAGATATGCCAAAGTCACCAAAGTAATGTCACCACAGCCACTAAAATCCTCCTTTGGACCAGGCTAAACCACCCTAAATCCACCCAAGCGAGCTATGGAGCAATGGGTCCCTAAATTAAGGGATTTCATCCCATTTTTGGGCCTTAACTAAGAAATCTCCTCCATCATGACAAACCATTGAGGGTTAATCATAATTAACCCTCTCCCTGGTTCACCTGACCACCTCTCCTGCTCTGGCTAGACACCCTACTCACCAAAAAATACCAAAATCGTGAGCCACCACCCCTAAATCAAACCCAATTTCAACCCTAGATGCAAGCTCACCTAAATTACACTTTAGAGCTCCTCAACCCTCCAGCTAAGCAACTCTTTGCACCCATCAACTAGCCTTGAGCTCCACCCTAAGCCCTTCTATTTAAACCATCTTCTCCATGGTCAAAGGAGAGGAGTTTCAAATCCTTGGGGAAATGATTCAGAGATTATATAGTTGTGTAAAATTTATAAATTTGACTCCGCTTTGCAACGGTGCCAAAAACTTGATGTGGTATTTTATGAATAATAATGTTAAGCACTTAAAGTTGGGATTCTACGCAAGTATACGTATCATTATCAAGTAATATAAGACTTTCTTTTTAAGTCTCAAATAACGATCCTACGGGGAATGTTTAAATTTGAAATGATAAATTAACTAGGAAATTCACAGAAATCAATTGAAATTACTGTCACTAATTTTGAATCTTTAAGATACTATCAAAGCTAAATTATTTGCTACTAGCAGAATTTAAAAGCAGGGTTTAAAATTAATAACTATTAAACTATGTTTATGTGATGAATTTTTCTAATATGAAAAACATCTTTCCCACTACAATGAGTTTTGATGAAATGAGATAAGATAAATGGTTTAGATATGTATTGTGCCAAATAGGAGCAATTTTAATTCTCTACCATGATTCAATGTTATAGAAAATCTTTAGTTAATCTTAAGTTTAGTCCCTAAATCCATGGCTAGGCTAGGAGGATACTGGCTCCCACTCCAGGGCTCCCACTTCCCTTCCCTTGAAGGCTAACTCTTGCTTTAGTTTTTAAACACTAAGATCGAATTGGGGTTTTTAGTCTGTTACCCTAGAAATCTCTAATTCTACATCCAACAAAGTATATTTTTCTATTTATTTGCACTTAATTCCCTGAATGAAATACTCCTTCATGGACTTAACTGTGATTCTCACTCTGTTGTAGAACTCATACTCTATTTCCCGAATCATATGTTTCACATCATATTTTAACAATTCAATTGGCCAGATCAAAAAGTAAATTAAGAGCAGAGTTGAAAAATGATTAAAATTTATTTTAAATTTTAATATTGGTACATCCACATTATCTCTTCATTTCATCATATCTCAAAGTAGGGAGAAAGATAAAGGAATCTACTCATACTTTATGAGAAAGATACAACAAAGCACAAATTTCATATATTGAAGAAAGTTCATACAATAATAATAAACAAACAACACTTATCTGAAACTCTTTCTTAAAGCAAATCCTTTGTAGCTTCTCTTAGAAGATATAGGAAGAAGAAATCCTCACTTCTCTTCCTCTCCAACACTTCTTAGAGAAGAATTCACACTTAAACACACCACAAAAACTCAAATATATAAAAACAATAACTAACTAATGGTGTGGAATGGCGTGGAATGTAGGTGTATGTAAATGAAAACTGAAATGAGTGTAGAAATTTGNAATAGAGCCTAGGTATGTTCTCCAAAATGTGCATCCAAAAGCTCTTCAAAAAGCGTCCAAATTTGTCGAATCTTCTAGAAATAGGGCTTCCACCGACACTGGCGCAGTCAGCGGCAAAGGCCCATAATTAAATCCCAAGTTTCTGTCAAATGGCGTCGTCGGCGCTGAGTAAATTTTTAACTTCTTCATTTTTGCTCCAAATTTCATCCTTTTTGCTTCCTTTTTGCTCCAAGTCCTAAAAATCAACAACCTGTAATAAAACATAGAAAATACCTTCTATTAAAGTGCAATACACAAAAAATGAGTATAAAATATGGGTCTAAAAATATATATATTTTTGGTGTATCAAAATTCCTCAAACTTAAATGTTACTTGTCCTCAAGTAACTCCTTTACTACATAAAAATATGACTTACGGTAAAGATTTTAACTTCTAGATTTCCATATCTTAGTTCTTTAGATAAAATATCATCACTTAAGAAAATTTCAACATAACTCAAGTTAATACTAAAGGTATAAGAATATCTAGTGGTCAAGTCTAAGATTTTTTATTCTCTATTTTTTTCAATGAAAATAGCAAATTATTCATATTAAGGCCACTTAGAATATCCATATGAAAAAGAACTTCACGTAATTTTACTAGTAAATATGCTAATACTGAAATATAAGTTTAGAAAATGTAGTCACGCCTTCTTCTTTAAGTTAATTCAAGTGAAGCCAATTTTTAATGAGGCATCTCCTCAAGCTTCTCCTCGTATCTTTTTTTTCTCTTTTCTTTTCTTTTCTTTTTTTTTTCTTTTCAGGATCATTTTCAATCATTTTTCTTTTCTTTTTTCTTTTCTTTTTTCTTTTTATTTTCACATTCCTTTTATAAATTTATATTAGCTTTAAAGTTTTTTCATAAAATTTTAATCTTTTCTTCTTACATGAATCTCTAAGATTCTTAATACTTCAAAAATACAAATTCCTTTACTTATAATATAAAAACATAGTCTTTATTTTATCATACCAAATAATCTTAATCTCTAAAATTGACCTTTATTATTTAAAAATTTTACTTAAGTTTACTATATATTTAGAAACATAGATATAGTTATCTCTTTATTATTGAAAAATTTTACTTAAGTTTACTATATATTTAGAAACATAGATATAGTTATCTAAAGTTACCCCTCTAATACCAAAGGTCATGCTAAATTTTTAAAATATTGAAAATATAACTAATTGAGGACAAATAAAATTAAATTTTTTTTTTCTTTAAAAGGAATTTCTCTTCCCCCAAAACTTAAATTTTTAAAAGATTTAAATGAAGAACTTAAAAAATTAATGGTTAAAGAAAACATTTAATACATAAAGAAAAGACATACCTGTTGAAGGTTCTGATTTGAAACTAAACTCTGAAATATTGCAGGTGCTAATATGAAAAGCTACAAGGCTTAAAATATTAAATAACACATAATACATATAAAAAAAATTTGCTGAGAAAGAGTTAACTACAAATACATCCAACAAAGTACTAAAAACTAATAACTTCCAGCAATATTACAAATCTAAAGTTCATAAGAGAGCATACAACAAAAATTAAAGTATCACATTCCACAAACAGATAGTCTCAACAATAAAGTACAATTAAACATAAAAAATAAACAAAAATCTAACTAAAGCATTACCAATCATCGTCTTTCTTCTTCTTCTTCTTCTTCTTCTTCTTTCATGTTTAAATTATGCTGCTGATAAGGAGTAAAAACAGGGAGAGAAGAAAACTGAACTAAGTGATCACCCTTCATGAATTTGACCATTGCATCATCATAAGTAGCATCGTATTCAAGCTTCTTTCTTATCAAATCATCAAAGTGAGCATTTTTGCCCTCCATATTTTCCATTATATGATCCATTCTCAAAATATTTCCCTGTTGGATCATCATTTATTCCATAAGTTCTTAGATAGTAGGGGTACTAGAAGTATCTGAAGTAGAAGGAATATCCCTAGTCCTACTTCCAGATCTCCATCCAACATGAGATTCATAAGTCTTTATATTGGCAGGCCCAATAGATCTTAGAGGTTCAATCCTCTCTTCCTCTGGTCTATAATCAATTCCTGCATGTTCACATAATGTGAAGATCAGCGCAGGGTGTGCTAAACCTCTAGTAGTCTCTCCAAAAGCAATAGATCTAGTGTTTCTATAAATAATAGAGCCTACATCTATTCCTTTCATCTGCTGGATACAAAAGTTTAAGATGGCTCTATCCATTGTAACCTCACTATGATGATTTGTTGGTATCAATCTTCCATAAATAAAATAGTGTCAGGCCTTAGATACTACATTTAACATTGAAAGAGGAAAGTTTACCTTAACTCCATTTTTCACCTTCCAGGTTCCTCTTCCATCAGTAAGAAAAGAATTAATCTCATCCAATGCCTCATTTGTAGTATAAAACGATTTGTACTGATAGTTATATACAACTTCCAAATGATAAAATTCATTAATCTTCCTCATAGTAAACTCCATAATTTTCCCTCAAACAAACACAAAGTCTTCAGAAGCCTCCTTTAAAATGGCGTAGAACTCCATCACTACGCCAATAATCGCCTCGGCAGTAAAGTAGCAGAAATTCTCCCACTTTTGAGCATTGATTATTCTCTCAAATTCTCCTCCCGGATTCTTAAATCCTTTATCCGGAATTACTTTTTTAGTTGTATGTAGACTATTGAAGCAAATGTTCGCCTTGTAATTAACAAACTTTTGATCATCAAAATCTACCTTTCTTTTTCTTTTGCTCATTCTATGTGTCATGGTAAATCTACAAAAATTTGATAAAATCTAAATAAATTCCCAAAAATTCATGATTTCTTTGTCGTATAATCTCAGCACGTCAAAATTGATAAACTTTATTCTATTAAAAACTTCATACCTTGAAGTATTTTTGGAATTTGAAGCCATGGAATTCAAAATTAGGAAGTTTCTGGACTTCCAAGTCAGAATTTGGGACTTTAAAAACACCTCTTGGCGGTTATTATGGAGCAAAATCACGCCAAACTCTGCCAAAACCGCTCAGCACGTGAAAAATGCTCAAGACACACTCCCAATGGCATTGTTGGCGTCATGGTCCTTTATTTGGGCGTCGTCGGCACCAGAGGCCAAATTCGCGTCTGAAATTTTTTTTTTCAATTTGATTCCAAATTTTCCTCCAATATCAATATTTGTCTTAATTTATGATATATAAAATTGTGTAGGTCGACCAAAGGTTGTCAAAACTACGACAAAACATGACGAAAGTCATGATGGCTACAATGGAGTTTGAAAGGACTTGAGTCGGGATAACACCATATTTGGTGAAGTTGATCCTGAGCTCCGGCCAGAAGGGTAGTCAGATACCTCACATAAACTGATCCTGATAGAACATTAGATCAAGGCTAACATTGTTCTTCGGTCACCTCTCGACTGGTATCTCACACAGGATAATCCAAGAATCCGACAGATATTTATCCTGGAGGTCTTTCACCCCCTTGTACGTTAGAAAGGATGAATCAGTTGCCTGTACAATGCATAAAAAAATCAAAGAATACTTGGGATCGATTACATATGAGTGAAAGGATCAGAACACAAAGAAGGAGAAATCAAAAGACTAGGAAAACAAAGATACAAAAGTGGATATAAGGTGTTATTTATAAGGCGGGCGTGCAAACCAAAGATACACATAAATATTAGTGTTGCACCAATTTTCATTTCAAATTTTTAAAAATATTTTTTTATTATGAATATCATCATTACATGTTTCAAACAAAATGCTTAATAAATGGGTCCTCCGTGGATTCAGAGGAGTCGTACCACTTCTCAAACAACCTCTGGAAGACCATCTCTCCATCAAACCTAATTTGCTCTACCAGTCGGCCTCATTATGAAATTGACATAGAACTACCAAACCGCGAATGGATCCTATCATATCTAAAATGTCGTTCAGGGAAGCATTGACACGACCTCTCTCTCAAGTAAACTGATGATTGCTAACTGTTATTGAAAGGCAAGCTCCAGACGTTCGCAACAAGCCATCCGTCCTAGTGCATTTGAGTCAACAGAACTTTCCATTATATGATGCAAAACCTCTACCATCTCCTGCACCCAACATGCCACCGACCCAAGGGGGAAGTCTCCGGTACATAGGCTGATCCTGCTGAGTGCTTTTGCCTGCGTCGGTCGACGGAAGAGGGGGGATGATCACATTAGAGGACTCAAAGACAGAGACAAGAACCAAGTCGATCACATCTCTCGGCAGCTCGCCACTGTCAAAATCCTCCATCCCGATCGATACATCTGCTTTTATAAAGATGTCGGAGCAGGTGGATACCCTGCTAAGGCAGTAGGCTCAGGTCGACAGTCTTGTTGCTCGCGCCACTCAACATAACGCCTATTCAGCAACTCAGGAAACATTAGCAAAAGCTGAAGAACCCAACTTCTGACATTATTTACAAGACACACGAGCACAAAAATAAAGGGATAACAAATCATTAAATATTCTTGATTTCTATGACACGATTAAGATAATAATTTCACTGTCATTATCATAGCTGTCACCACCAAGGAGTAGGAAAATTCAGGGATCTAATTTGCATACACTAGATTTACATGCATGAATCTCAAAGAGAACGAACGACCAAAAATAGAAAGCTTCCTCCAAGGGTAAACAATTGACCGACAAGTCACCACCAAGCAGGTGAAGCCGCGTCTCTAAACCGAAGACAAGTCAAAGCTCTGGAGATAATCCATTGTCAGATAAAAGACATGATCCGCCAAGGACGAGGCGTAACTCATCTTAGCAGTAAGTCACATTTAATATCTCACTTATGCAGTAACAAGATCCGCCTAAGACCTTGCAAATAGGGGTATTTGGCTGATGCGACGAACTGACCAGATAGACGGAACGTAGAACCCGTAAGACTTGAGCCAAAGTGACAAGTGAGCCAAGGTTCACTCGACAAAAATAAATCAATTGATCCGTTGATCAACTGAACGATCGAATCACATAAAAAACCCCCTGATCGCGATTGGACGGCCGGCCTGCTTTTGTTGCAGTGGGTGTGATCGTCGTTGGATTGAACGCCTTAGTCGACCAAACAAAAGACATGTCCGCCGCCCAGTGGATTACCTCAGTCAACCGCATTCTAGCAAATCGATCAATCAATTACCGTTATATCAAAATTCAAATTCTAATACTGAAATATAATGAAATCCATATCATTTATTATAGCATTAGCCATATTTAAAACGGTTTCCACAATTGTTCCCTTCTTTTTGTAATTATAAAAAAAAAATCTCTATAAATAGAAGTCAAAAATACGAATAAAGGTGACACATTCTGTTCTCTCCACAGTAACTCTGGGTTCACTTATTTCTCACCTTCAGTTAATTTTAACTCTCGATGCACTTTCACAAAAGACAATCCAGAATCCACCGAAGATAGTCTTTTTAAGATTACATAAGCTAAAAACAAGTGTTTATATAAATTAAGAGTAAGCTCCCATAATTCCTTCTAATGCCCAGCTAATGCGTAAGCGCCAAGCAAAACTTCCGAACAGTCAAATACAATTGCTACTTCCGCAGTAATAATGAAACTTTATGGCTTAGTTTTCAAAGTACCGCTAAAATAATTATTTTAATTTACTTTTCCATTTACAATTAATATTTAAATTTATGTTTTTTATATTTATAAAACCCATTTTCTTACATCACATCAAAATAATTAATATTAATTATAATTATTTTAAATTTAAATAAAATAATACAAAAGTAAAAGTTCAAAATTATCATATGTAAATACATCAAAATATGTGGTATATATGTGAATCTTCTAAATAATTTAGGAGCATTTCTGTAACACTCAAATTCTTATATATTTGTAAATCTAATATTTAAATTTAATATTTTTTAATTTATGTCATTCAAAATTTTTTAGAAACGTAAAAAATATCATTATGTTTTCAAAAAAAAATAAAATACACTTTTTTATTATATGCATAAATAATATGGCATGTGTAAATATAAAAAGTTTGGTGTGATGTATAAATGCACAAGGATTTCGTGCTATTTATGTAATGCACTGCTTCTTAGGAAGATTTGCAAATATACCATTAAGTTATTTATGCGTCTGCATATCTAAAACCTAAAACTTTAATTTATATATATAT
>JXCR01146668.1:430041-442068 GCA_002079205.1 Phalaenopsis hybrid cultivar
TATATATATATATATATATATATATATATATATATATATTTGTGATAGGAAAGATTAAGGTTGTCTAAGACGCGAAAGAAGCCTATTTTTGAGAGGGTCAAATTACCTCGTTGCACAATGTGACGGGGGTTAGAAGAACGAGGGTCAAAATGATATTTAAAAAAAAAAGGAAAAAATTGATATTCTAGGAGAGATAAAAGATCAAATTAATTTTTCATATAAATGAGAATTTGCCCTCCTGGGCATTACATGGGTACGCCTCAAGTGATGTTAATATAAAAATTAAGATTAATTGTTAGTTATAGGGCTGTCAAAATGACTCGTTGTTCGCCAATAGCTCATGTTCGGCTCGTTCACTAAGTTAACGAGCAGAATACGAACTAAGACTCGTTCATTCATGTTCGGCTCATTTTGGCTCGAAACACTACTCATCAATTATATATNTACTTTTTAGAGAGAAAAAGAGAAGAGCTGTAGTGTGTGAGTAGAGAGTATTTTAAGAGAAAGAAAGAGAAGAGATTCAAAGGAACTTCAAGAGTTAGGTGGAGAGGATTTGAGATAAGTTTTTATCTTTGTGACTACATTTGATTTTAATTTAAACTTCTTGTTTGTTTACATCATTTCTACTTTTAAACTTAAGTGTGGTTGGGTTTTCTCCATGAATTTTGAGTATTTTTCTTTATCTTTTTTCCTTAAAATGATAAGTGATTAAGTATTGGATGGAAGTTGTGTGAAGTATTAATCTTATTGTGATGATTTTAAAACATGTACTTCATTTACTTCTTTATTTGGCCAATTAAGATGTTAATATTTGTTGGGAGAACATGTAATATCCGTGATGGTATTGTCAAGGTCAATTAATGGTAAGAATCATATGTGATGGTATAGATGAAAATGTAATTCATATGGTTGAGCCAAATAAATAGGGAAATAAATTTTGAAGGGTGTAGAATTAGAGGGCTTTATAGTGATATGCTAAAGCCCCTAACTTGGTTTATAGTTTTAGATATTGATATGAGATGTTAGCCCTCATGTGGAAAGATAAGTGAGAAATCTGGAGTGAGAGCTAGTATCTTCTCTACTTAACCAGTCTTCAAGACTATTCAAACTTTAAATTAGTCAATATTTTTTATAGCATCTCTAATAAGGGTAAAGAATACTATTACTCCTATTTGGCACAACACAATTTGAATACTTCCAAAACAGAATTCTTATACTTGTTACTAATTCATGATAAGGAAAAAGATATTTTATTTATATTACCTTCATCTTACAAATATCTAGTTAAATTTAGTTACTCATTTACTTTATTTTCAATTATAAAAAATTACTAAAAAGAATCAAATTTTCATTCTTATTATAGCATATATAGTTTGAGTAAGAATATTTTTCAAAAGTAGAATTTGTTATCTAACTTTTTTTAACTTATTTAAAGATAGAGATTCTCCCTGTAGGTCTGATATTTGAGGTTTAATCAAAAAGTTCTATATTACTTAATAACAATATATATACTTGTGTAGTATCCCATATTTAAATAAAATAATTGCATTCTTATTTGCTTTGAAGTCAAGTTGTTGGCACCGTTACAAAGCAAGAAATATAAGTAAGGAAAAATTAAGATTATAACTGCATCCATCGTGCTGTCATATAAAATCAGGATAAGTAACCCATGAATGCTAATGAGATCTTCCAAATTTAAATGAGCTTAACAACTTATATAAACTAAGTAAATTTAAGAGAAAATAATGGTACCAGAACGAGGGAACTATGGGATCCTACCCGGTGTCGCTTCAATCAACTTTAACCCCCATATATTGATTGAGCAAACTCGTTATTTAATCCTCCTGAACATTAGGCTTTAATATTGCTACTTCACCAAGGACCTTGGAGCTAACTTCAAGGGTAGCATCTGACAACAACAACTGGATCTACAACAGCAAATCCTTCTTTAGAATTAAATAACAAGCCATAGGATTTCAATGTTGTTTTCCTGGTGTAACATAAGTCCTCACCTCATCTGTAGGCCTTTCCAAATTCATGTTGTGCAATTTAGGCCCTAAATCATTTTAGGATTCCAAGGTTGTCGTTCAACACGACATAGATACTCCTATCTTCCAGGCTATTTTGTATGACCATGTCATGCAAATGTCAGCCCTAATCATTTATAATTAGCAGGATAAAACATTTAATAATTTTCTTCTCAAAATTGAAGTCAAACCATAAGATAGTTTAGGAAGTCATTGAGGTTCTCCTCAGGATCTATGACAACCCCTAGTTTTGTCTCTTTGCATTCCATAACAATGTTCTAAATTTGAGCATTTCCCATTCAACACTTCTTGGTCAGATCTTTGAAAATTCCTAACCTTTAAAATTCTTGAAGACAATATTTTCTGATCTAAATCCAGAGTTTTTTTAGGTGACCTCGATCATTTAAGATGTAATTAACTATAGAGGCATGCCCTTATAGGAAACTTTAAGAACCTAGCTTAATATAAACCCTATCTAAACTTTCATATTAGATAGAGGAAATTGTTAGTCAACATAAATTTTTCAAACTAAAACAAATGTCATAAATTCTTTAGTTTATTTAATTGAGCCTCACAGATAAGTAATATGTCTATTCATCGGGATAGGTGTATCGCTTATAGTGATTGGTCTCGTATTTTTAAAACTAAACTATTACTTTTCAAAACTATATATATATATATATATAATTAAATCAAATATCTTTTTCCCACATTTTGCGACCGACATAGATAGGGTTTATATTACCTGGGTTCTTAAGTTCCCTATTGAGGCAAGCCCTATAATTAATTACAACCTAAGCGACCAAGGTCACTTAGCCAAATTAGGGGGGTTTCACTATTTCCTAAGACCATTGGTCCATGGCACAAGATTTGGACTAACTTAGTGATTGAATAGAATCTTAGAGCTTAAAGAATGGTTGTGGCAATTAGGTTTTAATTATCTCAAAGGATTTGAGTTAGATTTTAGATTAAGCTTAAAATTGGGGTTTGGGCTTGAAATTGTGCTTGGACTTGGTTTGGCCTTAGATCTGAACCAATTGAAGGCGCAAATTGGTCTTGAAAAATGTCATGAAAAGTTTGGAAAAGAATTTGTTTGGAATTGAAATGATCATGTGGCTCAATTTGCTGTAATTTGGCTTTAAGGTTAATTCGGGGTAGTTCACTTGGGCTTGGAATTTGGGTTTGAAATTGGGTGGAATTAGGCTTTAATTTAGTTTAAATTGGGCTTGAATATGATGATATTTAGTTTTAATTTGAAATTGGGTGAGTTTGAAATGAATATGGTTGAAATTGGGACTGATTTAGAAACTTTAGGGATTTATGGGTAATTTGGGAATTTTGTCTAATTTTGATGATTTACTGGATTTTGGGTGCAATTGGAAACATTAGGTGGTTAGAATTGGTTTTGGTGAAGTTTAGAATGAATTTTGGTATTTTTGTAATTTTTAGAATATTGGGGTTATTTTGGTAAGTTTGGATGGTGTAGGGGTATTTTGGTTATTTTGAGGATTTTGGGGGTATTTGAGCATTTGGGGTAATTTGAAATGGTTCAATATGATTTTTGGTAAATAATTGGGAGTTTGGGTAATTTTGGGAATTTCAGGGTTTTAGGGGCATTTTGGTAATTTGGGGAAATTTAGGGGTAGAAGGCCAAAGTGGGATGGTTCAGTGGGATTGGAATTGATTAAACATGGTGAACATGCAAACCAACCCTCCCTGAGACTATTAGACCCATGGAAGAGCTCATTTTGGATCCTCCAGATGTTGGTCCTGGCCATTCTAGCTAAAGGCTAAGGGCTTAGGACCACCCACATGAATTTCCAAAAGATGTCGAGTAAAAGAGCAAGTACAAGTGATTTATAGTGTTAAAATGTGCAAGAAATTTTAGTGAGCTCAAATGTGTGTGACCAAGACCAAGCCACCAAGGGCTGCCCTAAGGCTTGCAAGTCCCATGGGAACTCTATTGTAGCTTCCTCATATTGGCTCCAACCTTCTAAGTGCTAGGGCTTAAAAGCTTACATGTGAAACTCAAGAGAAAGCAAAGAAATGGTTTTGAACTTCTAAGGGAGGTGGGTTCCATCACTAGTCCCCTAGGATAGTCAATATGAAAGTCCTATGGCTAGATCCTAGGCTCTTATGAGAAGAAGGCCAGACCTCATCAAAAGTAAGGTCAACAGAGAGTACATAATACTTATCTTTTCAACTCCTTTCAAAGCTTTGATGATGCTTCTCCCAGAATTTCCTTCTCCCTTGCTGCTAATTTGAACACTCCCCTTACAATTCAACTCAAATTCCTCACCAATCACTCAAAAATCATATCTTATATTCTTGTACAACAAGATTTACTTACCCTTCACCAAAAGACTCACCAAAGACTAAAAAAAACTCCTTCTCCGAAGACCCCTTTATCATTTTGAATAACCCTCAACTTTGTGTGGAACAACTTTTGAAAACTGCCCAGGCAATTTATTGCGCTTAGGCACCATAGAGCTGGTGCCTAAGTGCCAAGCTCTGTTTCTGCAAATTTTCACATGGATGCCTAGGCTCTTAAGAATTTGGCACAAAGGAGCTGGGGTAGTGTTGCCTTGGCACCTACTGGCTCCAACCTCTCAGTTTCCCATCTTGGGACTGGTGCGTAGACACCCAAGAAATCTGGCGCTAAGGTGTTGGTCTCCTGTGTCCTCCATAGCTCCATGTCACCTCCACTTTGCTCCACTTCTTATCGACTTTGCTCAAATCCTAATACATATTGTACTTGCAAGAAAAACATAAAAAAACCTGTCTTTAAAGTACAATTTCATTCAATAACATATGCAAAATATAAAGGAAATTAAGTATTCTTTTCTACAAATAACATCACAGGAGCTACCTACTCAAGAAAAAAAAAACAGAGAGTAAACTTCAAACTAAGAGAAAAAATAGTAAGTTGTATAGTTTTTATTATGATTCAGTCAAGAAACCTATATCCACCATACAAATAAATGATATATTGCTATCCAACTAATAGATTGATTATAAAGTGAGTGCCTTCAACTTAGCTCGCTTCCTGTAAAAGAGAGAGATGAAAGAGAAAGGAAAGCAAATATAATTTCATTTACACATCAAAGAGGTTGATATCCAAAATCCGTAACTAGGCTAAAATTTCTTATCCATATTTTACATGTATTAACACTTCCATATTTCTTTCTTTCTTGCTCCCTTATATTTGACATGTTTATTGCCTTTTTTTGAGATTTTAAAGATTTTCCAATTTTTATTTAGTGATACTTCTCATAAGATATCTTTCTAGAATAAGGATCTAGATCCAAGATAATGATTATAGGTTAGGGGTTATACGTCTTTATGCAAGGCATGTTATTAAGGGTGTTAGAAATTAGGTTGTTGAAATAAGGAAGTTAATAAAGTAGTGATCATGAAGGTTGGGACATGAATGTCTCCAAAAAAATGATAAGATGGTAAAGATACTTTGACATGCTATATTTTTCCTAAATTGTGATCCAAATTTATGCTATTAAAAACACAATGTCATGTTGATCATCAATGAAATATGTTAAATAAAAGAGATAACAACCTTAACCCAGTGGGTCCAACTGTAGTTAGTTGAGTTCCTACACTTTATAAATGAGGGGAAAGAAATGTATCTAAGTATATTATGTTAGATTAGAGAAACTTTCAAGACTATAACACTAAGAAATAAGCTTAGGGACCTATAAAAGAAGACCACCTAAAAGAAACTAAGGATTAAAATTTCATGGTAGCATTGTGAAAACTTTAACTACTACCATATATAAGATTGTGTTCAACCTTCTGTTGACCTCAATTTTTGTGAGGTATTTTCTTCCTCTTAGTGCTTAAGATCTAGCCATAGGACTTTCCTTTTGACTATCCTAGAAGACTAGAGATGGAGCCCACCTAAATAGAAATTCAAACCACTTCTTTACTCTCTTTGAAACCTACATGGATTATCATTAACCTTCAACACTTGGAAGGCTGAGACCAACATGTGAGGATTCAAAGGATGAGTGCCCATAGGATTACTTGGACTTACAAAAAGCCTGGGTGATTAAGGCTTGGTCTTCCACACACTTAAGCACAACATAACTCCCCACTTTTCTCAATATCTTAAATCACACCCATTAAACCAACCTTCCTTACTCTTTAATAAACTCACATAGATAGTCTCAAGCCTCTGGTCTCTGATTGAGATGGCTAGGATCAAGATGTGAAGGTTCATGAAGGGGTTGCAATTTGGCTAGGTTTGGTCCCAAAGTGGTAAGTGTGGTTAAGACCCCTAAACCCTAAACCCACCTAAAATACCAAATTTTGTCAAATATTACCAAAATTACCAAAATGCCCCTAGAACCCAAAATTTCCAAAAGTGGCCCAAGTCCTCAAATTCTCTCCAAAAATCATGACATACCATTCAAGCTACTCAAGTTGACCGAAATGCCCCAATTTCCCCAAAATTTCTAAAGTAGCCCTAAAATTGCAAAAATTACCAAAATAGCCTTCATACCCCAAAAAATTTCCAAAACCTCTCAAATGATTCCAAACCTCCCCTAAACCAATCCAAACCACCCATTGGGCCAAATTTGAGAAAATTGACCAATTTTGACCAAAATCCTAATTTTGCATCTAAGGCCCAAAAACCCCAGTTTGCATCAAATTGATCAAATTAGCCCCAATTTTTCACGCAATTCACTCCTAACCTTACCAATTTCAAATATCAAATTCAATTTCAGTCAAATCCAAGCTCATTTGATTATCCCATGATCAATTCTAAAGTTTAAAGTCCTTCATGCATGATTTAAAGCCCATTTTCATAACTAATTTTCAAAAGCCCATGGATCAATTTTAAAAGCCCAATTTGAGCCCACATGAAAAAAGTCTCTTCTTCATCATCTAATGGCATTCAAGGCATCTAACCATGGTATCATACGAAATCTAGCCATGAATACATGAAACTTTATCCAAAATTAGGCATGTTGACCTTTTCCATTTAAGGTTCACAAAATCCAATATTCCTTTTTTATGAAACTTTTTCATGGGCTCTTACATAGCATGGCATGCCCATGGAGCTTTCCATGGACATCATAAAGTCAAATTTTTCAAATTTGGCAAGTGGAGGTGACCATTCCCTCTCCCTTCTTCATTTGAACTTTCCTTCTTCTTGATACATTTAAACCTTTGCCTCATGATCAAGCCAACCATTTGACTTCACCCAAACCTTCTTTAGGGTCAGTCCAAGCACCCTAACCACTTTAGGACCAGACTTAACCACTTGACCAAGGATTTGAAGCCAACTTAGCTCACTTAGCCTAAACCCTATTTTGCCCTTGGTTCTTCACCTTAGAGCTTACCTAAACCAAATTGAGCTGACCACTCAGTCCCCCTTACTTCCATGAGCTTAGATATGACTTGAACCTGGCCAGTTGGCCACCTCAGTAGTTGGAAAACTCCATGCCCAAGAGGGCCCAAATGGCAAAAACCTAAAATTTTAACTCACTTGACATGGCTTACTCTAATTGGCCATCATAGCCTTTCTGCCCTCCACTTTAGCGACTACATTGCCACCATGGCATGCCCTGTTGGCCACTAGAGCACTTTCTATAATTAGAGGACCTCTCATCACCAATTTAAAGATAGTGTTAAAACCCTATCCAAACTCTGCCAAAATTTCTCCAGACCCTCTAGCAGTCTAGAGAAGTCAATCCCCATCATTTTCCTACACTAATTCTCATTGATTAGCCTAAATTCCAGACCTAAAATCCAAGGTTTTACACTGTCATACCTGGAAAATCAATTTCATAAATTGATTGATTGTTGAGCTTCACCATATCAAGAGAGGAAGTTCCCCACTAAAATCTCCATCCTTATAACCCTCTACACCAGACTTTGACCAAGACTGTGCCACCTGCTAAGGAGGTCTTACACGACTCCAACCCCAGCTTGAGTTGACACTTGGAGGAGGTTCACTAGACCATAAAGAATGTGTAGAACCATTCCAATTGAGGCTACACCACTTAGACAAAGGCATGGACCATTTTCCTCAGTTTTGAGCTCGGTTTGGGCCTTTGTAAGAAAATTTTTAAATTCATGCTTGATTAACCATATAAATGTGTTCATCTCGATTAGATGCAATTTTAGGAACAAAACCTGCATGATTTGGTTGAGAATCTAGGGAGAAATTAGGTTTAGAAAATGAACACTTTACGAGTTAGGCCACTTAGGGAGGATGACTAGGAGTCGTCCGATCCCGCGTGTATCGGACGGACGGATCAGATGGCGTCGAACGAGAAGATGAAGCGGTAAGGCGGGACTCATGGCAGCTGATGTGGATTGCAGTGCTGGAACAAAATGTGACGCGTGGTCTTTGACGGATACGATGATCCGATCAGTGTTGACTCAGATAAGTAGTAAATGTGTTATTTAATGATTTAAATAATTCATAAAACTTAGAAAATTCATAACTTGGTGTAGAAAAATCATAAAAATAAAATAAAAATATCCTTGTGCTCAGTGAACAAAGGAGAATCACTTAGACCAAAAATAAAAATTATTTGACTTATATCTACTTTTAAATTACTTAAATACTCTAAATTTTGGTTAAATCATAGTAAATTAAATATTAATCACAATGGTGTGAAGTTTTGATTATTTTCTCTGTGTCTAGGAGTATTCTCTAATTTTTTTAAAAACAAAGAATAATTCTGGCAATTTTGGCATGATAAACTCTAATTTCCTAAGTTAAGTTACATATTTGCTTAAAATAATTATATAAATTAAAATAAAAGTCAAAATTTATGAAACTTGTTTGGTAAATTCTCTATGGTCACAAAAACATAGGAAACATAAAATCTAAATTTAGATGTTTTTGTAATATCTATTTTAAGTCATTAAAACCCATAAAAATAAAAATTAAAAATATACTTCAAAAAAATTATAAAAAATAATTCTTTTTGAAAGTATTGTACATATTAACCCTCTATGAAATTTTGAAACCATTTTGAATTAATTTAACCACTAAATTTTATTTTTCAAGGAATATGAAGTTTTAGCATTAAAATAATTAAAATGATTAAAATATAACTCAAAAAAATTTTGAAATGTGGTTTTGAGAGTTCCTTGTGACCAGGGGCACCCAAAAAAAAATGAAATTGACTTTAAAATGGATAATTCATTTTAGGGCTTTTTTTAAATTATAAAATAATTCAAAAAATTCAAAAAATTACAAAAATACAAAAATACAAAAATACATAAAAATGTCCCTAATTGTTTTTTGGCCACTTAGGATCAATTATAATAATTTTTCCTAATTTTATTAATAAAAAAATTTATTTTTAAATGCCTAAAAATGTATTTTCCTAAAGTTTCATTAAAATAATTATAAAAATAGAATAAATATTAGAAAAATATGAAATAAATTTCTTCGAGTTCAATGAATTCAGAGAGGTCAATGAAAAATATAAAGTTTATTTTTCAAAATAAAATGTATTTTTTTATTTAATTAACCCTCAAAATAAATAAATAGTTTATAATTAAAAAATTCATGAAATTTGGTGTGAGTATTCCTCTGATCTAGGTAAATCTCCAATAATTTTTTCAAAGATAGAAATTTTACTTTGATTGATAAAATGAATTAACTTTTGAAATTCCTATTTAAGGATTAAAATAATTATATAAATTAAAATAAAGATTTGAAAAATATGATTCTTTCTCTGGTATCTCAATTAGCTCATGGGAGATAAACAACAAATTTCCAAGTCCATGTGAATTGATTTAAAAATTTTATGAGGATAGGAGCATTAGTAGGAAAAATTGTAATTACCCTATCACCGTAATTAAAAAATTTAGGATGCGTTAAAAGCTTAAAGGTAAATATTCTGATCTTGAGTACAACCTGAAGTGATTAAGACATGAGGGTAAGAGGCATAAACCAATTAACCCCACTTTTAAAAGAAGAAGGGTATAAATGTAATTATCCTAATTGTTAGACATTGGAAGATGAAATTGACTTGAATGATTTGAATGATTTGAATGTTTGGGACTTAAGTTTGGAAGTCAATAACACACCAATCTAGAAACCTCAAACTAATGGATGAGTCATATGTTAATCTTTTAATTAAATATTATTAATTTTACCTCCTTTAAAAATACGCATCTACCCCCGGTGTCTTTTGAGCTTTGTAGTGAACTAAGTTCAATCTAAAGATGCTTGAGTATTGGTCGGAAATGGAACAACTAATCTTCCTCAAACACTACAAGCTCAAGCTTGCTTGTCTCCTTTCTCATGGGTTAATTGAGATAGTGAACTGGGTGTAGTTCAAACCTAATAAACCTCAGGATGATCTATTCAACAACATAATAAGTTCAAATGAACTCGAGATAGTCTAAATGATCAAAAACTTTTATAATATTTTGGACATTTGGAAGAATAACTGAACTCACTATGCTTTGTTCAAGAAAATCATCCTTAGAAGCATTAGGGACCCACCAAGTTATGAATTATGGTTTCTTCTGAATTTAAACCACTAAGGCTTCACTACCACTTAGTAGTTACTCTTACTTTTACTTTGCAATATATATAAGATTATGGATGCTAACATTTCAACGGGAGCAGTGAGAAGATGACATGTACACATTTATAGTTTATTTATTGTTATTTTATTTCTACAATTTATTATCGCTTTAGTGTATTATGTAAGCTTGGTTGAAAATATTTTTCAAAAGCTAAAACAAAAATTTTCAAAATTAAGACAAACCTTTTTCAAAAATTAAACTTAAATAACCCTTTTTCAAAAATAACAAACAAACATAATATGCCCTTGTAAATTCACGGGAGTCCCTCGGATGAGGTAACCCACGGTTGTTAACAAGACCTCCCCAGTTTAGATGAGCTTAATAACTCGTTTAGAACAAGTAAATTCAAAAGAAAATAGTGGTACCAAAACGAGGGAACCATGGGATCCTAACCGGTGTCACTCTAATCAACTTTAATCACCCCATGACACTTGAACAACAACAAACTTGACATGAAAACTGTAAAACCTTAAACCTCGGAGACCTGGAGCTGTCACTTCAACAAGGAGTTTGGAGCTAATACTGTGGACAACATGACGGGGATGAACAGAAGAACAACTTTGGGAGGCAACCATATTTACTAAAACATACCTTTATTTAGAATTAAAAAATAAGTCATAAGACTTTGAGGTAGCCCGTCTAGTATGACATAAATCCTCAACTCAACTTTAGACTTTTGCATAATCATGTTGTGCAATCTAAGCCCAAACTCATTTTAGGCTCCGAGGTTGTAGTTCGTTACGACATAAACCCTCATATCTTTCAGACTATTTGTGTGACTGTGTCATGCAAATATGAGCTCTAAAATGATAAAATTGGCAGGATGAAATAAGTAATAACATTTCTAAATCAAAGCCAAACAATAGGATGGATTGGGAAGTCACCAGAGTTTTCCCTGGACCAATGACATCTCATACATATCATTCAATTGGATTCCTGAAGAAAATTATTCCTAATTGATCCAATCTTTTTTGAACTTCTAATGTCTAGTCCTGAAAACCCTAAGCTTTGGAATTCTTGAGAACAAAACCACTGGTCTGAATCGAAAGTATTTTTAAGCGATCTCGGTCACTTAAGATATAATTAACTATAGGGGCTTACCTCTATAGGGAACTTTTGAACCTAGCTTAATATAAACCCTATCTGATCTTTAATATTAGATAAGAGAACCTGTTAGCTTATAAAAAAAAAGTTTCACAGACCAAACGGGTGTCATAATATCTGTAGTTTATTTAATCAAGTTTCATTATCAAACAATGTATTCATTCTTCGGGATAGATGCATCACTTATGGTGTTGCACTCCACCATTTAAAATATTAAATATATGAGATCAGTTTGGTCTCGTTTTTTCTCAAATAAAAAATTTGCTTTTCAAAATTAAAATATTATTTTTCCAAATCATATATATATATATATATA
>JXCR01146668.1:442339-456399 GCA_002079205.1 Phalaenopsis hybrid cultivar
GCCATAGAGCATTGCAGGTCTCACCACCATCTTATAAAATTTTCCTTTCAGTCTTAGTGGTACTTTTCTATCACACAAAAGGCCCGAAGCATTCCTCCACTTCAACCAACCAACTTGAATTCTACTATTAACATCCCCATCTATATCACCATCGCTTTGGATAACGGACCCAATATATCTAAATCGTTCACACCTTTTAATAATTTGATCACCCAAAGTCACACNATATTTATTTTAGCTCTTTTAATTAAACCATTTATTCAAATTATATAATAGCGAGTTTTAATTACTTGGGTAATTATATTTTGAGGGAGATAAAAACATCATAGGTTTCATAGTTGATATATCCAAATTAAAGATTATGGCATAAATTGATACATTCTACATAATTTTAAAAATTCTTAGAAGATCTAAGAAAAATTTTTGAAATTAGAAAATTTTCCCAAGTAAATAAAATTATTTACTATGTACTTTTTACAAATATTATTTTGATCCTTATTTAAAATAATGTTTATGGTTTTGAATAAAAATTGGACAAATCACATTTTTGTGTGATAAAATGATGCTTAGATGATTTTGCCATTATATTGGCTTGCTAACCAAGTCAAATTAAGGAGATTCAAGAGTTGGTTGATTATTAGACTGAGATGGGCTATAAAAACATTGTTTTTTAAAAATGACTTTAATCATATAGGTATATCACATTATATACCTCAATGCCATGAGTGCATTGATGTGGTGAATCAAAACCTTAATAGTTGACTTGTAAAAATAGTTGTAGGAAAGTTTACCATCTTAAATTTAGTCCTTAATATTCTCCTACCGCTTTAACAAGAATATGTTGCTCAATTTGGAAGATTGTTCTATGTGTGGTTCATTTAACAAATTCTTATGGAGGTCATAATGACATTAAGAAATATAAATCTGTTTCAAAAAAAGTATCAATATAGAGCAAGGTAGGGCAATCGACGGTTGTTAACACACCAGTCATAGTTAGAGCATTTTTAGGGGCTTGTTAGGCGACATTAAGCTTTAGAAATCACCGGTCAAAGACTAAACAAAGTCTCTACTTCCCAGGAAAGAAGTTTCTTCCTACCTTTGACTCTTGATTATGTATATGAGGGTGTTATTCCATTAAGCTTATCCACTCAAATATAATTTTTTAGTCTTATAAATTTGTCATGCTATAAAATAACAACAACAATAACAAGTCTTTATCCCACTAATTGTGGTTGGCTAAATTTAGCTATTTTCTACAATAAAATATTTTCATTTAATTCTAATTAATTAAGATCATATTGTTAGATAACATGCCCAGGTCATTTTAAGTATAACTTTAACTTTCTTAACATAAGTCAAATCTATAACATCTACTCTCCTAATTGTTTCATCAAGTGGTTGACATTAAATGTGACCAAACCATCTAAGATGAATCTGTATAATCTTGTCTACCACTGGAATTATGCTAACTATTTAATGGATATATTTATTTCACATTTTATCTCTAAGTGTAAAACCACTCTTCTACCTAAGCATTCCATATCAACAACACTTGACTTAGTTTTATGCTTCTCTTTTATATGCTAACATTATGTGTCTTAAAGCATTACAGGTCTCACCATCATCGTATAAAATTTTCTTTTAAGTCTAAGCGATACATTTCTATCACACAATAGACCCGTCAAATTCTTCCACTTCAACCATCTAAAATAAATTCTACTAATAACATCCCCATCAATATCACCATCACTTTGAACAAGAGACTCAAGCTATCTAAAATGTTCGCTCCATTGACTTGATCACCCATTGTTACAACTCTGTCACTAGATATACAACTACTAAAATTACATTTTTTGTATTCAGTTTTAGACTACTAAAAAAAGGCCTTTAAACTCTAAAGTAGACCTCCATAATTCAAATTTTCCCTTACCTCTTTCTCTAACCTAATCTATAAGAAGAAATCATCAGTGAAAAGCATACAACAAGGCACATCTTTCTGTAAATTTCCAGTAAGAACATCAAAACCAAAAGCAAAAAAGACACGGGCTTAAAGAAAATCTTTGATGTAATCAAATTGAAATTGGACAATATTTGGTCAATCCTCCTCCTATTCAAAAACATTGTCAGCTTTATTATACATATTATTAATGACTTAAATATAAGTCATATCAACTCCTTTCTTTTCTACAACTCTTCAAAGAATTTCTATTAGAAGCTTATCATAATCCTTTTCCAAATAAATAAAACATATAAGTAGATCCTCCTTGCTCTCTTTGTACTTTTCCATCAAACCATTCATTAATTGCATAACTTCCATGGTGGACTTGCCCGACATGAATCTGAATCTGAACTTATTATGAGAAATTTTTGTAACTTGTCTTAACCCATGTTTAATTATTCTCTCGTATAATTTTAGTGCACAAAACGTTAATTTAATTCTTCAATAATTTGAACACTCTTTTCATCCCATTTATTCTTAAACATTGGAACCAATATACTCCTCCTCCACTCAGATTTGTCATGCTATGCCGGATTTTATTGCATGACTTTGTAACATTTTCGACTATATAGTGTCTACTTTTTTTCATGGTAATATATAACACTTAAAATTTAATGTTTATATTTATAACATTTTGTTTTCATAAACATATACATCAAAAGATATATTTTACTTTTACTAAGTTAGTGGTAATAATATTTTTGATATAAAATGAAATTGAGTATCATGCATGTTAACACTTAAATTTAGGCGTTAGATATGTACTTACATGAGAATTATGTGGTCTGTATGTAAATGCCCTTTTTTTCATTGTGCGCAAAATTTAGCATGAATTCAAGCATTTACGTTGGTTGAAGTTTCATCCAATTGTGTAAGAAAGTTTAGCTTTATCTGATTATCAGCCCAATAATGTAGATATATCAAGTGTATCTTTAAAGAACATGTTTTTGTTTCATATGTGTGAAAGACGAATCCAGATATTCTATAGAGCTTAGGAGTTTAAAACAATTTTTAAAAAATTATATATTGTTTTATTTATATTTATATATTTTATTTCTATGACAAGTTATTTTTTTTCTCCTTTAATGATAAATTATTTTTTTCTAGAATTATACACGGTTAATTTAACATTATTTAATATTGCATATCATTTGTTGTTGTATTATTTATATTTCCATCACAGACAACAAGGCTTATTGTCATATTGAATCAAAGTAGCTTACAGGTTGTTTGGGGTGGCGGTTTTACTGTGGTGCAGTCTAGGACTGCGGTTTGGGTTGTTTGGATTCTGCGGTCGTGGGAGGCATTTTGATAAATCCAATAGAAATGCAGTCCGTAAGTTCGACCACATGGCCCACGTTCCTTCAATTTTATTTTACACAACTACCCTTTTTGTGCTCCTTCCACGACTGACCTCTTGTTCCTCTGCGGCCTCCTCGATGCGACTATTGCCCTAATTTCTCCTCTCTCGATCCCCTTAGATATGTGTCTCCAGTGGCTAAGCGTTATTTCCAGTTGCATCTTTTTGGTTGTGGGTGGTTATTCCGGTGACCCTTACATACTTCTCTCTCTCCTCTCTTTTCTTCCGCTCGATTTGGTGGCTCTGTGCACTTTGACCTCTGTGCAATGGTTCCCATTCTTTGGTTGGTGGGTATTGTAGTGAGCCTTCTATTCTCTCTTTACATGCCCATTCTCTTATTCAACTTGGTTTCATGGTTGTGTGCATTACGAGCTCTATGTGGTTGTCCCTCTTCTACCTCTTCCCTCTATTCCAGTAATCTTTGCCTTATCTATTAGGTGGTTGTATGATTCACTAATTGCTAATGTGCAATGATTCTTGGTTTGGTTGTTGGTTTCCTCTCCCCTGATTTCTTTCTTTGCACTGTTTGGTGGTTTTTGATTTGATATGCTCGGTTGATGATTTTGATGCTTCATATAGCATCCATGATAGATTTGGTTTAAGATTTGGATTTTATTGATTGTGATACATATCAATCAAGCATATCATGGTTGATTTTTATTCTTTATGTTGCATACATAAAGCTCAATTATTATATGCTTCAGTGATGATTTTGATGCTTTATTTTGCATCCATGATGCTCGGTTTGATGCTTTATACTTTATCCTGCATCCATGTTTAAGTTTGCTTGATTATGTGGCTTTATACCTTACGATGCTCGATTTGAATTACAGAAGCTTTATACTTCGACTGTGATACACTAAGTGATGGTGGAGTTTGCATTTGAACATTCTAAACACATATGGTGGTGTGATGGTTGTGGATGTACAAGTGTGTTCAGGTGCTTGCTCGAATTCTGATTGAAGTATTTAGTTTTGTTGGTGTGTGTGTGTGCGCGCGTGTGTGTTGGTGTGATGCGTGCAAATGTGGTGTGTGGAGGTGGTCCTGATGGTGTGATGTGTGCTTGTGTAATGTGTATTACATGTTGGTTCTTAGGGTTTTGTATGACATGAGCAGGTGTGTTGTAAATAACGTGTGGATGTGTGATGCGTGGATATGTGGTGTGTTGATGTGTGGCGTATTGTGTGTGGATGTGTATGTGTGGATATTATAATATCATTAACTTAATTTTGATAGTAATGTCACTCACAATTAAGTGAGGTATCTATCTTTATTTTTTAATGTTCTTTATTTGATATTTACTTTTAAATTATAGAATGTATTGGTATGAGTAGTTCTGTTGCAAACAACATTGCTATACAAAGGCATAATGGTCATTTGCTCAAAAACAGCTGCAGCACAGCTGTTTTCAAACTCCAAAAAACAAACAGACGACCAGCTTATTTGTAGCATTTTTTGGGTCCATTTGAGGCAGTGGTGAGGTGGTGGTGCGACAACGTACCACAGTTTTGTATGTTTTGGTAAACTGCATTTTGATAGTGTTTTCAAAAAGTTGTCGTTGAAATCTATATTTTCTTACCAATCCTCGCTTAGTGATCCCGATTTTTTATATGTAAGGATTTATGAAGTTGACACCATTACAACGCCAAAAACTTGATCCTTAAATGAAAAGTAACAACAACAACAACAACAACAACAACAAAGCCTTAATCCCACTACGTGGGGTCGGCTACATGAATCCTTTTTATCCATTGCGTCCTATTTAGTGTCATATTCTCATTTAGTTCTAGTAAATTAAGATCATTTTTAATACAATAAGCCCAAGTCTTCCTAGGTCTACCTCTGCCTTTCTTAACACAAGTCGAATTTAAAACATCTACTCTCCTAATCGGATCATCTAATGGTCGACGTTTAATATGACCAAACCATCTAAGACGACTTTCTCTAATTTTGTCTGTCACAGGAGCTACACCAACCCTATCACGAATATATTCATTCCGCATTTTGTCTCTAAGTGTAAAGCCACTCATCCACCTAATCATTCTCATCTCGGCAACACTTAACTTATTATTATGCTTCTCTTTTAAAGGCCAACATTCAGCGCCATAGAGCATTGCAGGTCTCACCACCGTCTTATAAAATTTTCCTTTCAGTCTTAGCGGTACTTTTCTATCACACAAAAGGCCCGAAGCATTCCTCCACTTCAACCAACCAACTTGAATTCTACTATTAACATCCCCATCTATATCACCATCGCTTTGGACAACGGACCCAAGATATCTAAATCGTTCACACCTTTTAATAATTTGATCACCCAAAGTCACACTTCTGTCACTAGAGCTATTACTACTAAAATTACATTCCATGTATTCAGTTTTAGTTCTACTTAAACGAAGGCCTTTAGACTCCAATGTAGACCTCCATAATTCAAGTTTTTCCTGGGCTTTTTCTCTCGTTTTATCCACGAGAAGAATATCATCAGCAAAAAGCATACACCAAGGTACATCCTCTTGTAGATGTCCAGTAAGACCATCCATAACTAAAGCAAAAAGATATGGGCTTAAAGTCGATCCCTGATGTAAACCAACAGAAATAGGAAAATATTTTGTCAATCCTCCTTCAGGTTGAACACAAGTAACAGCTCTAGTATACATATCTTTAATAACTTGAATATAAGTCATATCAACACATTTCTTCTCGATCTAGTATACATATCTTTAATGACTTGAATATAAGTCATATCAACACCTTTCTTCTCAAGAACTCCAAAGGATATCTCTTGGAACCTTATCGTAAGCTTATAAATCAATAAAAATCAAATGTAGATTCTCCTTATTACCTCTGAACTTCTCCATCAAACTTCAAATTAATGTATAGTTTCCATAGTAGACCTGCCCGGCATAAATCCAAATTGATTATGAGAAATTTTTATGATGCGTCTTAACCTATATTCAATTACCCTCTCCCATAATTTTAAAGTATGACACATCAACTTTGTCTTAACCGTGTTCAATTACCCTCTCCCATAATTTTAAAGTATGGCACCAACTTAATTCCTGGCCTGCCCGACATAAATCCAAATTGATTATGAGAAATTTTTGTGATGCGTCTTAACCTATGTTTGCCCGTCATAAATCCAAATTGATTATGAGAAATCTTTGTAATGCGTCTTAACCTATGTTCAATTACCCCATTATGAGAAATTTTCGTGATGCATCTTAACCTATGTTCAATTACCCTCTCCCATAATTTTAAAGTATGACACATCAACTTAATACGTCTTAACCTATGTTAATTACCCCTCTCCCATAATATTAAAGTATGACACATCAACTTAATTACTATAATTTGCACACTCTTGTGCATCCCCTTTATTCTTAAAAATGGGAACCAAAATACTCTGTTTGTGATGCGTCTTAACCTATGTTCAATTACCCTCTCCCATAATTTTAAAATATGACACATCAACTTAATTCCTCTATAATTTGCGCTTTGGGCCATCTCATTTATCTTAAAAATGGAAACCAAAATACTCTTCCTCCACTCCTCGGGAATCTTTTTAGTTTTTAAATTAATATTAAAGAGTTTAGTAAGCCAAGTAACTCCTAAATGGCCAAAAAAAATCCTTAAATGAAAAGTAAGTAGTGTAAAATATATATAATTATAGGCAATTAATAATGAGATTCTACACAAGTATACGTATTGTTATCAAGTAATAAAGGACTTTCTATTTAAGCCCAAAATATCGATCCCACAGGGAAGGTGTAAATTGGCAATTATAAGTTTTACTAGGAAATTTACAAAAAATCAAATGAAATCACTTTCACTAATTTCAAATGTTGAGATGTTATCAAAACTAAAGTACTTAACTATTAGCAAAATAGAAATGCAAAGTTTAAAAAGTAAATACTAATCTACTAACTATGTTTATGTCATGAAGATTTTTTAAGTGAAAAAGCATCCTTCCCACTACAATGAGGTTCTGGTAAAATGAGATGAGAAAAGTGTTTATAATATGTATTGTGCCAAATAAGAGCAATTATAATTCTCTACCCTGACACAGTGCATAGAAAATCATTGGTTAATCCTAGGTTTAGTCCCTAAATCCGTGGCTAAGCTAGGAGGATACCGGCTCCCACTCCAGAGCTCCCACTTCCCTTCACCTGAAGGCTATCTCTCGCTTTAGTTTTTAAACACTAAGACAAAATTGAGGATTTTAGTCTGTCACCCTAAAGATTCTCCAATTCTACACCCAACAAAGAATATTTCTCCATTTACTTGCACTTAATTCCATGAACGAATTTCTCCTCCATGAAATCAAATGTGATATTCCCTCTGTTGTAGAACTCATACTACATTTCCCGGACATATGTTTCACAAAATATTTTAACAATTCAATTGGCCAGATCAAAAATGTAAATTAAGTTTGGAGTTGAGAAATCATCACAATTTATTTTATATTTTAATATTGGCACATCATATTATCTCTTCATTTCACCTAGAGTAGGGAGAAAGATAAAGTAAACTACTCAGACTTCATGATAAAGATACAAAAAAACACAAATTTCATATATAAAAGAAAGTGGAGAAAAATAAAGGAAACTACTTAGACTTCATAAGAAAGACACAACGAAAAACAAATTTCATATATAAAAAAAAGTTCATACAACACTTAATAAATAAACAAAACTTATCTGAAACTCTTTCTCAATGCAAATCCCTTACAGCCTTTCCTTAGAAATGAAGGAAGACGATATCTCTCACTTTTCTCCTTCTCCAACACTCTTACAGAAAGTTTCACACTAAATCTCACCACACAAACTCCAAACTATAAAAGAAAAATCACTAATGGACTCCAATATGGTGGTGGAATGAAGCTGGATTATGAAGAATGGTGAAAATGGAGCGTGGAGGAATGTCTTGGAGCAAAAAAGAGTCATTTTCCTGATGAATTTCAGCCCCATATAAAGCCCAAGGTCAGTTCTCCAAGAGGTGCCTCCAAAAACTCTTCAAAAATCATCCAAATACATCGAACCTTCTGGAAACAGGGGCTGAATCACCTTTGGCGCCGTCCGCGCTAATTCTAGCGTTGTCGGCGCTGAGTAAAAATTTCAGCTGTTCTGTTGTTTTGCACTGTCGGTGCTGCCCTTGCCGTGGTCGACGTTGAGTGCTTCTTCAAAAACGTCATTTTGACTCCAAATTCTATCCTTTTTGCTTTAAGTCTTAAAAATCGACAACGTGCAATAAAACATCAAAATACCTTCCATTAAGGTGCAATATCACCAAAAATAGGTATAAAATATGGGTCTAAAAATGCATATATTTTTGGTGTATCAAAATCCACCAAACTTACATGTTACTTGTCCTCAAGTAACTCCTCTACTACATAAAAATATGTTTTATGGTAAAGAATTTAACTTTTAGACTTCCATATTTAAGTTCTCTAAACATAATAGTATAACTTAAGAAAAATTCAAAACCTTCAGTTTCTCTTTGGATCCTTGTTTCAACTTCTTTTCCACTTTGTAATTGAATAACTTTAATTTGCTCTTTATTTTGAACTTTTGAATTAACTTCTACAGTACTCAGAAGAATTCCAGAAGGCCTGTTACTGTAGTAGCAATATGTCCTAATTGATTTTCAATATTTCTAATAGCAGCCCCTTGATTTTGTATTTTTTTTCCCATATTCAACATTACTTATTCCATTGTCAACTTCTTTTCCTTAACTTGTGCGTTAGGATTGGAGTTAAATCCTGTAAGATAATAAGGTCAAAAATTAGGATTTCCTTGATTGTTCAGATTTCTAGATGGATTCACCAGACTGTTATAATTATTCCAATTAAAATTAGGGTGAATTTTCCATCCAGGGTTAAAATAGTTAGAATAGGGATTGTTATTTCGATTATTTATAGCATTTAAAGTTTTATAAGACAGTTGAGTATCAATAATCTGTCATAGTGAATTTTCCTCTAATACTGGGGGTATTTGAGAATAGTTCACTCTTATTTGATTATTTTTTTTTTGAAATAGCAGCAATTTGAGATGCCAAAATAGACATTGCATCAGAATCATGAATACTGACAACTCTTTTAGGATTTACCCTTTCAGAGGGCCATTGAAAATTATTAGTAGTCATTTCTTCAATTAAAGAATGTGCTTCATCAAAAGGTTTTGATATTAATGATCCACCCGCAACAACATCTATAATAG
This sequence comes from Phalaenopsis hybrid cultivar, assembly GCA_002079205.1. Lineage (NCBI taxonomy): Eukaryota > Viridiplantae > Streptophyta > Magnoliopsida > Asparagales > Orchidaceae > Phalaenopsis > Phalaenopsis hybrid cultivar. Next base: position 451,911 of record JXCR01146668.1, read on the forward strand.
ATATTAGTGATCCTACTAATCCATTGTAAAATGTTTGAATTATTAACCAATCTGACAAAGCATGGTGTGGGCATTTTCTAAAAAGATCTTTAAATTTTTCCCAGGCTTCATATATTGATTCCTCTTCAAACTGACAAAAAGATGTAATATCATTTCTAAGCTTGCAAATTTTAGAGGGTGGAAAATATTTAGCCAAGAATTTTTGTGATAGTTCTTCCCAAGTTCTAATAGTTCCAAGTGCTAATGAATTTAACCAAGCGTTGGCTTTATCCCTCAATGAAAAAGGAAAAAGTGTAAGCCTAACACCATCATTAGACACTCTCTCATATTTAAATGTAGCACAAATCTCAAGAAAACTAGCAAGATGTAAGTTAGGATCTTCAGTGTTTAAAAGTAGCACAAATTTCAAGAAAACTAGCAAGATGTAAGTTAGGATCTTCAGTAGGTGTCCTCCAAACTGATTATTTTGCACCATTTGGATAATAACAGGTTAAGCTCAAATGAATTAGTAACAACATCAGGATTTTGAATAGTCAAGTGAAGTTCATCTGTTGTCGGATTCACATAATCTTTTAAAGGTCTATGTCGATTCTCATTTATTGGATTTTCTAAGTTTTTTTCCATTTGTTTTAAATTTTTAATTTCTCTTTGTTGTTTTCGAATTTTTCTAATAGTACTATCTAACTTTAAATCGTAAGATACTAAGCCTTCAGATCCAATATTTCACATAAACAAATAAAGTAAGCAAAGTAAATTTCTTTTTGGATTTTTGATTTTTTTTATATATTTTTTATATATTTTATAGTATATATATTATATCTAACTTTCCTAATTTATCAAAACTATTTAATTTACTTAAATTTAACCGTTACCCTCCCCGACAACGGTACCAAAAACTCAATCCCGATTTTTTATATGTAAGGATTTATGAAGTTGACACCACTACAACGCCAAAAACTTGATCCTTTTATGAAAAGTAAGTTGTGTAAAATATATATAATTATAGGCAATTAATAATGAGATTCTACGCAAGTATACATATCATTATCAAGTAATAAATGTCTTTCTATTTAAGCCCCAAATATCGATCCCGCAGGGAAGGTGTAAATTAGCAATTATAAGTTTTATTAGGAAATTTACAGAAAATCAAACGAAATCACTGTCACTAATTTCAAATGTTGAGATGTTATCGAAACTAAAGTACTTAACTATTAGCAAAACAGAAATGCAAGTTTAAAAAGTAAATACTAATCTACTAACTATGTTTATGTAATGAAGATTTCTTATGTGAAAAAGCATCATTCCCACTACAATGAGGTTCTGGTGAAATGAGATGAGATAAATGTTTATAATATGTATTGTGTCAAATAGGAGCAATTATAATTCTCTACCTTGATACAGTGCATAGAAAATCATTGGCTAATCCTAGGTTTAGTCCCTAAATCCGTGGCTAGGCTAGGAAGATACCGACTCCCACTCCAGAGCTCGCACTTCCCTTCACCTGAAGGCTAACTCTTGCTTTAAACACTAAGACCGAATTGAGGATTTTAGTCTGTCACCCTAAAGATTCTCCAATTCTACCCAACAAATAATATTTTCTTATTTATTTATACTTAATGCCATGAATGAATTTCTCCTCCATGAAATAAAATGTGATCATCACTCTGTTGTAGAACTCATACTTCATTTCCCGGATCATATGTTTCACAACATATTTTAACTTGTTATAGAACTCATACTCCATTTCCCGGATCATATGTTTCACAACATATTTTAACAATTCAATTGGCCATATTGAAATGTAAATTAAGTTCGGAGTTGAAAAATCGTCACAATTTATTTTATATTTTAATATTGACACATCATATTATCTCTTCATTTCACCATATCTTAGAGTAGGGAGAAAGATAAAGTAAACTACTCAGACTTCATGATAAAGATACAAAAAAACACAAATTTCATATATAAAAGAAAGTGGAGAAAAATAAAGTGAACTACTCAGACTTCATAAGAAAGACACAATGAAACACAAATTACATATATAAAAGAAAGTTCATACAACACTTAATAAACAAACAAAACTTATCTGAAACTCTTTTTCAAAGCAAATCCCTTGAACCCTTTCTTATAAATGCAGGAAAAAGATATCTCTCACTTTTCTCCTTCTCCAACACTTTTACAGAAAGTTTCACACTAAATCTCACCACACAAACTTTAAATTATAAAAGAAAAATCACTAATGGACTTCAATATAGTGGTGGAATGAAAATGAATTATGAAGAATGCGAAAATGGAGCGTGGAGGAATGTCTTGAAGCGAAAAGGAGTCACTTCCCATATAAAGATCAAGGTCGGTTCTCTAAGAGGTGCCTCCAAAAACTCTTCAAAAATCGTCTAAATATATCGAACCTTCTAGAAATGGTGGCTGAACCGCCTTTGGCGCTGAGTAAAAATTTTAGTTGTTCTGTTGTTCTGCGCCATTAGTGCTGCCCTTGGCGCGATCGGCGTTGAGTATTTATTCAAAAACATCATTTTGACTCTAAATTTCATCTTTTTTGCTTCCTTTTTGCTTCAAGTCTTAGAAATCAACAACATGCAAGAAAACATAAAAATACCTTCAATTAAGATGCAATATCACCAAAAATAAATATAAAATATAGGTCTATAAATACATATATTTTCGGTATATCACTTGGTACGGTGACTACTTTTTAGTTGCTGTCTGACCTTTTTTTTGTAAAATCCAATAATCATCAAAATTTCTTGAACATTAAATTTTTATTTAAGAGTTTCGCAGCTGCTGTTTAATAATGTACCCAAATATATTTTTCCCTTATTATTAAAGTGGAGCTGCATGTAACAAACCCTTGGATTAGCTTGAGATCCGGTCAGCCAATTGGTCCCCGCACCTTGAGTGAGCCCCTCGCCTGTTGCTTTACCCTCACTGTTGCCACATTCCTCTCTCTCTCTCTCTCTCTGTCTCTCTCTCTCTCTCTCATTTCTGGCTGGCTTGCTATCTGTCTCGCTTCTATCTATCTCTCTGTCTGTCTACTCCTGGATTTCCTCCGTCGTTACCACAAGTCTTCTTCACTTCCATCTCTTTGCCACTCTTGCTTCACATCTGAAACAAAGAGCAAAAGAATCCGTCAACTAGCTCACCAAACCATCCCCTTCTATGCGGAGAAACTATCCCGCAACGAAAAAGGTTTTTGGTTGTTCTCCATCATTCGTTATTCTTTCCCTGAACAAGCCTCTTCCATTCTCTTTTGTTCAGTTCGCTTTATTTACTCCTGTAAGTTTTTTCAGCCTTAGTTGACGTATTGCTGCTTGGAAAACCTCTTTCCAAAGCTTGGGTTTCTATGTTGGCCTGTGTTTGAGGAATCACCCAATACAACTCCATCTGAGGAGAATATTGGTGCATTACTTTCATAGGGAGAGCTACTTTAAAGTTTCAAAAGAGGTAAATTAGTTATCAGAATTACATATTTGCTTGCAGGTGCTCTGTTGGAATGCCGGCATTTCTTGGTTTCATTTGTCAATATCCTATTTAGTTAATAATTGGAATTCTTCGTTACCTCACTGCAGGCAATCTCAACTCTCAAATACAGTTCTTAAATCTTTTGAGTCTCTATCAAAATATGTTATTTGGTATCGATTTTCAAGCTCAATTACATCGAACTCAGTTTTTCGTACAATGCATTACCATTGTGTGTGTGATCTGCACTAAAATGGCGAGTAACCCCTTTTTCTTTGTATAGAATCAAATAATCAGATCTGTAAACTGAAGAAACTATTTAATAAGCCCTTATTTATTTCATTCTTATTACAGAATTGACTTGAGTTTATGATTTTTGGCGACCTAGTCCCAATTAGAATGGAAATTTGTGTTTTTTCTCTTCATTTTTATTCAGTTCTAATTTTCATATTCAAGTTTCACTTTCTCCTAATTCATAGTATGCAAACTTTGCTGTTTAGTAAACGAGTTCTTAACGCTAAATCAAACAACTGATGTCACTTTTTCCATGCAGAATTTTAAATGTCATCCAAAGACGCTCTGAATTATCAATTAAACCAAAAAACTTTTCTTGGATTAAAGCTATGGGTGGTTATTGGCATCAGTGTCTTTGGTTTAATAATGTTGGTTCTCATTATCTTCTCAATATGGTTTATCTCACGGAGGAAAACTGGAGTAATCCTCAACAGAATTCCACCTACACAAATCCCTGACATTTCCAAGGAAATAACTGTTGACCGAGTTGCGCGAAACAATTTAGGAAGTTCTTTACATGAGTGTGAAGGGCCCATCACTACCAACGATAATAAAATTAATGAGAAGGATTCTGTGGTGACATTAGGAAATCTGGCTGTGAGCAAGTCAAGTGAAGCTGATAACCTTAGCCAATGCAGTTCAGTTTNACCTATCACGAGTATATTCATTCCGCATTTTGTCTCTAAGTGTAAAGCTACTCATCCACCTAATCATTCTCATC
>JXCR01146671.1:7007-31291 GCA_002079205.1 Phalaenopsis hybrid cultivar
CTAAATAGGGAAATAATATTATCGGGCGTAGAATTGGAGATTTTAGAGTGACAGACTAAAATCTCCAATTTGGTCCTATCGTTTGGGTACTGAAGTGTAGATGTTAGCCCTCAGGGGAGGGGAACGCAATTTGGTCCTATCATTTGGGTGCTGAAGTGTAAATGTTAGCCCTCATGTGAGGGGAACGTGGGATCAGGGCATAGAATTGGAGATTTTAGAGTGACAGACTAAAATCCTCAATTCGGTCCTATCGGTTGGGTCAATTTAGTCCTATCGTTTCTGTTGAAGTGTAGATGTTAGCCCTCAAGCAAGGGGAACGTGGGAGCTCTGAAGTGAGAGCCGGTAGACGTAGAATTGGAGATTTTAGAGTGACAGACTAAAATCCCCAATTCGGTCCTATCGTTTGGGTGCATAGAATTGGAGATTTTAGAGTGACAGACTAAATCCCTAATTCAACTTATCGTTTGGGTGCTGAAGTGTAGATGTTAGCCCTCAGGTGAGGGGAACGTGGGAGCTCCGAAGTGAGAGTCGATATCCTCCTAGCCTAACCGCAGATTCAGTAAACAAGCGTAGTATTAGTCAATGTTCTTTATGCCTGGACCAAAGGGTAAAGAATAGGTATGCTCCTATTTGACACAATATATATTGAACTAATTCACTTTATCCGTTCACTATTTCTTGACAAGGGAAGGATGCTTTCTTATATATTGAATATCACAATTAAACCCTCCTCAGTATCATTAGTTATTTAATAGTTATTAAAATTACCTATTTATTTCAATTGTCTATTAGTGACAGATAAGCAAATTGAACTTCGTTGTTGTGATTGAAGTATTGCTTTTCTAAAATCTTAGTTTGTTGTTCTAAACCACACCCTGTGGGATCGATATCTAGGACTCCATTAGAACCTTATATTACTTGAGCGATACGTATACTTCCGTTGATGAGTGTGACTTTAGAAATATTGAATATTTATTACGTCCATATTTATCTTATATTTTAAGCATATAAAAAGTCGTCGGTCAAGTTTTTGGCGCTGTTGTTGGGGATTTAAATCTTCTAGTAGCACTGTCAAATTCTTGTATTTGTTGGTTTATAAAAAAGTCGGTCAGAGANCTTAGTTTGTTGTTCTAAACCACACCCTGTGGGATCGATATCTAGGACTCCATTAGAACCTTATATTACTTGAGCGATACGTATACTTCCGTTGATGAGTGTGACTTTAGAAATATTGAATATTTATTACGTCCATATTTATCTTATATTTTAAGCATATAAAAAGTCGTCGGTCAAGTTTTTGGCGCTGTTGTTGGGGATTTAAATCTTCTAGTAGCACTGTCAAATTCTTGTATTTGTTGGTTTATAAAAAAGTCGGTCAGAGAGTCTTACCAAGTCTGATGCTCCAGCCATCAATATCACAAAAAAAAAACTACGATTGACCTCAAGATAGTCAAGGGAAAGTCTATCAAGGATATGCTGAAGAGACTCTGAGCCGTTGTCTGAAGAACAAAGAAAACATAAATGTGATGAAAACTATGATATGTCAAATTGGAAGAAAAATTCAAAAAAATTAACATCATCGAGACGATGGCAACATCATCCTTGTGTGGTGCTCCCTTACCAACTCGGGAGAATGTCTCAGATGAATTTCAACTTGTCATTCAACAACATGATAAACATACCAACCGCCTTGAAAAGAATGGAAACATAGTGATCTCGAATAAATATTTAAGAGAACCTTCAAAAGGCTTCATTAATATGATTTCAATTGATCCAATTATTCCAATTAACCCCAACGCGCTGGAGGAAAGATGGAGTGCAACTTGCGGTAAGTCATCAAACTGTTTTATTGCAAATTGTGATGCGGAGTTCAATGATTCCTACCTTTCTTCCACCACATGCAGCAATAATCCAACATCGGATAACAATAAGAGGTTACTTGACATTGTATATGGTCTACACACCAGGGACTGCACTTCTGACCAATGGGTCGATGTTATAAATAAGATGCCCCGTCTCGAAGCATCAACATCGGAGAAGAAGTGGTGTAGACCTAGGGCTTCCAGACTGATACTATAGGAAAGGTCTGAGGGATACCTCCCTGAAGAAGAACATGAGTCTGATGTTCTGGTTGTCAATAACATAACAACACTATTGTTTGACGAAAGGAACAATGCTCATTAAAAAAAATCTTTGCTGAAGGAGTTCCTCTTCCGGAAGAAACAGTTACTGAGTATAATTGGAAACTCTTGAGTATGATCAATCGAATGAACAAAAAATATCCTTTTAAAGATGAAGTAGTTTTGAATTTTGATTAACAAGCCTGAGTTCAAGCTCCCCGAATTGAAGAGACAATACGAAGTCAACCAAAAAGAACATCCAAGATATTGCTTGTACCACAGACTCATCGGACATACAATAGAAGACTGTTTCGTTTTTAAGGATTGGTTAAAATACAACTTCAAGAATGATAACATAATGATCCCAAAAGGTATTTAAAAGAACCTGAAAGAGGTTCGATCAATATAATTTCAGCTAATGCCTACACAAATGATGGTGAGTGGAATACAATTTAGGCAGAGCCTTCAAGGATATCAACGGGATTCTTGTTACTTTGTCCCACGACAATGAAAACAAAGAAAAGAAAGAAACTTGTTGTTATCTGGAATTCATTCAACATTTGAAAAGCTTATTCAAAATGAGAGATGTCGTATTACCCAAATACTGCAGATAATTTGACATCAAAATTTTTTTTTGGAAAAGAAGAAATTAGCTCTGACATTCAAAGTTTAGTCAAGAGAAAGGAGTACTTCATAATAAATATTCTGGTGTTTTAATAATTATGACTCAAGGGGAGGATGACATTAATGTTTTATCAATTGAGTCCTTCACTTTAAGGAATTTGGACCGGGTCTTGAGTAAATTTCAAAATAAAATATTGTGCTTAAAATACGAGTAATTGACTCGGGATATCACATGCCTTTTAATATCTCGCCAAATAATTGAGTCCTGACTTTTGAATGGACTATAATATCTCAGAATTCACATTAAGGAGCATTTTTGAATTATTAATTAAGGGAGTTCAGACATTCAAACAAGAATTATGTTCTACCAGATATAGTGATTCTTAAAAAAAGGGGAGACATGAAGTGTTAAATTATTTATGGCCTAAGAAAAGAAAAGATAAATTATACGAAAGGCCCTTAATTTGTAAGAGAGCTTAATTTATGAGAGAGGAAATCTCCCTAAGAAGAAGCTTGAGGTGAGCATATAATCCAAAATTGGTGTCTGAATTCTCCCATAATTAATAAAATTTGAAGAGCCCTCTTAATAAAATTCTTTCAATATTATATTCAGAAAAAGAGTTAAGTGATCATGATCTCCTTGGTTGGCTATTAATTGGCCTTGAATATCTTGGAAAAATGAAAAATATTTTAATCACATGGTTAAAATTTTGAAATATGCTTAGGCCCAGAAAGAAAGAATTAAAGTAAGGGTTGTTTTATTTGCAATTAATGAAATTCAAACCTGAAGTCATGTCTTTCAATGCCCAGAAAATTTTACTTCAACTTCAATAGAAGAAAGTCAGAATATCCTTCCAAGATAACATGGATAATTTGTATGAAAATTAGTAATGAAGAAATGACATTCATTACATGGAGCGATACATTTACAATCTTCTGATTCAAGGAGAAGTGCTACCAGTCAGACACAAAAATGAAAATGAACTTCAAAAGGGTTGAGATTTTACTGGCCAATAATAAAAACAAACTATGTGAATGTTGTTAAGAGTTGTCACCATTTTCAAATACACGAAGCAGTCTTACAACAACCTCCGAATGTACTACTCTCTACAATAGTGTCGTGGTCATTCAAGTGTTGTAACACAGATATCATGGGCCCTATAGACTCTCCATCATCAAAAAGAACACAGGTTTGGTTTACCATGATAGGCTTGCATTCAAAATCACAAAGGTCAATAATTTCATCATAAAACATAGTGTTAATTGGATATACTCCATGATTTACTACCCAAAAGCGAGTAGACTGGCGGAAGCCTTCAACAAGGTGCTCGTACAGATCTTAAAAGAAACTTTGAATAAGAGCAAAAGAGGATGACACGAACAGTTTTAGGAAGCCTTGTGGGCATGCTGAACAACATTTATAACTCCTAGACAATATATGTTGTACTCCCATTTGTTTGGGCCCGAGACCAACCTTCAACTATAAATATAATTCCATTCCCTTAGAGTGGCAGTAGCAAAAAAAGTCACGACAGAAGACAACACCAAACTTCAGCTTGAAAAATTACAAATTCTCAAATAAAAACAAATACCGGCACAAAAGATTTCTAAGCTCTAACAGGCCAATACCATACAAGCTTGTGATAAGTTTAAATGAAAGAGCAATATACCTCAAACCTTGTATCTATCCCAAAGAATAAACACAAGACTTGAGGATGAGACTCGATCAAATAGAATAAGAAAGGTATGACGTCCGTTTGGTCTGTGAAATAGTTTTATTTGCTGACAATTTTCTCTATTTAATATTAAGAATTAAATAGGGTTTATATTAAGTTGGGTTTGAGAAAAGCTTCCTATAAGGGCAAGCTCCTATAGTTAATTACATCTTTAATGACCAAAGTCATCAAAGAAAACTCTCGATAAAAATCAACAATCAATCGTCAAGTCAAGGGTGACTTCTTTGTTGGCAAAATGGTGGGAGGTAGAAACATTTCATTGAGAAGTTCTTTTGCCAACCATACAGTGTTAGTCCTAGAGGCATCTAGTTCAATTTCTGCTATTATCTTCAAGGAATTCAAAGGAAAGGACTTTTCAATGAAATCGGACAAAGAGGTGTGAAAGGGGAATGGTTCAAATTTGTGACATTTATTATGAAATCCAAAGGAGGAAGGACTAAAGGATGACATAGATCGAGAGGAGAACCTCGGTGCTTTCCCAATCTATCCTATTGTTTGGCTTCAGTTTTGAGGAGAAAAATTTAAGTGTTTTATCCTGCCAATTTTATTAATTTAGGGCTTACATTTGTGTGAAGCAATCACACAAATAGCCTGAAACATGTGAGGATTTAGGTCACGACAAACGACAACCTCATAATCCTAAAACGAGTTAGGGCTTATATTGTACAGCAGAGTTATATAAATGCCTAAAAATAAGATGAGGATTTATGATGCACCAGGCAAACAACCTCAAAGTCCTATGGCTTTGTTGTTTAATTCTAAGGAAAGAAGTTTGTTTAGCTGGTGAAATCATGTTTTGTTGTTGAAGATGGTTGTGTTGCCCACCATGCTAGCTCCAAGCTCCTCATCATGGCGAATTTAAGTTTTCTCGGGTGTCAAGTTATAATGTCAAATCAGGTGGCCCTACGGTTGAAGTTCTTTAAATTTATATGGGGGGATGTTAAAGTTGATTAGAGCGACACCGGTTAGGATCCCACGGTTCCTTCGTTCCAGCACCACTATTTTCTATTGAATTCACTTAGTCTAAATAAATTTATTAAACTCAACTTAATGAGTTAAATAATTTCATTTAGACCGTGGGAAGCCTCGTTAGCAACCATAGGTTACCTCCTCCGAGTGGTTCCCGATCATCCGATAAAGACGTCTTAATTTAGTTGCAGTTGTTGTTCTGTGTGATGTGTGTGATTAAATTTTGAGTTGTTTTATATTTTGAATGTTGTGGCGGTGAATTTTATCTTGATTGATTTTAACTTTGGTTTTGGTTTTCTGACTATCCTGATAGTTTTAGTTTTCATGCAGGGTGACATTGTTGTTTGGAATGGAAGTTTTGCAAGTATAAAAAATACTATAAAAAGCATATCTGGCGAGTCTTCTCGTTCCACCACCTGAAACATAAAATTCATGTGAGGGCAGTTCATGTAAAGGTAGAAAAGTAATGTTTTGGTAGTTTTTCTAACCCTATGTCATATCTTGGTGGGTCCTTAGGAGTTTAATTAAGGATGATTTTGTTAAGAAAAGCATATTAAGTTTACTACACCTCTGAGGTATCCAATAGGTTAGGAGGAAGAAACAGGTACATGCTTCCTTCTTATCACCTGGTGAAAAGCCTCAAGCTCATTTAAACTTATTATGTTGCTTGATAATTAATTTTATGAATCCCCTAATGCTCAATGAAAAATGATGTCCTAATTATCCCAAAGAGTAAGATAATTATCATTTGTAATTTAATTTTGAAGATTATGTGAATGAAGACCCTTATAGGGGGCAAGCTAGTGTTGTTGGAACATTTAGCCAAATTTTGGTCCTAATTGGGCTTGTAGTGTTTTAAAGGTCTTAAATGTTGGTTATGTTTTCTTTTATAATCCTTGTTTAATCAATCTTGATTTAACTTAGATCGCTAGTAAGCCCTTAAGACCTAGGTGAGCGTCTTAATTAATTTTGAAAAGGTTAAGTCTTAGGTGATCATGATTCATTATTTGAATTTCATGTGAACCTCAAATAGGGGTATTAAATTGATTGATTACTGACTTCAAAAGTCATACCCCTAAGTACTAGGTTCTTTAATTTTAATAAACCTCCAAATTTTAATAATTTATAAAATTCATACCCCTAAGTACTAGATGTGTGTGATTAATTTTAATAAATTTAATAAACCTCCAAATTTAGGATAAGTCGACATTCAATTAGTGAGATGCCCCTTCACCCCTTTCAGTTGTCGGCAGTTGATTTTTTATCTCTATTGGTGGTCAAATCAAGTCGTTTTTATGTTTATATTTTCTAAAATTAATTATCTTAGTGATTTAGGGTTTATGAAGATTAGGTGTATTTTAAATGACTTGGCTCATTGAGATTTTCTTAAAGGTTCTCTAGTCATAGTAAACCTTCCAAAATTTTCTTGGATTTTTCTAAGCAATGGCTAATTATTATGATTAATTTAAGCAAATAATGTGCATAAACTTGAAAAATATGGATCTCTATCTAGAAATCTCCTCTAACTTTGAAAAAATCAAAGAATGTTCCCCTTGACAGAGGCTACATGCCAAAAATTTAAGCCATGGTGAAATGCCTATATGCATTGAGAATCAAAAGACTCAAGACAGTGTTTAATTAATTAAAAATTAAACATGCATCAAATGGACTTCAAATTGTTCCTACATTGTTTTCCTCTGTTCACTAAGAAAGAGGGTATTTTTATTTTATTTTTGTGATTTTTCTACACCAAGATATGAATTTTTAAAGTTATGGGTCATTTTCTGAATTATTTAAATCCCTATTTATCTATTTAAATGCACGGTGCTGACTGGATTCTAGGCAGCTCCAAAGCTCCACGTGGCGCACTCCCATTTGAGGTCACCGTCTACGCTAGCTGCCACATGTCCCGCGGTTCATGTAAAGAAGAGTTGTCCGGCTTCATCTTGACCATTCATCTGATACACACTTGATCAAACGACACTCTGTCATTGTCCCTAATGGCCTAGCCCGAGAACCGTCCATCTTCAAGGCTTGATATCTCCCTCATTTCTCAACCAAATTGAATGATTTTTTTTTTGCTAGTCTAGACCAGAGGAACATATCTATACGGTTAAGATGCCATGAAATAAAGCCCAAAAAATGGAGAATCAAAAGAGGCTCTGGATGAGGAGGAGTTCAATAACTTTTTCTTTGAGAAGGGAAGCTTCAATCAGAGATGCTTGGCACATTCGTTGGAGTCCAAGGAGGCTAGGGATTGAGCCTCTACTTGTGGTGAAATGCCTAGACCCAAATTCAACTAAGGTCAATTTCAGGTGTTGATCAAAGTCTATATTAGGGGATCTATGGAACAGGGATTTGATGGGGCTTTGGCTTCTTTCAGTGTTGTGAAGGTGTGGGTAAGTTTAATTTGAGTTTGGTGGACTGTGGAGGTGTATTGAGCTCTTTCTTGGTTTTAGGCAGAAGTTTGAGCTCAAAATTGAGCTTCCACAGTGGAGATCAGTGGGGGAAGATAGTTGGATTGCACTGAGAAGGTCTCAAAGAAGCTCTGTGAGTGATTTGGGAAGCTCTCTCTGAGAAAATTTTAGCACTCCTTCCATGGCCGTGGAGGTGAGCTTTTATAAAAGTGGGCTTGGGGTGGCTGTCATGGCCAATATTTGGGTGCAATGTGATGCTTAGGTGGAGGGCAGAGAGGCTCTAACATCTCATTTGGGTGAGGTGGCCTCTAGGTTTGAATTGGGAGAAGTTTGAGAGGGGTGGCCCTTGTTTTTGACTTCTCCAGCGACTAGGCTAGCTAGCCATGGCAGGGGAGGTGGCTAGGAGCTCAGGGAACCCAGGGGAATATGTCACAGCAATTAAATGAGTCGAGGTTTAGTTTTGGCAAAAATATTTAAGGCTTAAGCAAATATGGAATCAAAATTTTCCACTGCTTAGCTTAGGTGGTTTTATGAGGTTTAGCTTGGTCACTAGGGTCCAACTAAGGACTATGGAGTCATTAGTTTTGTGACTTTGGGGTGGTTATGCTACATTTAGTGCATGGGTCCACGTAGGTGCAAATGACCAAAACATGGGTTTGGGTTTGGATATCCATGTTCTTAAGCCCAATTGATTGATTCACTTTATGTAGATGATTGTAATTAACATTTTTGGTGAAGGATGAAAAGGGTTTTGAGTTTAAATGGAGGGTCAATTTGAAGTATTTTCGAGATTTAGTATATTTGGGCTTGTTGGGATACACTTGGGTCTAGACTATGCTAGGCTTAGAATTTGGCTCAATTGAATGGTCCTAATGATCAAGTGAGATGTTATAAATATTTTTCATGAAGTAATGCTATGGAAAGTTTGGAGCTAAGGCAATCAATTTGTTGAAATTTAGAGGCATAGCTAATTTGGGGTAAAATTTGGGGCTTTTGACCAAGGTTGAAATTGTATGAAAGTGAGACTTCACCTAGGCCAATTGATGGTTAATTTTGATGTGTAGGAATGTTATAAAGAGATTTCAACATAAACCATGGCCAATTGAAGAGGCTATAGATTCCATTCGGTGAGATTAGGTTATGTGCCCAAAATTAGTGTTTTGACCTATATCAAAATGGGGCTCAAAGCATGTCCAATTGAGCTTAGATTTGACTTATTTTGATTACATGAAGAGTGAATTTGAGTTTAGAATTGAAATTTGGGGAGATTGTAATCAAATTGATGGACATTTGAATTGAATTTGGGGAAATTTGGGTCTTTAAAGGCAATTTAAGGATTTTAATCAATGATGGTCAAATTGGCCAAATTTGGTCATGTGGTAGTTGAGAAAAATGAAATTAAGAAATTTTGGAGTATTTTGGGAATTGTTGGGGTTTTTTTGGAATTTTTTGGATTTTGGGCTAAAGAGGGGTATTTTGGTAATTTGGTAATTTTTTTGTGATTTTGGGTAATTTGAGTGTTCTCAAAAGGATTGAGATGATATTTTGCACAAGTTTGGGTATTTTGGATAAATTTAGGAATTTTGACCAAATTTAGGGTTTCAATGGTACTTGGGTAATTTGGGGGAGATTAGGGGCAAAAGGTCAGGATGGGTATTTTTGGTAAGATTGGGGAACTAACTATCAAAAGTAAGCCATGGACCAATGGAAGCCTCACTTGGGTCCTCTATGTATTGGTCTTAGATAAACCCTAGCCTAGGGCTAGTACGTTTAGGGGACCATCTACATGAGTATCCCAAAAGTATCAAGGGATCAAAGTCAATAAATTTTGGGTTTATGGCAATGATTGTGAGTGAAGTGAGTGCCTTAGCTCTAGCCCAACACCCAAGGTCAACCCTAAGGTCAAATAGCCCTTTAGGAACTCTCCTTGATCTCCCCCATAATGACCCCATCTACTAAGTGTTAGAGGTTAGGACCAATATGTGGAACTTCAAGTTGAGTAAAGAAAAGTTTAGAATTTCTAATGGTGAGGGTTCCTTTTCTGGTTCTCTAAGAATAGTCAATAGGAAAGTCGTATGGCTAGATCTTAGGCTACTAAAGAGAAAGACTAGACCTCAACCAAAAATGAGGTCAACAAATGGACCCCCAATAGGTGTGGTGTGTTGGGCAAGCACACCACACGTATTGGCGTTGACCGACGAGCTCAACAAAACCAATACAAACTCCTAAGTTAGGAGACATAGAAAGAGTGTTGTATTGTGTGTGCTATTTGTTTTTGTTGGGGAGTATAGCAGGTAAATATTTGATCAAAGTCAAGAAGTATGGACTCTCGCTGGGGATTGGAGAGTGGATTTTGATTTATATGATTTCAGGAATTTATAGAGAATGGGAATCAGTGTGTAAGTGTTGACCTGGGGGGATTTGAAATTCAGGTATTAATTTCAGAAGAGATTCGGAAATTTGGGACAGGCCATGAAAAGAGAGGAATCAAAAGTTAGGGGTTGATTCCAGGATAAGGATTGAAAGTTAAGAATCAATTACAAGAGAAAGCGTCGGAAGGTAGGGACCGACCTCAAAATAAGAATCAGAAATTAGGGTCTCATTCAAAATGAGAGTTGACAGGTAATGGTCAATCTCAGAAAGAGAGCGTCGTAAGGTAAGGAACGACCTCAAAAGGGTGAATCAGAAGGTAGTGACTGATTCGAAATGAGAATTGATAGGTAATGGTCATTCTCGGAAAGAGAGCGTCGGAAGGTAAGGACCGACCTCAAAAGGGTGAATCGGAAGGTAGTGACTGATTTGAAATGAGAATTCTACAGAGTTTGTAGCATTTAACTTTAAAAACATGTGTTGTATGTAAAGGTCGACATTGTTGAAGAGGATTTGTGAGAATTTGATAGTTCTTTTTTTTGTGCAGAATGTGAAATTCTGCGAGGATGTGAAGAGAATCAGTGCAAACAAAGATAGTTGTGATGCGCGAGCAAAGAGTAAGAAACTCTGAAATCGTGAGAATCCACTCAACAGATTTATTTTCTTTTCTTGTTGTTTTTATCACATTTAATTTTCAAAAACATGTTTTTAAAATTTGATTTTAGTTGGTTGATTTTTTTCAAAAGAGAGATTTTTTTAATTAAATTTATCATAATTTATATTTTTCGTCATTTTTTTATTTGAAATTTTCCCATTTTTTATCATTTAAATGTCTGTTGTTTTTATCTTCATTCATTGTAGTTGCAAACCAACGCATGATTCAATGGCTTTTATCCATCGCACCGAGAAGGGAAATTGAACAATGAGACTAATTTTCTGGAAGGAATTTCATTAATCTGCTTCAATAAAATTCTACAGATGAAAAGTAGGTCAGTGCCTCAAAAAAGAGTACAATATGCAAACTGCATGAAAGTACATCTGGAATGTGTCATGTCAAGTACATATCATGGACTTATCATGTCTGATACATATCATATATGCAATGTAGTAGAGAAGAAAGAGAAACCCTCTGAATATTTGTTCCCTTGAGCTCGTGATCAAGCTGACATTTAGAGCCACGTTCCAGGACAAGAGTTCC
Source organism: Phalaenopsis hybrid cultivar (assembly GCA_002079205.1). Classification (NCBI taxonomy): domain Eukaryota; kingdom Viridiplantae; phylum Streptophyta; class Magnoliopsida; order Asparagales; family Orchidaceae; genus Phalaenopsis; species Phalaenopsis hybrid cultivar. The sequence goes on from JXCR01146671.1 coordinate 18,442, forward strand.
CTTCACGCACGCCTAGAGGTGCAACCTTCTGATAGCTCATACGACGGCAATTCTTCGAGTTCAGGATTCGACTGAAAACCAAATGGTATTTTGTTGTTGTCCATTCTTTGGAAAGTTACAGACACCCTACGGCGTTGTACTCTGGGAATGCAGTGCTTGGCAACGTCTTCACCGTTTCCTTTTAGAACGAGCACTGAACCAACTGGTAGGGGAATCTCGATAGATCCTCTGAATTTGTCGGTCCCGATGACATCAATTTCTTTCCCATAGAGAATCTTGCTTTCACTCATGAATGAAACTATGCAAAAGGGTCTTACAAAATCATGATGATCAATGTGAGGTATGCAGTCTCCCATGTCATCTATGTTGATGATGCAGCTATTTGGAATGCAGTCAACTGGCAGTATGTTCTATTGAACCATTTGTTTAATCATCTATTTGATCATCGGGAGCAGCAGATCCACTTGATCGTACCTGAGAATCCCGAGAGGATTTCCTTGTCTGTCGTTCGTGAAATTGTAGTAGCACCCACATTGTATTGTAATCCTTCCCTTTCCTCTCATCCATTTCCTTGGCTCAGAGTAGGTTCTTTCCATGAGCAAGTCTGCTCGACCTCTGTCTCTTAAGTCAAAGATATAATCCAGAATGCTTTGTTCATCTTTTTTTGAAAAGACCCTGGTATACAATTCCAATCCTTCCAATATATTGATGAGTCCTCCCCGGTCTTCTTCGTAAAACTCAAAGCTTCATTTGTTGACCTTGCTGATTTTATAATATTCTGTTGTGCTGAGAACGGGCGGCTGGCGCGGACATTTCCTCATTTCATTGTTGACAGGAATCCAGACTGGTGTCGGTGTTACCTCTAACGGGATGTATGACTTGGCATCCATCAGAACATATGGCTCAGTATATCGTGGGTCATATTGTTCTGTACTCTTTGGGACATATGCCCCCTCCATCTGGCAATCGCTGGTTTGAGATTGCTCTTCATTAAAGGCATATTCTTCAAGAGTGTTGAAATACTCCAAGTGTAGGACATTACAGTCTGAACATTTGACAAAAGCTCTTGTAGCTGATGCTTGTGGCGGTATTTCAACGTTGCAGTAGGGCAACCCGTGCAAAGGTCATCAAAGGCTGGTGTTACTTCTTGCTCTTGATCATACCCAAGCTCCTCATCTGTGGTGGGTAGGCTGGAAGAAGTTTCCTTCATATCTGGTTCATAGATGTGTCCCTCTGGAATGGGGATGAGTTGGTTCTTAATTTGTTGTTGACTTCTCTTTTCTTCTCTCAAGAGAGCTCTGTGCTTACGACAGTTGGCATTTCTTCATTAAGTCCTCCGTAGCAAAACGAACGGTATCCTACCATTGTTAGTAGCAACCAAGTTTCTGACCGGAGTGGCTACCATGGATGGTAGACAGCTGGTTCCTTCCATGGGATGGTGTTGTCTTATCACCTCTTTCCCCTTCAACGAGGGATTGCTTTTGGCTATGAATTTCAAAAGTAAGGGCAGTCTCTTTTTTTTTGTCTACTGACTACATCCAATAGAGGACCTTCATAGCCCATGTTGATTTCATTGAACTCCATGTCAAAGTCTATAATGCCACCTTGTGGTGTCATCTCCTCATTAAGCACTAGGTTCCAGCCATCCTTGAAGACAAAGATCAACTTCTGACCTGACATTTTTTTTTTGCAGGCGACAGAAAAAAAACATCAGCAAGCTAAAACTGAGCGTGAATAAGAACAAAAAAAAAATTTAGTTGGAGAAAATTTTTTATTTATTTTGGTGAGAAAGTGATTTATTTATGTATTTATTTTGTTTAATTTTGTAGAATATTAAATTTAAACTTAAAAGTAGAAAAGAGAATTGCAGTGTGTAATTTTCCAAATTTTTCATTAAATTGAGGTTAATTATAACATTTTTGGACTCGGTCATAGACTTTGGCCACATAGATAAACCCAAAACGATCAAAATTTTACAATTTTCAAAGCAAGCGGTAGCAAGCAGCTTCAGGTTGTGTAATATGCTTTCAAGTATCATCCGTTGATTGGCAGCATGGGTCTTTCACCCCGAAAATCTACTAATTGATAGGCTCCTCTGTGTAGACCTTTTCAACGACAAATGTACCCTCCCAAGTTGGCTCGAATTTTCCACCTATCTTGCGACATGCAAGAATAGGTGTTTTGAGCATGAGGACAAGGTCACCAACTTTGAATGTCTGTGGGAGGACCAATTTGTCATGAGCTTGTACCATCTTTGCTTGCTAAAGTTCCAGATGTTGTTGTTCTTCAAGCTGTTTTCCTTCAAGATTCTATAGTTCTTCATGTCTGAGCTTTGCACTTTCCTCTATTGTAAGTTGATCGGCGACTGTGACTCTGAGAGATGGCATCTGAATTTCTAGTGGCAGTACGGCTTCGGACCCGTACACGAGCATGTAAGGTGTACACTGAGTGGGAGTCTTGAATGTTATCCGGTAGGCCCACACAGCTTCTTGCAATTTGTTGTGCCAATCTCTTTTATTTTCATTGAGTGTTTTCTTTAAAATCTATACCAATGTCGTGTTAAAGGCCTCAGCCAATCCATTTGCTATGGGATAGTAAATTGTAGAGTATCTTCAATCTATCCCATGTCGTTCGACGAAGTTGTTGATCTTTATACTTTTGAATGTCGTCCCATTTTTAGAGATTACTCTGTGTGGTTACACCAAAATAGTAGACGATTTGGCTTTTGAAGAACTGAATGAAGTGCTATGTCGTAACCTGTCGTAATGGCACTGTCTCTGCTCATTTGAAGAAATAGTCTGTAGCGGCAAGTATAAATTTGTGTCCTTTGGAAGATGGAGGATCTATTGGACCTATTATGTCTATGCCCCAACACTTGAATGGCAGCGAAGCAAATGTTGGGTGTAGCACATTCGGAGGTTGATGCAAGACCACCCAATGCACTTGACACTGGTGACATTTTCTGGTTGTGTCCATGCAGTCGGACATCATTGCTGGCCAATAATATCCGAGTCTTTTGCCTTCATTTTCATCTTTGGCCCTGACTGGTGAGTGCCACACAATCTAACATGTACTTCTTTGACAATCATCTGTGCCTCAGCTCTGCTTAAGCACCGTAGCCACATCTGGTCGAATGATCTTCTGTAGAGGACATCACCTACCAGAGCATACGATATAGCCCTTTTTTGTGACGTGATGTGCCTCAGACTTGTCTTCCGGGAACTTTCCAATATGCAAATATTCTATTAATTTCTTGTGCCAATCTTCATTGATATCCACAACTGCAATCGTTCGTTCCTCTTTTCCGAGCTTGTGTAGATTTTCAAGGTCAATTTGAGACAAAACCTGTCTTTCTTATACTGTGATTTCTATGGAATCCTCCAGGGGACATGTCAATTACTTAGCGAGTTTTTCTAGAGCGTCTGCATGGGCATTTTCTTCCAGAAGAATCCGATAGAAAGTCTCATAGAGAATCTGTTCCAGCAGCTTCATCGTGTAACGGTGGTATTCTGCTAGTCGTGGTTTCAAAATTTTGTATTGTCTAGCGACTTGTTGGATGACTAGTTGAGAGTCACTGTAGATGTCAATGTCTGTTATATCCATTAAGATTTCCAACTCCAATCTGGTGATTAAGGCTTCATATTTTGCTTCATTTTTGGTGCACGACTCTGTCTGGTGGTATAAGAACCTCAACATACCCTTATCTGGCATGATAAGATCAAATCGATCCCTGCTTTGCCTGGTATGACTGTGCCTTATCATTTGTCTTTTCTGACTGATGAAGCATCATCAAAGTACATTTCCCAGCATTACACACTAGGGAATTTCATTTGTTGTACTTGTTCATTTGGTAGTTCCTCATCGAGAGGGGACCTAGCTGGTAGTGGGTGTGCAGCGTGAAAGTCTGATAATTTTTTTCCTTGATAACACGGAGGGGAACAAAAGTTATATCAAATTTCATTAAGATCATCAACCATCTAACTAGATGTCCAGAGAGTTTTGGTCGGGTCATCAAATATTGCAACGAATTAACTTTTGAGATTAGGGTAATCTTATGAGAGAGAATGTAATGTCCAAGCTTTTGGGCTGCAAAATTAGTGCCAGACAATGCTTCTCAATAGGTGGATACCTCATCTTCGTCGGTATTAGACGAAGACTTAAGTAGTAAAGTGCGTTTTCTTTACCCTCATCGTTGACTTGGGCTAGGAGGGCTCCAAGAGAGTCATCTAAGGCCATGGTATAAAGTATCAAAGGTTTCCTTTGGTTAGGGTCTGCCAAAACAGGAGGTGTCATTAAATATTGTTTAATGTCCTTGAAGGTCCGCTAGCATTTCTCTTCCCAAATGAATTTGGCATTCTTTTTAATTAATGTTGAGAAGGGTTGACACCTACCTGAGATATTAGAGATAGAGCATCTTAAATATGCCAACTTCCCCTGGAAGGAACGTAGCAATTTCAAGGTTTTAAGATGAGGCAGTTCTAAGATAGCTTTAATCTTATCTGGGTCGATCTCGATTCTTTGATGACGAACAACGAATCGTAGAAATTTCTTGGAGGTAACGCTAAAGGCATACTTTAAGGGATTCATTTTAAGGTCATATTATCATAACTGTTCAAACAAAATCCTCAAATCGCACAAATGGTATATTTTTCATTTGCTTTTGATGACTAAATTGTCCATGTAGCATTCTACATAATTGTAACTTCGGCGTTCTTTAACCCAAACGGCATCACTGTATAGCGGAAAATTATGATCGGTATCCTGAAGGCTGTAAGTGCAGCATCCTCATGAGCCATCCTGATTTGGTTATATCCCGAAGATCCATCCATGAAATATTCACCATCATTTCCAGCATTGGTAGTGGGAACTCGTCTTTCTGACATACTTTATTTAGATCTCTGAAATCGACATAGACGTGTATCTGCCCATTTTTCTTCTTGACTGGAACAATGTTGGTTAACCATGTGGGGTACTGCTCTTCCCTACAAAGTTAGCGTCTATTAATTTCTTCACCTTGGTAATGACTTGTTGTTCTATTTCAAGGCGCATTTGTCTGGGGGCTTGTTTTACAAGAGTCATATGTTTGTCCACTCCGAGTTTATGAACTGCTACTTCTGCTGATAGTCCTGACATTGCATCATAACTCCAGGAAAAGCAATCTTTGAATTTTGTTAATAGTTTGATCAATTCTGAATATTCTTCATCGTTGAGTAGAGAGCTTATAAATGTAGGTCGGGGTTGTTCTTCAGTATCGAGGTTAATTTCATTTAAATCATCGACAGCTGACTTGATTTCCTCCTCAAATTCTGGCGAAGCATCCTCTATTAGCTAATCAGTATAGCCATCCTCTACATCAAGGAAATCCTCTCCTGATTTACTAGTAACAACCATGCAAAATTTTGAATTATCGACTGGTCCCAATGTACCAAATCCGAGACCCTCTTTTGAGTTTGGAGTTTGACTTTTAACACTCCATAATTTTTTAAAAATTTGTAGTTTACCTTTTAGCATTTGTTTTGGCAAATGTTCTTGTTGAACTAACTTTTGTACGTAAGGTGAAAAGTGACCAAAAGGAAATTCCATTAATTCATTAGGATCATCATCCAAATTTACATGATTTTCAATATTAGTAGAGGTCGAAGAACGATAAAATTTAATCGGTTTTGAACCAATACTACGGACTTCCTTAACCTCTAAACTCTCAACTTTTTGAGGGAGAATCGAAGTAAGGGTCATAGTATTCACATAGTGGTTTATCCGATCATATATTGTTTCATATTCACTTTTTTCTGCATCTTCTAAGGATATTTTGTACTGAGTTTTCTTCTGTTTTGTCATCATTAATTCATCTTCAGAACTGTCTTCATCACCAATGTTGATGGTCGGCCTAGTTCGTTCAACAACTAGATTGATCGTTCCTCTTCCACATCCTCGGCCTCGACCTCGGAAGCGTGAACCAAAAGAACCTCCACCAATTTGATGTAGACAGATGGTAGAAGGTTGTTGAAGCAGAGTTGAATGGCCTCCTTTTTGTGATTTTTTTGAATCTTTATTTTTTTTTATCAGAATCTCGCATGAAAAGACAATTTTCTTTGGTGGCGCGTAGTAGGCAACATCTTCATGAATATTGACTTCATGAATTGAAAATGGTTGTAAATCTCCTTTAATGCAGTATTCTTGTCCTTCTTTGCAGTATTTGATGCACTGATGTAGAGATGACAGAACCATGTTGTGTTCATGAATCCATGGTCGACCCAATGTAGCGTTAAAAGAGGTCTCGGCATCGATGATATGAAATTTAGCGGTTGTTATTAGTTCTCTGACCATCATAAGTAATGTGATCGATCCAAGGGCTCTTTCTCCTTTTTAGTTGAATCCCCTTAGCATCATTTTATCGGTCGTAAGCTCTTGGGCCTCGATGTTTAAATAGGCCAATGTTCGTAAGCTCATCAAGTTGAGAGATGCTCCTGGATCTACCAAAACTCTGGATAATACGAATCTGCCGATGTTGACGGAGATGTAGAGTAATCGATTGTGGTCGGTGGTACCAAGCAGCAAGTCTTCATCTATGAAAGTCACTCCTGATTGTTCTTTCAACGAGCAAACTTCATCTGAGGATGTGTTGGCCATTTGAACTAGACAAATCTCTAGGTCAAGCAAAGTTGTAACCAGAGCTTCTCTCATCTCCTTTGACAGGATCAGCGTCATAAATGCTTAGTCGGACCGGTAACTTCCTAAGATGAGCTAGCATGTTGTAATCCAATTTGTATGGTCCTCCAATTTTTCCTTGGTAGTGTGTTTCTTCCACTGGTTGAGGTGGAGGTAGTTCTTCTCGAGTTACTATTTTTTTTCCTTAGTCTGTAGGAGTTATCCTTGGGGGCAATACTTTTCCGCTCCTTAACTTTATTTCTACAATTTCTTCTTCTTGAGGTATCATTGTTGAATCTTTCGATGTTTCTTCTTTGTTGGAAAGATCTAAGTTGAGGGCGAGTGGTGTATCGTGGTGTTTGAGGATTAGTTCCTCGCTCTCGGTGTTGTCGTAAGCAGTATCATTGATGTCTTCTTCGGTATCGTTAGTGAGTTCATTGGACTCAAGTACGATTTGAGGATCATTTTAGGAATCGAGATCACAGTTAGATTGGTCACAATTGATTATGTCATCACTAGAAACAGTTAAAATGTATCAGAAATCACGATAATTAAATTCATTAGCCCTTCGAGGGGTAAAAAGATAATCATACAAAGTAAGAGGTTTGACGATTTTCTTCCCCGAATCTGAGACAACCAATCTAATAGAGGCAGCCCCTATCATACCCCTCGTGCTATCATTCTTTGTGATTGCATTCTTCTTTTTCTTTGACTTTGATGACGACGCCTTTGGCGGTAAAAGCTTCATTTCGGGTTTGGCGGGCTGAAGACTCTGAGCGGTAGTTTGTTTGAAGCGTTCTGGATTTGATTTAACATCTTCTTGGATGATTTTCTCCAAATTGTATCCCATCCATCTTTACTGGCATATGCGAAAGATTGTTTTGATGAATTCTGTATTTGTTTTAGGACCCTATTGAGCTTGTTCCAAGTTGCACTTCATCCCTTTTTTCCGGTATATGGATCAATTTGAGAGATTGTCTTGGTTGAAATCATATTTATGGAACCTTTTTTAGGTTCTTTTAAATATCCTTTCGGGATTGTTATATTTCCTTTTTTAGATTTTTCTCGAGCAAATCCTTAAAGATGAAACTTTCTTCTATTGTATTTCCCAATAATCAATGATATGGACAATAATTCGGTTGATCCTTCTTATCGAGCACTTCGGGTTTCTTTGGGTATGGTAATTTGAACTCGGGCTTCTTCATCAGACTTATGAATAGTTTAGATACAGCTTAATCTTTGAAAGAATACACCATTTTCTGTCGCTCTGTCTGAGACATTCTTTTATTTTGAGATGATCCTCTCTGAGGCGGTCGCTGGTTAGACTGGCTGTTTTGTTTCGGAGTTTCCTGTGATGAAGATTAACGATGAGTTTTTGCATATATCTTTATCCGTTGTTTTCCTTTATCAACAGTTGCGACTGTTCCAGATTTCTTTTCAAAAACTCTGGTTGTCTTGTATTTCTTGTGAGAATCCATGTGTTTGATTTCTTCCTGAAGACTGTTAGCCTTGCTGAGTAGCTTCTCGAGGGATTTGATGGTGAGTCCCTTGAGCATGAAAGCTACGGGTCTATGAATGCTTTTGAGTAGGATCTCAATTGCATGGTGTTCCTGTAGCTGAGGTTCACACTTCATGTTAAGGTTTAGGGTTTAAGGTTGAACAACGGAGTGCAACATCATGCTCGACCATCTGCTTGAATTCTTTTTCTGGCATGGCACCTGGTGGAAAGTCCTTCTTTGTTTGTTCATCTCTGTTTGCTGAGGCAACCTATCTTCTTTCATCTGTAATATGTATGATTTATGGTTGGTTAATTGTTGGAGATGCTAGTTGCGGCGCTTGTGATTGTCATTGAATAGTGTCCATATCGGTCATGGCGGTGGCCATCTCTTCTATCATTTTCTCCAATAGGCAGACTTGTTCATCCCTTATGAGGATAGCCCTGCACAGCTCATCTACGGTGTTCTCTTTAGTATAAGGTTGAGCGTCACACGTAGATGCAGCGGCCCTGGTCTCGATAACATGGACATCCATGAAATCTTCTTCCAGGTAGTCATTATAGTCAAAATCTTCATCATCATCATCGATGGAAACTCCGTGCTCCCAAGACAACTCGAAAATCTTGACTCTGAGCTTTTCAAATTTTTCTTCGATTATCAATTCTTGAATCATCTTAAAATCTGGAGGACCCTATTGGATATCCTCTACTTGTTTTTCCATCTCGTTGGCAATCGTTGCAATGATGTCAGATATTTCATACCCTGGCTTCATTCCATGATCTTGCCCTGCGGGTTTATTAGACTGTATCGGTGCAGCAACCTTGGGTATCCATACCTTCCTCTTTGACGATGATATCTCAGGATGGATTGTCTTAGCAGAAACATCGGTATGTCGAGGAGAAATGTACTCCCCACGGTGTAGACCAGATACAATATCAGGTAACCTTTTTGTCTTTTCCTTTTTAGGAATATCTTTATGATGTATGCTTGGTACGATTCTCGGACCCAGTCTTGACTTTACTGGCCGACAGCCTGTGGTCCCGGTAGCAGTGGAATCTGCAGTAATAGTAGCAGTGTCAACCCTGTTTCCCAGGTGGAACCAGAAGGGAATGCGAGCGGGCAGATTTTCCTTTGAATTTTGTTTGGCTAACTTGATGTCCCTTAAAATCTCTTCCTTTATTTTAGAGGATATTGCATGTCCCACTCGTTTGAGTAACTCATAGACTGAGCAACCCTCATTGACAGCTAGTCTTTGAAAAACTAAGTTGACTTGAGTGATAAGAGTAGACTTCTTTTTCTCCCTATCCTGTCCATTAAGTGATGGTAACACAACAGCAATCTTCTGGACACTCTCGTGTCCATCGGTGTCCACTAGAGGATGAAATTTGCTCCCTCACAGCAGTGGATATACTTCTGATAGTTTAAACTCCTCTTGGTGAGGCTCTTCCTCAACAGGTATTTCCTCAGGAGTCTGGGCTTTAGTAGAGAGAACGGAAGAAGGGTAAGTTTGTTCCAAGTGGGACATGGACACATTACTGATATATGAAGATAATACTTCCTTGTTTAAGTGGAGAGGAAAGCCAGTCCCCAGCGGAGTTGCCAAAAGCTGTCGACACTATTTTGGTTGGGGGAGTTGCCTGTAAGAAGCTGTCGGCCATCAAATCAAAATCTCATTGTCCGCTTCGGAAGGACGTTTAAGTTTAGAAAAGTATGAAATCAAACTCACCCCATATTTTTCATAGTTTAAATAAAAGAGCATTATACCTCAAAACCTGTGTCTATCCCGAAAGATAAACACAAAACTTGAGGATGAGGCTCGATCAAATAAACTAAGAAAGGTATGACATTTTTTGGTCTGCGAAACCATTTTATTTTCCGACAATTTCTCTTATTTAATATGAAGAATTAAATAGGGTTTATATTAAGATGGGTTTGAGAAAAGCTTCCTTTAAGGGCAAGCCCCTATAGTTAATTACATCTTAAATGACTGAAGTCATCTAAGAAAACTCTCGATAAAAATCAAGAAATATTATCTTCAAGGAATTCAAAGGAAAGGACTTTTCAATGAAATCAGATAAAGAGGTGTGAAAGGGGAATTGTTCAAATTTGGGACATTTATTATGGAAATCAAAGGAGGAAGGACTAGGGGATGACATAGATCCGGAGGAGAACCTCAGTGCCTTCCCAGTCTATTCTATTATTTGACTTCAGTTTTGAGGGAAAAAATTTAAGTGTTTCATCCTGTCAATTTAATTAATTTAGGGCTTACATTTGTGTGAAGCAATCACACAAATCGCCTGGAAGATGTGAGGATTAGGTCGAGACAAACGATAACCTCGGAATCCTAAAACAAGTTACGGCTTATATTGTACAGCAGAGTCATACAAATGCCTAAAGATGAAGTGAGGATTTATGTTGCACCAGGAAAACAACCTCGAAGTTCTATGACTTTGTTGTTTAATTCTAAGGAAAGAAGTTGGTTTAGCTGGTGAAGTCATGTTTTGTTATTGAAGATGGTTGTACTGCCCACCATGCTAGCTGACTAGAGGAAAATATGATGAGATTTTCATATATATTTTATACTATTTTTAATGATATTGCACTTTAAAGAAAGGTATTTTTGATGTTGTGTTGCAGGAATGATGAGTTAGGGTCAATGGAGCAAAAAGATGCAAAAAAGAGTGAATTTGGAGCGAAAAGGACAAAAATGTGGAAATTTGAACTAGGCCGCTGACGGCGAGTTTTTCTCGAGGCTACAAGAAAAAATTCTCCAGAAGTCCGTCGACGGTGCCCTCGAGGCCGCCGACGGCGAGCTCGGCGGTTATGCTTACTCAAGCTTTGGATAAGGCCNTGCGTCAATGACACCAAACGACAACTACGAATAACACACGGATAACACTGCTTTTTTCAGAACCGTGGTAACACCAAAATCCACCCGAAATACAGCCACGAATGACACTGCTGNGCGTCAATGACACCGAACGACAACTACGAATAACACTGCTTTTTTCAGAACCGTGGTAACACCAAAATCCACCCGAAATACAGCCACGAATGACACTGCTGCCGCAAAACTCACAATAACCCCGAAATACAACTGCGAATAACACCGTTAATAACACCAGTGTGGTTTCTTGCCAGCCCGTAATAAAAAAAATTGAATTTTAAACTAATCGCCTGATTTTGCCTTAATTGACTTTAATTAAGCGTTAGGACCTCTAACTAAGCCCGAAACACGAATGGAAAGCTTTTAATTGCCCGCCCAATATCCCGTAATGCTATTTTTGAGTCTTGAGCATACAAAACAAGTATAAGGGCTGGTTTAAAAAAAAAACATAGAGAGACATTGCTAGAGGTCTAATTATTAGGTGCGGAGAGCGCACGACCACGGTCATACAGCCGCGATGTGCGGCCGTGATCGGAGAGCGCACGCAGCTCTGCGTGCGCTCTCCGCGCGCAATAATCGCTCCAGCGAGAGAGGTAGAGAGACCGAGGAAAAAGACACTTTTTTTTCTGCAGCAACATTCTCAATTCCTTCGCTGGGATCATTCACAGTTGAACACGAATCCTCGCAGTCCAACCTCTTCTACAACTACGCAATAATGATCGAAACCTCTTGTGCTCAGGTATAATCGTGGAACTCACTTTTTTTTTGGGTCGTTTTTGTGTATATATGATAAAAGGATTAAAAACGTATTGCATGAACACATTGTCACCTTATTTTTTTAAATTCTTGCAAAAGAAATAAATATTGCATGAACACATCGTCGTCTCCTTTTCTTTTCTTACACTTGGCAAAAGAAACGGTTATTGCATGTTCATTTTGTCAGATCAACTTTTTATTCTTTGTTCTTTTATTTTTTCGAAAGAAACGAACACTTTCATGTACACTTAGCTATATGGATATGTGCGTTTAACTTAGATGATCGTGCTCAAACAAGCGACAATTGATTTTATTTTAAATCTAAGGGGATCTCGATGTTTTTTGCAAGGATAGTTCTGGTTCAGTATATTTATTTTACTAATTTACTTGAATCTAGAAATTCATTCAATTTTTGAAAAGACAGATATTGGTGTAGAAAATTCATGAAAATAAAATAAAAATATCTTTGTGCTTAGCAAACAGAGGAGAATATTGTGACCCTAATTTTGATGATATTTGATTATTACTCTGTCCTAAGTTAATTAAACCCTCCAAGACACCATTAAATCATACAAAATCAATTAGTGCTCATCTTGATTTAAAATTTTGAGGGTTTGTTAAATATGTTATTATGGATGTTTTATGATTTTTTTTTGAAGTCAGAAGACATCATAAGGTCAAAATTCCTTTTTTTTCATGAAATTCGTCCTTATTTGGTAATAATTATAAAAAATTAAATGAAAATTATAAAAAAGCAAAATTGAGCTTTATGAGTTCATTGAAGTTAGAGGAGTCAAAGAAAAAAAATTGGAAAAAAATGGATATTTCAAAATTTAAAAATATATATTTTTTATTTATTCCATAGGAATAATTAAAAAATCATTGAAATTAAGATATATTTAAAAAAACACAGTTTTCCTTGAATGTACTGATCTTTGAAACTTCTCAAGATTTTCCTAAGGACAAAATTCATGTTTTGCAAATTAACTTAATTATCCTTGGAAATTCACGTTTTTTTAGCTCAAATAATTTCCAAAAATAAATAAATGTAAAAAAAAAAAAA
>JXCR01146671.1:42316-53836 GCA_002079205.1 Phalaenopsis hybrid cultivar
TGAATTAATACCTATCAGACAAGTTACTGGGTGGTCTATTTGCATTGATTATAGAAAATTAAACACTGCCACCGAGAAAGATCACTTCCTTTTACCCTATTTAGATCAAATAGTAGATAGACTTACTGGGCACAAATATTTTTGTTTTTTAGATGGATATATCGGTTATCATCAAATTCCTATTGCTCCTAAGGATCAAGAAAATACAACATTTACTAGTCCTTTTGAAACTTTTACTTTTTGAAGAATGTCTTTTGGATTATGTAATGCACCTGCAACATTCTAGAGATATATGATGTCCATATTTAGTAAGTTAATTGATGATGAATTGGAATTATTTATGGATGATTTCTCTGTATTTGGAACATCATTTGATGCATGCTTAAATTATATTGAAAAAGTTTTGGAGTTATGCGAAAGAACTAATTTGGTTCTAAATTGGGAGAAATGTCAATAAAAAAGTTTTGGAGTTATGCGAAAGAACTAATTTAGTTCTAAATTGGGAGAAATGTCAATTTCAAAAGTTTTAGAGTTATGCGAAAGAACTAATTTGGTTCTGAATTGGGAGAAATGTCAATTTAAGAACTAATTTAGTTCTAAATTGGGAGAAATGTCAATTTAAGGAGGAATAGTGTTAGGGCATAAAATTTCAAAAAATGGTATGGAAGTAGACCTTGCAAAAATTCAAGTTATCGGAGGAATTATGTTAGGGCATAAAATTTTGGAAGATGGTATGGAAGCAGACCCTGCAAAAATTCAAGCTAGCACCTCCTACTAATGTAAGAGAGGTTAGGAGTTTTCTTGGACATGTTGGATTTTATATGCGTTCTATTAAAGATTTTTTAAAAATTACCAAACCTCTATGCCAACTTTTAAAAAAGGACAAGAAATTTGAATTTACTAAAAGTTGTTTAAATGCCTTTGAGTTATTAAAGAAAAATTAATCACGGTCCCTATTATAGTTTCAGCTAACTGGGAGAAACCATTTGAACTGATGTGTGATGCTAGTGATTGTGCTATTGGAGCTGTCCTTGGACAAAGGTTTGAAAATTTTTTTAAAGTTATACAATACGCTAGTAAAACTCTTAATGATGCACAAATTAACTATACTATTACTGAAAAAGAGTTACTAGTCATGTGTATGCTTTAGATAAATTTTGATCTTATTTAATTGGAGCTAAATGTGTTGTGCATATCGATCACTCTGTTATTAAATATCTGATGCAAAAGAAGGATGTTAAACCAAGGTTGACTAGATGGATACTTTTAATGCAAGAATTTGATCTTGTGGTTATTGATAGAAAAGGAACTGAAAATCAAATTGTTGATCATTTGTCAAGATTAGAAAATCAAGAACCATCTGACACTGATAATGAAATTAAAGACAGTTTCGCTGATGAACAACTTTATAATATTAATGAGTGGAAAAAACCATGGTATGACGATATTGTTAACTATATTGTAAGTGATATTTTTTCACCTATGTTGACACTACAATAACAAAAGAAATTCATTCATGATGCAAAAGCATATTTTTTGGGATGAGTCTTATTTATATAAACAATGTAAAAATCTGATTATGAAGAGATGTGTACCTTATGAAGAAACTGAGTTGATCATTCAGAAATGTCATGATTCTGAATTTGAAGGACATTTTGGGATTGATAAAGCTGCTTATAAAATTTTACAAGCTGGATTTTATTGGCCTACTAGACATTTTGGGATTGATAAAACTGCTTATAAAATTTTACAAGCTGGATTTTGTTGGCCTACCATCATATTTTGGGATTGATAAAACTGCTTATAAAATTTTACAAGCTAGATTTTATCGGCCTACTATCTTTAGAGATGTGAGAATTTGATAAAACTTCTTAATAAATTTTACAAGTTGGATTTTATTGGCCTACTATCTTTAGATATGTTTATAGATACATAAAAACTTGTGAAAAAGCTGGATTTTATTGGCCTACTATATTTAGAGATGTTTATAGATATATAAAGACTTGTGATAAATTTGGAGGACATTTTGGGATTGATAAAACTACTTATAAAATTTTACAAGCTGGATTCTATTTGGAGACATTTTGGGATTGATAAAACTGCTTATAAAATTTTACAAGCTGGATTTTGTTGGCCTACCATCATATTTTGGGATTGATAAAACTGCTTATAAAATTTTACAAGCTAGATTTTATCGGCCTACTATCTTTAGAGATGTGAGAATTTGATAAAACTTCTTAATAAATTTTACAAGTTGGATTTTATTGGCCTACTATCTTTAGATATGTTTATAGATACATAAAAACTTGTGAAAAAGCTGGATTTTATTGGCCTACTATATTTAGAGATGTTTATAGATATATAAAGACTTGTGATAGATTTTATTAGCCTACTATCTTTAGAGATGTTATAAGATATATAAAAACTTGTGATCGATGTCAACGAGTAGGCAATATATCTAGAAGAAATGAAATGCCTCTAANTCACTTTCCCAGATAATCCAAGAATGCTGGTTTTCAATCGGCAAAAGTTTATTAGTGTGGAAGCGCGGCGAATCTTCAAAAGTTATTGACAAAGAAAAGATTGATCAAGGAACAAGGATTCGTAAATTGCGGATTGAATAATTTCATGACGACAATTGAAGAAGTGATAGTGCGGTGAAAATGGGAAGTGTTGTGCTACACTACCGCCGCCGTGGTGGTTCCTGTGGTAAAAGAATTTTATGCAAATTTACATGGAATCAACAGGGGAATTGTTTATGTGCAAGGAAGATGGATCACTTTCACTTCTGCATGGATCAAAAAATTATACATGATAGAGAATGTTCCTGTATGCCACTATTCCAATTTTGTCCCAACGAGAAACCAGATGAATGAAATTTATCAATATTTAACTGACGAAACTGACGATTGGGAAACAAGAGAAAACAGGTATGTTAGTTTTTCTGCAACACTCCTAAAACCCGTTTCGAAACATTAGCAGTTTTTCATTTCTCCGAAATTGTTACCGACAATGAAGGTTGGTAAAGTTTTTAAAGAAAATGTCATTTTGAATTACTGCTTCCAAAGGGGATTGTCGATCGACTTTGGATCAATAATTGTGAAGTCAGTTTTGGGCCTGATCATTCATGGATCAACTTATGGGCTTGGACACCCCTCCGCAATTTTCTCACTTTGCAGTCAGTTCCAAGTGTCCTATGAAAATTGGGAAAAGGTACTACTACCTTGGAAGCCTTTGGATCCAACTGAGAGATTCCTAGTTTTTGAAGATGAAAATGATATGGTCATTATAGTAGATCAATCATCTCAGAATTAACTGTTAGTTCAACCCTTAATTCCTGACAAGTCTCTGGTGATCGTGTGTCGAATCAAGAAATTGGAAAAGGAGGTACAAAATGTCATGAATGCGATTAATAATATCTTCGATTTCTTTGATCATCTACACTGGAGGATGAAGGAACATTTTGAGCACTATGGACATTTAGAAGATAATTTGATACGACTGATGAGGAGGATGAAGTTAATAGAAGAGGATTCCACTGAAGAATTTCCATTTCGACCCTTCTACAACCTCTTAGTTCATGTACAATCAATGGGTGATCTCAGAGGAGAACCTAGTATCGAGTCTGAAGATTAGTAGATTTATATTACTACCTATTTGTCTATCTATGTATTTTGATTTGAAGTCTAAGGATTAGTAGATTTATATTACTACCTATATGTCTATCTATGTATTTTGATTTGAAGTTTGTATTTGCTTTGCTTTAGAATTTTGCTTGTAGATCTTTGTATAGTTGAGACTAAGCATAGGATGTTTTGTTTTCAGCATTTTGAGTGTTGTGGCTTGGATTGCGGCGCTGAATTAATGTGTTGAGGTTGAGAAATTACCAAACTTAGGTGTGTTATGTAACGTACATTGTACCCCTTGGAATTTATAGATAAATGTGATGTTTTGTGTTGTGAAAGTTTATTTGTGCTAAGTACATCATTTAGTCACTTAAAATTATGTCTATAATGATTGAAAAGATTTCATTAAGGCTTGGAATTGATCGAAATCGCAAAAATCCGAAATTTGGACAAAATCAATAGAGCCCGTCGACGGCACCCTCGACGCTGCCGATGGTGCCCTCGACACCGCCGGCGGCAAGATTTTCCCGAAACATAAGATTTTAAATCCAATAGAGTGTGTCGACGGCGCCATCAACCCCATCGATGGCGAGCTCACAAAAAAAACACTTTTAACCTCAATTTTGATTAGTCAACTGCCACTATTCATCATCCCCTTCCACCTAAAAACGTCATTTTTGACCTAGGGCTTGAAAGATCTTGGATTGGGAGGCAATTTCAAGGCTTTTGGACATCGGATTTGATCATCTCTAGGGAAGAGCTTCACTCCAAACTAAAAATATTTGATTTTCACCATGGATTTCTTCCACATNTGAAAATCTGAGATTTGAACCAAAATCAATAGAGCCCGCCGACGGGGCCCTCGACGCCACCGACGACGGATTTTTCCTGAGACTTAGGATTTAATTCCAATAGAGCGCACTAACGGCGCCATCAAACCCCCCGACAACGAGCAAGTGAAAAAACACCTTTAACCGCAATTTTTACCAGTCAACCTATTCATCATGCCCTTCCTTCTAAAAATGCCATTTTTGACACCTAGGGCTTGAAAGATCTTGGATTGGGAGGCGATTTTAAGGCTTTTTGACACCGATTTTGATCATCTTTAGGTGAGAGCCTCACTCCAAACTAGAAATATTTAATTTTCACCATGGATTTCTTCCACATTGAGGAGATCCAAAAAATTTGAGAATGTGAAGAAAATNCAAAATTATGTCTATAATGATTAAACGAATGTCGTTTAGGCTTGGAATTGATCGAAATCACAAAAATCTAGAATTTGGACAAAATCAATAGAGCCCGCCGACGGCGCCCTCGACGCTGCCGACGGTGGATTTTTCCTGAGACTTAGGATTTAATTTTCAATAGAGCGAGCCGACGGCACCATCGACCCCGCCGACGGTGAGTTCACAAAAAAAACACCTTTAACTGCGGTTTTAACAAGTCAACCGCCTATATTCATCATCCCTTCCTCCTAAAAATGCCATTTTCGACCTAAGGCTTGAAAGATCTTGGATTGGGAGGCGATTTCAAGGCTTTTTGACACCGGCTTTGATTATCTCCAGGTAAGAGCTTCACTCCAAACTAAAAATATTTGATTTTAACCATGGATTTCTTCCACATTGAGGAGATCCAAAAAATTTGAGAATGTGAAGAAAATTTGGGAAGAAATTCATGGATCATAGTGTTGAACTCTTAGAATTGCTATTGGAAGCCATGATTTGTATATTTGAAGTAATTTTTGAAATTTTTCTATAATTTGATTATATTTAAATGGCTCTATGTCAAAAGAGAAGAGTTGATTTCGACGAGTCTCGCTTCGTCAATGCGATGGCTCAAACAAAATTTATTTTCATNGACTATTGAAAGCCATGATTTGCATATTTGAAGTAATTTTTGAAATTTTTTTATAGTTTGATTAGATTGAAATGGCTCCACAATAAAAGAGAAGAGTTGAGTTCGACGAGTCTCGCTTCGTCAATGCGATGACTCAAACAAAATTTACTTCCATATNGTAGAATTACTATTGGAAGCCGTGATTTGCATATTTGAAATAATTTTTGGAATTTTTCTATAATTTGATTTGATTGATGGGTTGAGTTCGATGAGTCTCGCTTCGTCAATGCGATGGCTCAAATAAAATTTACTTCCATATTTAAAGTAAAGNCGATCGAGTTTTTGAAAGTCCGGGAGGAGAAATCGAATGAGTTATTGCCGAGCGGAGGTGGGAAAGCTTTTGTNCGTTTTTTAAAGTCCAGGATGAGAAATTGAACTAGTTATTGCCGAGCGGAGGTGGGAAAACTTTTGTTACACCACCAATAAAGCTGTTGCAAATGTTGTGAAGGAATTCTACGCCAATGTGATTTATTTTGATGACGGAATCATTCAAGTGCGTGGATTTCCTGTTGAGTTTATTGCTGCCCGCATCAACACTTTTTACGAAGTCGCAGACTCTTAAAGTTGCCACTATGATTGCTTTAGTACAATGGAAGGCCCCCTCAATGATGTGATCAACTTTCTCACTGATGAGAAAGGAACATNGCCAATGCAATTTATTCTGATGACAGAATTGTTCAAGTGCGTGGATTTCCTGTTGAGTTTCCTGCCGCCCACATCAACACTTTTTATGAAGTCTCAGACTCTTTTAACTGCCAATATGAATACTTTAGTACGATGGAAGGGCCCCTTAATGATGTGATCAACTTTCTCACTGATGGAAATAAACATGGAAGATAAAGCAGCGAGAACGAGTAAATTTTTCTGCTTCCATGTTGAACGCCACCTCTAAGGTGCGACACTATTTCATTTCCTCTACTTTGTTACCTACCTATCACCATAGTGAGGTAACTAGAGATAGAGCTATTCNACAACCTCTAAGGCGTGGCACTAATTCATTTCCTCTACTCTGTTACCGACCTATCACCATAGTGAAGAAACTAGAGATGGAGCTATTCTGAATTTTTGTATTCAGAATAGTAGAACTATAAATGTGGGGAGATTAATTCTTAAGAATATATTGACTACGGCGAGAAGTGAGACTAGTGGAGGTCTAGGACATCTGGAACTTATTTTTACAATTTGCAAACTTTCTGGAGTAGAATTTGGAGATGAAGAATGAGTTTATCCTATAAAACCCATTAGTAAAGCTAATTTGAAGACTTATGAATCCCATGAGAAATGGAGAACTGGGAGAGCTTAGTAAGGCTAATTTAAAGACTTATGAATCTCATGAGAAATGAAGAACTGGGAGTAGAAGTCATTAGTAAGGCTAATTTGAAGACTTATGAATCTCATGAGAAATGGAGAACTGGGAGTAGAAGTCAAGAACCCTCATTTGAAGACTTTTGAATCCCATGAGAAATGGAGAACTGGGAGTAGAAGTCAAGAACCTTCTACTAGTAGAGATGTCCCTCTACAAGTTATGACCTTCCACCTTCTAGTTCCCCTACCCTCTCTAATTTGATGAAAGAGTTGACCTTGCAGTGGAAGAGCATAGACTTGATAAGTGAAAGGATTGGAGGTTTAGAACATCGACACGACNATAAGTTGCAAACTTTCTGGAGTAGAATTTGGAGATGAAGAATGGGTTTATCCTATGAAACCCATTATTAAAGCTAATTTGAAGACTGATGAATCCCATGAGAAATGGAGAACTAGGAGTAGAAGTTAAGAACCTTCTACTAGTAGAGATGTCCCCTCTACAAGTTATGACCTTCCAACTTCTAGTTCCCATACTCTGACTGATTTGATGAATGAGTTGAGCTTTCAGTGGAAGAGCATAGAATAAATAAATGAGAAGATTGAAGGTTTAGAACATCGACACAATTACGATAGTGAGTACCTGCAAAGGCATTCAAATTTTGAGGTAGCCTATTATGAAGCTCAGGCCTGACACTACAAAAATGAGCCTAATGTTACGTTTCCTGAATGCCCCCGATATACTCAATATCAACCCAATCTGCCTGCTAATCAAGGCGATGAGGACATAGCTTGGGATTTTGATATTGAATGAAATTGATGTACTTATTTTTATATTTTTATTTTATGTAATATATTTGTAATAGAAATGGATGTTTGGACTTACATTTTTTAGTATTACATTGTACTTGGATAATTTTAATTTTTGTTATAAAGTTAGTGTTATAGTTAAATGTGCATGTGTAGTTTAAATAGATGTTGAGTAGTATTATGGATGGAAATGTAATGTGATTTTTATTTTCGCATTTCAGTTTTAATTGTTTTGTTTAGTATTTTGGTTGTGTTAGGAAATGTTGTGCTTGTTTTAGTTTTATACTTATTTCAAAATTTCATTACCAAAAAATTCCTCTAATGATTTATATGTGTAGAAGCTTCCCCTAATATTACAAACCAGATGAAGTAAAAATTTGAAAAGGCCTGCAGAAATTTCAGAATGATGAAAATGCCTACAATACTGTGGTATGATTTAGATTTATATTTTTTCTTTCCACCTGTATTATTTCATATTTAAAAATGTAAGTTTGGGGAGGGAAGAAAAATATTAACTATTAAATGTCCTCTATTTCAATATTTTCAACAATTATTTATATGATTTCATGTAGTGAATTTAATTCAGGAAACTACATTTTTGTAACTATTTAAATATTATGGTAGATTTAAAGAAATATTTTTGTAATGAAAATTAATTTTTGTTACTTAAGATATTTAGTATAAGAGAATAAGATTATAGTTAACTATTTAAAGTAAAGGAAACTGTATTTTGAAGTATTAAGAATCTGGAAACTCATTTCAGAAGAAAAGATTGGGGCTCAATGATGTAAAAAACTATGAAATATTTATAAGGTAAAGAAATGCTTTACGTTTCAAATTTAGGGAAAGAAAAGTGAAGTTCAAAATCATTAAAGGCTATCCAGATATAGTATTCACTTGAAAAAGGAAAAAGAAAGGATTGAAAACAATCAGAAATGAAAACAAAAATATATAGGATTGAAATCAATCTAAATGAAAAAGACAAAAGAAAGAAAAAAAATTATGGAAGTGAGGAGAAGCTTGAGAAAATGCCTAATAAAAAATTAGCTTCATTGAACCTACCTAAAGGGAAAACTTAAATACATTCTTGAACTTATACTTATGGAATAGGTCTTTTACTAGTAAGGTTCTCATGAAGTTCCTATCTTTTGGATATTCTAAGTGACTTAATATTACAATATATAGTCAAATAAATCGAAGATTAGAACTCTTAAACTTGATGACAAAATAATCATGTGGCTACAGAGTTAATTCAATTACTTAAATTTTTTCTGAAAATCTCATTATGATATTTATTTAAGTCAAACTTATTGTATTTTTGAATTAAAATTTTACTGTAGTAGATCATAACTTTTATATAGTACTAAAATTACTTAAGGACAAGNGTGTTTCTGAATAAAAATATTACTGCAGTAAATCATAACTTGTATATAGTGCTAAAATTACTTGAGGACAAGTAATAGTTAACTTTGGGGAATTTTGACCAAAGGAAAATATGTTGAGATTTTCATACCTCTTTTATATTGTTTTTGATGATATTGCACTTTAAATANATTTGATGAAAGTAAAATATGTTGAAATTTTCATACATATTTTATACTGGTTTTAATGATATTGCACTTTAAATAAAGATATTTTTGATGTTTTGTTGCAGGAATGATGAATTAGGATCATTGGGGCAAAAAGATGCAAAACAGAGCAAATTTGGAGCGAAAAAGGGCCAAAATGTGGAGATTTGAACTAGGCCGCCGACGACGCCCTCGACCCCACCGACGGCGCCCTCGACCCCGTCGATGGCGAGTTTTTCCTGAGGCTACAGGACAAAATTCTCCAGAAGTCTGCCGGCGGTGCCCTCAACGGTTATGCCTACTCAAGCTTTGGATAAGGCCAAATTTTGAAGGAATGCTTAGGCAACTCTTGGAAAAGCTCATCCACAACTTTAAAAGAAGATTTTGGCTGAAATTTAGAAGAGTCTAGAGGCCCTCGAGGTTAGAGAGGTTCCATTGGTGTATAGAATTTCCAATAGAGTGTAACATATGTGAGGAATTCTTCGAGAGATTGTAAGAGTGGAGGGAAAGTGAGAGATTTCTTCCTCCTTTCCACTTCGAAGAAGAATTCTGTGTGCTGTAAAGAAAGAAAGAGATTCAGAGGAACTTCGAGGAGCAATATTATGAGGAATTCTTCGAGAAATTGTAAGAGTGGAGGGAAAGTGAGAGATTTCTTCCTCCTTGCTCGTTTCGAAGGGAATTGCTTGTGTTGTAAAGAAAGGAAGAGATTCAGAGGAACTTCAAGGAGTGTTCTTGGGGAGAAATTAGAATTTTGTGTGTTGTAAAGAAAGAAAGAGATTCAGAGGAACTTCGAGGAGTTTGCTTGTGGAGGAATAAATTCTGTGTGCTGTAAAGAAAGGAAGAGATTCAGAGGAACTTCGAGGAGAGTTCTTGGGGAGAAAGAGATTGTAAGAGTGGAGGGAAAGTGAGAGATTTCTTCCTCCTTGCTGCTTTGAAGAGGAATCGTGTGCTGTAAAGAAAGGAAAAGATTCAGAGGAACTTCAAGGAGTGTTCTTAAGGGAATTGCTTGTGTTGTAAAGAAAGGAAGAGATTCAGAGGAACTTCAAGGAGTGTTCTTGGGGAGAAATTAGAATTTTGTGTGTTGTAAAGAAAGAAAGAGATTCAGAGGAACTTCGAGGAGTTTGCTTGTGGAGGAATAAATTCTGTGTGCTGTAAAGAAAGGAAGAGATTCAGAGGAACTTCGAGGAGAGTTCTTGGGGAGAAAGAGATTGTAAGAGTGGAGGGAAAGTGAGAGATTTCTTCCTCCTTGCTGCTTTGAAGAGGAAATGTGTGTTGTAAGGAAAGGAAGAGATTCAGAGGAACTTCGAGGAGTTTTCTTGGAGAGAAATAGATTGTAAGAGTGGAGGGAAAGTGAGAGATTTCTTTCCGTAGAGTGTAACAATTGTGAGGAATTCTTCAAGAGATTGTAAGAGTGGAGGGAAAGTGAGAGATTTCTTCCTCCTTCCACTTCGAAGAAGAATTCTGTGTGCTGTAAAGAAAGAAAGAGATTCAGAGGAACTTCGAGGAGCAATATTATGAGGAATTCTTCGAGAAATTGTAAGAGTGGAGGGAAAGTGAGAGATTTCTTCCTCCTTGCTCGTTTCGAAGGGAATTGCTTGTGTTGTAAAGAAAGGAAGAGATTCAGAGGAACTTCAAGGAGTGTTCTTGGGGAGAAATTAGAATTTTGTGTGTTGTAAAGAAAGAAAGAGATTCAGAGGAACTTCGAGGAGTTTGCTTGTGGAGGAATAAATTCTGTGTGCTGTAAAGAAAGGAAGAGATTCAGAGGAACTTCGAGGAGAGTTCTTGGGGAGAAAGAGATTGTAAGAGTGGAGGGAAAGTGAGAGATTTCTTCCTCCTTGCTGCTTTGAAGAGGAAATGTGTGTTGTAAGGAAAGGAAGAGATTCAGAGGAACTTCGAGGAGTTTTCTTGGAGAGAAATCGTGCGATGTAAAGAAATGAAGAGATTCAGAGGAACTTCAAGGAGTGTTCTTGGGGAGAAATTTAGAATGTGCTGTAAAGAAAGGAAGAGATTTAGAGGAACTTCAAGGAGTTTGCTTGGGGAGAAATTAGAGATACTGTAAAGAAAGAAAGAGATTTAGAGGAACTTCGAGGAGTGTTCTTGGGGAGAACTTAGAGATGAGAAACTTTGAGGAGTATTCTTGGGGAGAAATTAAAGATAAGTTATTTGCTTGTTGTAGTTTGTATGACTTTGATTTTATATATAAATTCTGAGTTTTATTGTGTTTTCCCCATGAGATCTGAGTAGTTTTCTCGGTCTTTCTCCTTGTCTCGAGATTTGTTAAATGGTGATTTGAATTGGTGAAGCCATGAAAATGTTTA
>JXCR01146671.1:54907-82502 GCA_002079205.1 Phalaenopsis hybrid cultivar
TGGGATCGATATCTAGGACTCCATTAGAGCCCTATATTACTTGAGCGATACGTATACTTGCGTTGATAAGTGTGACTTTACAATTATTGAATATTTAATACGTCCATATTTATCTTATATTTTATTGCATATATAAAGTCGTTGTCAGCGTCCAACCGTTCGTTAAAATCACGGTATGCACCTAAACATAAATATGAAATGCACAATAATATATCAATATCACACAAGTAACACACCAGTAATACATCAATAACACAACAATACCACATTAATACGACATAAGTAACACATAAAAAATATAACAATATCACATCAATACAACACAAGTAACACATCATGACTTTGAATCAATAGCACAGAAGTAACCTTACCTCAATGACTGCATAAAACCAAATTCGGTGGACTCACAGATATCTCTATGACATAGTTTTGATGTGTTATTTTTGTATTATTTGTGTGTTATTCATGTGTTATTTGTGTGTCATTCTTGTGTTATTGGTGTGTTACTCATGTGTTATTCATGTGTTATTCATGTATTATTGATGTGTTACCTCTTATGATGTGTTATGCTTCTGTTTAGGGATATCTAATACACTTGTGATTGTTATAAGTGTATTAGATGTGTTATTTATGTATTATTGATGTGTTACTGATGTGAAATTGATGTGTTATTCCCGTATTATTGATGTATTACTGATGTGTTATTCATGTGATAACACCAATTACACCGGAGTAACTTATGTTGAATTCTTATTTTTATGTTAGGGATGTTTTATTGAGGTGTCACTGGTGTGTAAACAAGAGTAACATCTCATGGTGAGCTTCATATCACATGAATAACACATCAATAACATTTAAAATATAGTTCCATATGGTTCTAATAATGTATTATTGTTTCTTCAATTTGCATGATTATGAGTGCAAGGACTTTCAACTGTAGATGTCGTCCATCTGCAGTGAGAGGTGTCTTGGATGCAATTAAAGATCTCCTTTCAGATGATACTATTAATAATTTAAAGGAAATGAGGGTTTTCAATTTCTTTGACATGCCCCCATATCCCCAGGACAATGTCACGACCTTACATATTCTGAGATGTTGGGATAATGAGAGGAGGGTCTTCAAAATGGGTGGAAAGGAGGTTAAATTACGTGCTGACATGTTGGGATAATGAGAGGAGGGTCTTCAAAATGGGTGGAAAGGAGGTTAAATTACATGCTGACCACGTGGCTTTGCTGATAGGGATGCCAAACAGAGGAGAGTCTGTTTCATGGAAGAAAGGTCCCCTATTAAATGTGGATGCCAGACAAATAAAATCCCAACTAACAAACTTTTTTGCATAAGGAGCTTCCACCCCTCCATTTGAGCAGTTGTATTTGAAAATCATACTAACTAATTTATTTTTTTCTTCAAACAATTTTCATGTGCCTGCAAAGTTATCTTGGCAATGATGTTTAATGATTTCATTTCTTTGTATATTTGTATACTTTTGGAATGATGTTTTTTGAAATAATATAAGGTAGAAGAAATATAAATCATGAATTTATGTTTGTATTTTTAATAAATATAAAAAATTACTTATCCTTATCCTATAAAATTTACTTCACAGAGAGTTTAAAAATTTTGCGTCAAAATTTAACATCATACGACAGAATAACACGAAGAAAGGTGAGAGTAACATCGATTTAATCGGTGGTAACATGTGGAATATTCATGTGAAACACATCACATTACACGGGGTAACGCAGAGTAACATCGATTAATCGTCAGTAACACGGAGAATATTCGCCGCGAGACAACACATTAAGAGGAGATGTTGAGAATTTCATACATATTTTATATTATTTTTAATGATATTACACTTTAAAGAAAGATATTATTGATGTTTTGTTGCAAGAATGATGAATTAGGGTCAATGGAGCAAAAAGATGCAAAAAGTGTTAATTTGGAGCGAAAAAGGCCAAAATGTGAAGATTTGAACTAGGCCGCCGACGTCGCCTTCGACGCCGCCGACGACGAGTTTTTTCCGAGGCTACAGGACAAAATTCTCCAGAAGTCCGCCGAAGACACCCTCAACCCCGTCGACGAAGAGCTCGGCGGTTATGCCTACTCAAGCTTTGGATNATTTATTACGTTCATATTTAACTTACATTTTTAAGCATATATAAAGTCACCGGTCACTAGCTTCAAGCTCCTCGTCGTGGCAAATTTAAGTTTTCTAGGGTGTCATGTTATGATGTCAAATCAGTTGGCCCAATGGTTGAAGTTCCTTAAATTTTTATGGGGGGTGTTAAAGTTGATTAGACCGACACTGGTTAGGATCTCACAGTTCCCTCATTCTGGCACCACTATTTTCTATTGCATTAACTTAGGCCAAATGAATTTATTAAACTCAACTTAATGAGTTCCATAGTTTCATTTAGACCGTTGGAAACCTCATTAGCAACCATAGGTTACCTCCTTTTAGGGGTTCCAAAATCATCCGATAGAGACGTCTTAATTTAGTTGCAGTTGTTATTTTGTGTGATGTGTGTGATTTAATTTTGAGTTGTTTTATATTTTAAATGTTGTGGTGGTGAATTTTATCTTGGTTGATTTTAACTTTAGTTTTGGTTTTGGTTTTGTGGCTATCTTGATAGTTTTAGTTTTCATGCAGGGTGACATCATTGTGTAACATGCATGTTTTGCAAGTATAAAAAGTACAAGAAAGAAAGCACTGTAAACTATAAAAAACGTACTTGGCGAGCTTCTCGTTCCACCACCTGAAACTTAAAATGCATGTGAGGGCAGTTCATGTAGAGGCAGAAAAGTAATGTTTTGGTAGTTTTCTTAACCCTATGTCATATCTTGGTGAGTCCTTAGGAGTTTAATTAAGGATTATTTTGTTAAGCAAAGCATATTAAGTTTAGTAGACATCTGAGGTATCCAACAGGTTAGGAGGAAGAAGCAGGTCCAAACTTCCCTCTTATCATCTGGTGAAAAGCTTTGAGCTCATTTAAACTTATTATGTTGCTTAATAATTCATTCTATGAATTCCCTAATACTCAATGAACATTGATGTCCAAATTATCCCTAAGAGTAGGATAATTATCATTTGTAATTTAATTTTAAAGATTATGTGAATGAAGACCCTTAAAAGGGGCAAGCTAGTGTTGTTTGAACATTTGGCAAAATTTTGGTCCTAATTGAGATTGTAGTGTTTTAAAGGTCTTAAATTTTGGCTATGTTTGCTTTTCTAGTCCTCATTTAATCAATCTTGATTTAACTTAGATCACTACTAAGCCCTTAAGACCTAGGTGAGTGTCTTAATTAATTTTGAAAATGTTAAGTTTTAGCTGATCATGATTCAATATTTGAATATCATTTGAACCTCAAATAGGGGTATTAAATTAATTGATTACTGACTTCAAAAGTCATAACCTTAAGTCCTAGGTTCTTTTAATTTTAATAAACCTCCAAATTTTAATAATTTAGAAATTTATTAATTTATCCTTTTAATTAGGAAAGTGAGATGGGTTTTTACCAATTAATCCCCTTTTAATTTCAGTCTTTCAAACAAGTTAATTAAGATCAGAGGTTGCCCATTTCCCTCTTTGAATTAAGCCAAAATGTTAATTAAGGCCAAATTCATAAAATTACACTTTTGCCCTTAAGGTTCTAACACTTCATAATTTGTCATATTCAAATTAAATGGCTTTTAATTTTTTATCCTACCTCATTCATGGGTCAATTAAGACATCAAAGGAGAAAATGTGATTTTACAAAATTTAATTTAATTAATATAATTATTTTCATGCAAAAATGGGATTTTTCAAAGAAAATTTTCTAACTTAACCAAGGTGAAGCATAATCACTTCAAATTTTTACTGGAGGTGGATCTAAACCATTTGAACAAAATTTCACAATTTTTTGAATTTTATTTGAATTATTAGAACTATTTTAAGTTCTGGGGTATTCATTAAATATAAAATATTTTAAATGGGGAAAACTAAGTTTTGCATTTTTGAAAAATCTCCCTAAGGTCAGAGAAACCAAGGAAGCAAATTTTATATTTTTCTGATTTTTCTTTGATTTATTGGAATTATTTTAGTGGAAATCCATTTTTAAGCCTTTAAAAATTATTTTAAGCTTCAAAATACCATATCTTTATTTAAAAAATTAGGAAAAATATTTCAATTGTTTCTAAGTGCTTAGAAAATAATTTAGAACATTTCCATAAATTTTATTACTTTTATGACTTTTATGAATTTTTAATTATTTTAAATATTTAAAAATAGGCTAAAAATGAAGTTTTAATTTTTAAATACCAATTTATTTTTATAAAACTCCCTTGATCATAGAGAACTCCAAAAAAAAGTTTTCATAATTTTTTAGTTATATTTTGATCATTAAAAATCATTTTAGTGTCAAAAGGGATATTCAACTTGAAAAATCAATTTAAGCCATCAAATGGACTCAAAGTGCTTTAAAATTTTTATGGGAATTTTTTTGGATCTTAGAAAACAGTGGAGACAATAAATCAAGTCATTTTGATGTTTATATATTCCAAAATTAGTTATCTTAGTGATTTACGGTTTATGAAGATTAGTTGCATTTTAAAATGACTTGGCTCATGAGAGATTTTCCTAAAGGTTCTCTAGTCATAGTAAACCTTCCAAAATTTTCTTGGATTTTTTTAAGCAACATGCTAATTATTATGATTAATTTAAGCAAATAATGTGCATAAAATTGAAAAATATGGATCTCTGTCTAGAGGTCTTCACTGACTTTGGAAAAATCAAGGAATGTTCCCCTTGATAGAGGCTACAACATGCCAAAAATTCAAGCCATGGTGAAAAGCCTATACGCATGAAGAATCAAAAGACTTAAGATAGTGTTTAATTAAATAAAAATAAAACATGCATAAAATGGACTTCAAATTATTCCCACATTGTTCTTCTCTATTCACTGTGCAAAAGGATATTTTTATTTTATTTTTATGATTTTTTCTACAACAAGATATTAATTTTTAAAGTTAGGGGTCATTTTCTGAATAATTTAAATCCCTATTATCTATTTAAATGCGTGGCGCTGACTGGATCCTAGGCAACTCCGCAGCTCCATGCGGCGCGCTCCCATTTGACACCGCTGTCCATGCAAGAAGCCACGCGTCCTGCGGTTCATGTAAGGAAGCGTTGTCCGGCTTCATCTTGATCATTCGTCCGATACACACTTGATCGAAGGGTGCTCTGTCATCATCCCCAATGGCTTAGCTTGAGAACCCTCCATCTTCAAGGCTTGATATCTCCCACATTTTTCAACCAAATTGAATGAATTTTTTTTAAATGCTCATCTAGACTAGAGGAACATATCTATACGGTTAAGATACCATGAAATCAAGCCCAAAAAAATGGAGAATCAAAAGAGGCTCGGGATGAGGAGTTCAATACCTTTGCTCTGAGAAGGGAAGCTTTAATCAGAGATGCTTGGCACTTTTATTGGAGTCCAAGGAGGTTAGGGATTGAGCCTTTAGTTTTGGTGAAATCCCTAGACCCAAATTCGATCAAGGACGACTTCAATTGTTGATCAAAGTCTATACTAGGGGCTCTGTGGAAGGGGGATTTGATGGGGCTTTGACTTCTTTCAGTGTTGTGAAGGTGTGGGAAGATTTAATTTGAGTTTGGTGGATTGTGGAGGTGTACTAAGCTCTGTCCTGATTTTAGGCAAAATTTTGAGCTCAAAATTGAGCTTCCACAGTGGGGATCAATAGGGGAAGATGGTTGGATTGCACTGAGGAGGTCTCAAAGAAGCTCTGTGAGTGATTTGGGAAGCTCTCTCTGAGAAAATTTCAGCACTCCCTCCATGGCCGTGGAGGTGAGCTTTTACAAAAATGGGCTTGGGGTGGCTTTCATGGCCAATGTTTGGGTGTAATGTGATGCTTAGGTGGAGGGCAGAGAGGCTCCAACATCTCATTTGGTTGAGGTGGCCTCTAGGTTTGAATTGGTTGAAGTTTGAGAGAGGGTGGCCCTCAATTTCGGCTTCTCCAGTGACTAGGCCAGCTGGCCATGGTAGGGGGAGGTGGCCAGGAGCTTAGGGAATCCATGGTAATATGTTAGAGAAATTAAATGAGTTGAGGTTTAGTTTTGGCAAAAATATCCATGTCTTAAGCAAATATGGAATCAAAATCCATTGATTTAGGGGACTTTTGGCCCATGGCTTAGCTTAGGTGGTTTTATGAGGTTTATCTTGGTCACTAGGGTCCCACTAATGGTTGTGGAGTTATTAATTTTGTGACATTGGGGTGGTTAGGCTACATTCAGTGCATGGGTCCAAGTAAGTGCAAATGACCAAAACTTGGGTTTGAGTTAGGCTAGCCATGTCCTTAAGCCCAGTTGATTGATTCACTTGATGTATATGATTGTAATGAACATTTTTGGTGAAGGATGAAAAGGTTTTTGAGTTCAATTGGAGGGTCAATTTGAAGGATTTTAGAGATTTGGTCAATTTGGGCATGTTGGGCTAGACTTGGGTCTAGAGTCGGCTAGTCTTGCAATTTGGCTCAATTGAATGGTCAAAATAATCAAGAAATATTTTATAAATATTTTTAATGAAGGAATGGAATGGAAATTTTGGAGCTTAGGCAATCAATTTGGTGAAATTTAGAGGCATAGCCAATTTGGGGCAAAATTTGGGGCTTTTGCCCTAGGTTGAAATTGAATAAAATTGAGACTTCACAAAGGCCAATTTATGGTTAATTTTGATTTTTAGTAATGTTATAAAGAGTTCTCAACATAAACCATGACCAATTGAAGGGGCTATGGATTCAATTTGGTGAGATTAGGTTTGGTGCCCAAAATTGTGGTTTTGACATATATCAAAATGGGGCTCAAAGCATGGCCAATTGAGCCTGGATTTGGCTTATTTTGGTCACATTGAGAGTTAATTTGAGTTTGAGATTGAAATTTGGGTATATTGGGATCAAATTGATGGACATTTGAATTGAATTTGGGGAAATTTGGGCCTTTAAAGGTAATTTGGGGGTTTTAATCAATGATGGTCAAATTGGCCAAATTGGGTCATGTGGTAGTTAAGAAAAATGAAATTAAGAATATTTGAAATATTTTAGGAATTTTTTGGGATTTTTTTGGAATTTTTTGGATTTTGGGCTAAGGAGGGGTATTTTGGTAATTAGGCAATTTTTTGGTGATTTTGGGTAATTTTGGTGTTCTCGAAAGGTTTGAGATGATTTTTTGCACAAGTTTGGGTATTTTGGATAAATTTAGGAATTTTGGCCAAATTTAGGGTTTCAATAGTACTTGGGTAATTTAGGGGAGTTTAGGGGCAAAAGATCGGGATGGGTATTTTGGGTTAGATTGGGGAACTAACCACCAAAAGTAAGACATTGACCAATCAAAACCGAATTTGGGTCCTCTAGGGGACCATCTACATGAGTATCCCAAAAGTATCAAGGGATCAAAGTCAAGAAATTTTGAGTTTAGGGTAGTGAGTGATTGTGAGGGAAGTGAGTGCCTTAGCTCTAGCCCAACACCCAAGGTCAAATAGCCCTATAGGAACTGTCCTTGAGCTCCCCCATAATGACCCGACCTACTATGCGCTAGAGGTTAGGACCAATATGTGGAACTTCAAGTTGAGTATAGAAGAGTTTAGAATTTCTAATGGTGATGGTGCCTTTTCTAGTTCTCTAAGAATAGTCAATAAGAAATTCCTATGGCTAGACCTTAGGATACTAAAAAGAAAAACTAGACCTCAACCAAAAATGAGGTTGACACAATGTGAAATGTCTGATGTTACTGATAAACAGACGATACTTGAAGAAGTATTGTACATCGTGATGTTTTAAAGAACAAGTTTTATAAATAAAATATTGTTATTAGAAGCAATGATGTCACACTTATTTAAAATTGGATTCAAATCCTAAAAATTTGGAAAGAAGATAAAAAAATGAAATATATCTCATAAATTTCATAATTAATATGCCATTCTATATTACATCTCTATATAGTTCACGCACAATTACACATAAGTCTTCACGTCCTTATAAATTCATACAAATATTATATCCTCGCACAATCTTATATGATATTTCACATTTCTGAAACAAATTTTTATATTCACGATATTTTAGGATCAGTGCAGGGATTCTGATTCCTTTCACATATTTCCACATTCTATTTATATATTTCTCCATATTCATGATATTTTAGGATCGGTACAGGGATTCTGATTCCTTCCACAAATTTCCAAATCCTATTCATATATTTTTCCATATTCACTATATTTTAGGATCTGTATAGAGATTTTGATTCCTTCCACATATTTCTACATCCTATTCATATCTCTCCACATCCATGATATTTTAGGATCGGTGTAGGGATTCTGATTCCTTCCACATATTTCCACATCTTATTGATATATATCTCCACATCCACGATATTTTAGGATCGGTGCAGGGATTCCAATTCCTTCCACATATTTCCACATCTTATTCATATATTTATCCACATCCATGAAATTTTAGGATCGGTGTAGGGATTCTGATTCCTTTCACATATTTCCACATCCTATTCATATATTTCTCCACATCCACGATATTTTAGGATCGAGGTAGGGATTCTGATTCCTTGCACATATTTTCACATCATATTCATATATTTCTCCACATTCATGATATTTTAGAACCAGTGCAAGGATTCTGATTCCTTCCACATATTTCCACATTCTATTCATATATTTCTTCATATTCACGATATTTTAGGATTGGCATAAGGATTCTGATTCCTTCCACATTATAGACTCTTTAAGATAGACTTAGCTCTACTCCCTTCAATATATAAGCATCCTTTGGGATAAATTTAATCTCAATTCTTCCTCCATACATTTTATGATTTTCGGCATTTTTTTAAATAAGATTTTAAATTTTAAATTTAGTATATAATATATAATTTAATTTTAATATTGTGAAAAATTGTTTTTTTTTTGGAATATGATGAGACCAAATATACCTCATATATCTAATAGTTTAAATAGTTGAGCACAATACCATAAATGATATATCATCTCGAAGGGTGAACGTATCACTTATTAATAGGCTTAACTATCTAAACTTAAAAGTTTATGACTCTATTTTGGTCTGCAAATTTATAGTCGACAAGTTCCTCTATCTAATATAAAGATTAGAGAGGGTTTAAATTAATATGAGTTCTTAATTCCCTATAGAGGCAAGCCCCTATAATTAATTACTTCTTAGACAACCGAAGTCACCTAAGAAGTCTCTTTAGGGTTTAGGTTTCGTCTTCAAGAAATCAACGTTCAGGTTTCCACGATTGCTTATAGGAAAAGACAAATGGGATAGGTTCAAGTAAGAATAGTTATTTTCAAAATCCAAATGAATGAAAAGTAGGAGATGTCGAAGATACTAAAGAAGAATCGGTGACATCTCCAACTAATCTATGGTTTGGTTTTACATCTTTGAAAGAGAAATTATGTGATGTTTCAGTCTAACAATTTATTTAGATATTCGGGACTTATACTTGTATGTCATATGCAAATAGCCCAAGAAAATGTAAGGATTTATGTCGTACCGAACGACGACCTCGAAACCCTAAAAAGTTTATGACTTATATCGTATGATCTAAAATAATAGAAAGTCCTAAATAATAATGTGAGGATTTACGTCTTGCCAAAAGAATAACATCGATGCCCTATAGGTATGTTATTTAAATTTATCGAAGCTCGGTTGAAGCTCATCCTTCCGTCTTCCGCTGTTGCCTCGAACGCTGCCCCAAGATGAATTTTTTTTTATCACATCATCGTTTTGATCACTGCTTGACCGTGAATCATCATTTGATGGCATTGTCTTCTCGTCCTGAGAAAAAAAATAAAAAAGGAGAAAAATTGTGCCTCGAACGGCTTATCTAAGAGTGTTATACAAACATGCTAAGGAACAGAAACATGCATACAGGTGAATGTCTATAGTAAAGTACATTAAAAGAAATGAACAATTGTATGGTAAAATACTGTAGCAAGGGAAGACTAAAAGAAAACTGTACAAGTAAAAGAATATAAAGAAAAGAAAGGTTACACAGTAAAGAAAGAAACATGTAATGTTGAAATAACTAAATGTGCCTGATTAGCTCATTGCAATGGTATAGAAAAGATTATACAAACATTTATAAATTATAAAGGAGAAGTTAAATGATGAGCATATGAAAGTCTCAAAGTGGGGTATTAGATTTCAATTTGGGGATAGGCTCAGACTAGACTTCTTTTATTCTTTCGTTCCCCCAGGCTACTGATATATTGAAGTCAATCTATCAACATCAACTAGAGGTCACCAACAAATCACCCTTATAGTCAAGCAGCCCTAAATGCTATCGTTTAATGGATATGTGAACTACATAGTTTCTAAACTCATCAAAGTGTAGTGCACCTATATGTGATGCTTAGATGTGTGATATGTAGTATCTGAACTTATTGAAGGAAATATAGTATCTGTTCTTGTAGTATCTGGTGTATAACATGAGATGTGTTATGAATGTAGTATATGTTGTGCAG
This sequence comes from Phalaenopsis hybrid cultivar, assembly GCA_002079205.1. Classification (NCBI taxonomy): domain Eukaryota; kingdom Viridiplantae; phylum Streptophyta; class Magnoliopsida; order Asparagales; family Orchidaceae; genus Phalaenopsis; species Phalaenopsis hybrid cultivar. The sequence continues at coordinate 65,460 of JXCR01146671.1, forward strand.
GGTGTAGTGTATATCTGTTGTGTATCGTGATATTTATGGTGTAGTATTCAACTTATCAAAGTGTGTGGTGTATCTGTGTATAGTGTATAAAATGTGTAGTGTATATATAAATGTTACCAAGTGTGCCTATAGATTTTAATCAGTGTATAGTGTCCATAGTGTGGTGCTTTTAATTTTGTGTGTATAGTATCCGTCATTCTTGTGGATGTAGTATCTATTCCTTTTGCAAATATAGTATCTGTACAGTGGTTTATGGTGTATATATTCCTTCCGACTATCAATTCTCAGACCTTTTGAAGGAGGGTTAGAGCTTCCTATGACTTAAGGGAGTGAAAGGGCATCGCACTAGCTGAATGTTGATTTTATATTTCAACTATAAAAAAAGTTGATAAGTGGTTCTTTTCATCATTGCATGTTACCCTCGTCTCGAACTAATAAGCCACCTAAATATTTCATATGTTCATCCAATAAAATTTTATAGATTTCATATCAAGAAATTAAGAGAAATAAATGCGTAAGCATTCCTATAACATCCACTTTTCAATTCTAGGCTTGCATTTTAAATCTGTATGAATGACCATTGCATGTTTCATCGCTGTCTAAAAAAACCATGCTTTTATTTTCATACTGCCAGTTTCAAGCATATTAGATTTATGCAATTGTAAAGTTTATTCCAACAAAAGGTTAAGGTCCAAAACTGAATATCATCAAATAAAACTAAGTTCAATAAAGAAGTGCAAAATTTGAGTCACTACTGAACCAAACTGAGACTAACAGGAGCCAAACTTAAGCCATTAAAGGATAAAACTGAACCCAACATAAAGGGGCCAAGCTGAACCAGCAGAGACAAAACTGAGCCACCAAAGAATTTTTAAAGCAAAAATAATCCCAATATATATATATATATATATATATATATATATATATATATAGAATAGGAACTACAACAATAGGAACAAAACCAAGACATTAAAGCAACTCTTAAAGCAAGAAATGATTTCCAACATATATTCGAACAAGGGGTAGCAAGAAGAACAAAAGCCAAGCCCCAAATGAATTCTTAAAAGCTCAAAAAGTAATCTCTAAATATATTTTCGAGCAAAGCAGCAAAGGGAGCAAAGTTACGGCTCCAAATAAATTCTCAAGAGCTCAAAAAAGTAATCTCTAAATATATATTTGCAGAGGGGCAGTAAGGAAAACAAGATCTACAATTCCATAGATATGTTTAAATCAAACTGATGTGTATTCGAATATGGTAATAAAAGTAACAGGAATTCAGCCCCAAATTACTATTCAAATGCCATTATAATTCCAAAGCGTAAATTCAAATGAAGGGTCAGCAAGAGGATCAAAATCGAGCTCCAAAACTGTCTACACAAAGCACCAAAGTATCTCAAGCTTATATTCAAATGAAGGGGCAACAAGAAGATCAAAACTTAACTCCAATACTATCCACTTAAAGCACAAAAGTATCTCAAGCTTATATTCGAATGAATGGACAGCAAGAAGAACAAAATCGAGTCCCAAATAGCTGTTCAAATGCCATTATAATTTCCAAAACATAAATTCGAATGAAGGGCAACAAGAAGATCAAAACCGAGCCCCAAACAACTATTCAAATCCATTATAATTTCGAAAACATAAATTCAAATGAAGGGACAGCAAGAAGATCAAAACCGAGCCCCAAATAGCTGTTCAAATGCCATTATAGTTATTCCTTAGTATACTAATCAGAGAAATCCAATCCAACAAAAACTCTCCTCGAACAACTTTCAGAAAGCTCAAAGCAAATCTCAAATAAAAAATCCTCAAATCACTCCAAAGAAATTTTTCATGCCCAAAATCCTTCCTCAGAGTGGGTATTTATAGGCGGAGATAAGAGAGGGGTGTATCAATGAGGCTTACACATTTAAGCAGAAAAGTTTGTTAGAAACGGGCTACCAGCGAATTCATCAGCGACTAGGGCTCGGAAAGGGGGAAGGTGACCGGAAGACCGGCTAGAAACCTTCAAGGTTCGGTCAAGTGAAGAGAAGGGAAATAAAATTTGGCTACGGCAAGAAGGGTTCCAAGAGTAGGAGGAATGTGAGCGTGAGATTAGATTTTAGGATAAAAAAAAATTATTAAAAAAAATTATTATATTTTTATTAAAAGGAAATATCAAATTTTGTACAATTCATTCGTGCGCGGCGCCCCAACAAAATGAGTATCCTACTTAGCTAAAATTAACGTTCCAGACGCGATGGTGGGGTCTGTTTTGCCATCTGAATTCATCTAGACAAATTCATCGATGATCGAGCCAATTTAACTTCAATTGGAGTGCGACGCATTAAATGAAATTATTGTGACCTGTTTGGAACCGTTTAACGAGTGAATCATTGACCAGTTTTCACATAATCAATAACTAAAGTCAAATAAATTGTTCACGATAGAAAGTCAAACATCTCATGTCATGGGGTTCACTTATGGCTATTAAATCCCTATGGGAACTCAGGAAGAGTTTCAACATGTTCGGCTAAAATCGACTCAACTGGACGTCAAGGATTATAAGCCATCAATATGAAACTGCAAGGAGTGAGAAACTGTCTGAATTTTTAAGTTATGTAAATCCCAGTCTAGTCCTCTAGGAGAGTCAAAATAGAAATCCTAAGGCTAGATCTTAGGGTATCTAAGAAAGGGAAAAGAAGACCTCAAAATGAAGTCAACAAATGGACCCCCAATAAGTGTGGTGTGTTGTGCAAGCACACCGCATATATTGGCGTTGACCAAAATAATTTACACAATCCCACAAGATTGTCCAAGTAGCTATACTTAGGACAAATTGAATGTCAAATTCGAATTGAGGTGAAGTAGGATTTTTGCTGGGGATGGGCATTTATATTTTGAAATTGTTGTCGTGGATTTGTGTTTTCAAAAGACTTTTGAAATATGTGCAAAGGAAAGATTCAAAATTTGACAATAATATCAAAGAATGTGTGGAGGAAGAAATAGAATCAAACTTTATCTGAAAGGATGTAGAGAAAATAAGTGAAATAGGAAGACTATATCAACTCAGAATACCGCTGGGGAAGTTACATTTGAGCTGTAACTAGTCGAACAAATGTCGTGTGTTGTCTTAGGATTCATGACAGAGTCGAAGTTGACTTCTCCTCAAACCTAAGCAAAATAGGAAGATACCAGGCCTACTTGGAATACCGCTGGGGAAGTTACAATCGAGCTGAAACTCGTTGAAGAATGGCGACCATTAAGGACATTACACCAATGAATACTGTACCAGTTTGGGCTACCATGGGGATATTACATCCAAACCAAATCTAGTCAAAGAATGACAACTGTTAAGGAGATTACGCTAATAAAGACAGTACCAGTTCGGGCTACCGCTGGGGATATTATGTCCGAACTAGATTTAGTCGAAGAATGACTGATAGCGACTTTATATATGCTTAAAAATATAAGAATTTGATACTGCTACTAGAAAATTTAAATCCGCAGGAACGACACCAAAAACTTGATAATAGTTATAGATTTGATAAATATGTGTATAAAATATTCAATAATTGCAAAGTCACACTTATCAATGCAAGTATACATATCACACAAGTAATACAGGGCTGTAATGGAGTCCTGGATATCAATCCCACAGGGAGCAATATTAGAGGCTACAAACTAAAATTTAAAAAAAACCAATACTTAATCATAACAATATAGTTCAATTTGCTTATTTGTCACTAATAGGCAATTGGAATAAAAATGTAATTTTAATAAACTCTTAATTAACTAATTCTACTAATAAAGTTTCAAATGTGAAGTTCAATATATAAGAAAGCATCCTTCTCTTTGTCAAGAAATTTAGGTGAATAGATAAATTGAATCAGTTCAAATTGTATTGTGACAAATAGAAGCATACTTATTATTTATCCTTTGGACCAGGCATAAAGAACATTGGCTGATCCTATGTTTTGGTTACTGAATATGCGGCTAGGCTGGGAGGATATCGGCTCTCACTTCATAGTCCCACGCGTTCCCCTCGCTTGAGGGCTAACGTCTACACTTCAACAACCAAACGATAATTTTAAATTGAGGATTTTAGTCTGTCACTCTAAAATCTCAAATTCTACGCTTGATAATTTTTTTTTAATATTTATTTGCACCCAACTTTCAAGGACTTTGACCTCCCTAAATCTTGGATGTAATATTCTCTTTAGTTGTAAAACTCAACATATTTTAACAAATCAATTGGCTAGAATGAAAGAAACTAAGATTGCAGTGAAAAGATCATCACAACTTCTTTAATATTCTCATGGTACAACCAATTCAAATCACCATTTCACAAAATCTCAAGACAAGGAGAAAGACAGAGAAAACTACTTAGAACTCATGGAGAAGTAAAACTTGGAATTTATATATATAAGCAAAGTCATAAAAAATTCAATAAATAAATACAACTTATCTCTAATTCCTCCTCAAGAAAACTCCTTAAAGTTTCTCTAAATCTCTTCCTTTCTTTACAACACACAGAATTCTTCTTTGAAGCGGCAAGGAGGAAGAAATCTCTCACTTTTTCCACTCTTACAATCTATCGAAGAATTCCTCACAATACTATCCCTAAATTACACTCTCTACACTCTAATGGACACACGTGGACTCACATGGACACCCCCTTTTTTTGCCTCCAAATGTTTCTTTTAAAGTTGTAGAAGAGTTTTCAAGAGTTGCCCAAGCGTCCCTTCAAAAATTGTCCACATTCAATGCATCTGTTGAGAGAGCTGACGTGCTCACCATCGACGGCCTCGATGGCGCCGTTGGCGGCCTTCTAGAATATTTAATTTTGAACTCTCGGGAAAAACCCACCGTCGGCGGCGTCGAGCCCTCCGTTAGTGCCCAAGATCAAATCTTCATATTTTGGTCTTTTTTGCTCCAAATTTGCTCCTTGTTGCATATTTTTGCTCCAATGACCATAATTCAACATACCTGCAACAAAACATCAAAAATATCTTTCTTTGAAGTGCAATATCATCAAAATCAGTGTAACATAGGTATGAAAATCTCAACATATTTTCCTTTAGTCAAAATCCCCCAAACTTAACTATTACTTGTCCTCAAGTAATTTTAGTACTACATAAAAGTTATGATCTACGGTGGTAAAGTTTTAATTCAGAAATACTATAAGTTTGATTTAAGTAAATACCATAGCGGGATTTTTAGAAAAATTTCAAGTAATTAAATTAACTATGTAGGTACGAAACTCTCTAGTCAACAAGTTTAAGAGTTCTAGTTTTCAATTCATTTCAAGAATGACCATATGTTGTAATATCAAGTCACTTAAAATATTCAAATGATAGGAACTTCATGAGAACATTACTAGTAAAATAATACTAAGTCACTTAGAATATTCAAATGATAGGAACTTCATGAGAACACTACTAGTAAAAGATCTAACTCCAAAAATTAAGATTTAAGAATATATTTAGGTTTTCCCTTTAGGTAGGTCTAGTGAAGCCAATTTTTGACTAGGCATATCTGAATGTATTTAGGTTTTCCCTTTAAGTGAAGCAATTTTGATTAGACATATCCTTAAGCTTCTCCATACTTTCATTTTCAAATGAAGCCAATTTTTGATTAGGCGTCTCCTCAAGCTTCTCCTCACTTATATATTTTCTTTTCATTTGGATTGCTTTCAATCCTATATATTTTTCTTTTCTTTTCAGGGATTGTTTTCAATCCCTTTATTTTTCTTTTTTTCAAGTGAGGATTACTATATCTGGATAACCTTTAATGATTTTGAACTTCACTTTTCTTTTTGTTTTTCAAGTGAAGATTATTATATATGGATAGCCATTAATAATTTTGAACTTCACTTTTCTTTCCCTAAATTTGAAACTCAAAGCATTTCCTTACCTTATAAGTATTTCATAGCTTTTACATCATTGAACCCCAATTTTTTCTTCTCAAATGAATTTCTAAGATTCTTAATATTTTAAAATATAGTTTTCTTTACTTTAAAATTTCATAGCTTTTACATCATTGAGCCCCAATCTTTTCTTCTCAAATAAATTTCCAAGATTCTTAATACTTCAAAATATAGTTTCCTTTACTTTAAAATAGTAACTATAGTCTTGTTCTCTTGTACTAAATATCTTAATCTACAAAATTAATTTTCCTTACAAAAATATTGCTCTAAAACTATCATAATATTTAAATATCTACAAAATATAGTTATCTGAATTAAATTCACTACAAAAATATAGTTATCTGAATTAAATTCACTACAAAAAATCTTATTAATAATTTTTGAAAATATTTAAATTGAGAACATATAATGGTTAATCTTTTTCTTCTCTCCCCCAAACTTAAATTTTTCAATATGGAATGATACTGGTGGAAAGAAAAATTTTAAATATAAATCATACCTCAGTACTTTAGGCATTTTCATCATTCTGACTTTAACCGGTTTGTAATATTAGGAGTTTTCTATGCATATAAATCATTATAATACATTGGTATGCAATTTTAATCCTTCGAGTATGTTAACATACTTCCCATGAAGCCTCTGAAAATGCTTGAAATTTGGCTTGTTTACTTTCTCATATTTCTCCAGCTCATGTTCTGAAATAATTTGTAAAGGACGTGTTCTGTTTACAAATTGAGGAATGTAAGGCTCCACTTTCATATATCTTTCTTTAGTCTTCTCCTTTTCAGAAATCACATTTTCTTCGGCCTTCACGAGTTGAGGTAAGACTTCAACTAGTTGATCAGAAGTTTTCCCTTTTAACTTGATTTCCATTTGTGTAATAGCATCTTCATTTTCCCCCTTTTCTCTTAATTGCTCCAGCATCTTATGGATGCGGCGATTTTGGTTCCTTTTCTGCATGCGAGTGAGTGTTGCCTTACCTTCCGGCTGATCGCCAGTAGGGGTAGCACCAACAAGCTCGCCCTTTGAAATCATTACCATCGACTTCATCTGATTGATCGCAGCGTTACTCAACTCTACTTCATCAATTTTTTCTAACTTTCTTTTCTTCGAGGTGGTGAATTGATTATTACTCTTGAATTTTAGCACAAGCTCTTGCTCACAAAATTCTCCTTCATTAACCACAGTTAAGGCCGAACTTTCGTAATCTAGCTCAATCTTGCCAAATTCGAGATCAAATTCGATCACTCCTCCCTCTTCAAACTTCTCCTTATTATGGGCAAAACCCATGCCATTCTTGAAAGTGAAAATCAGCCTTCCTCCTGACATTTTCCNAATGGGCTTGGGTTTCCATGTGTAGCTATTGGCTTAAAAATTTTTATGAAGTGGTTTGATGACTTAATTAATTAATTGGGTCAAACTCATGAGGTTGTCCATTTGAACCTACTTAGGTATTGGATTGGCCATGTAATGTTGGGTTGACCTTATGGTCAATGTATTGAATATGGGGCAATGGGTTGGCCAATGTGATTTAGGGTTGACCCATTGGCCAGGGATAAACAATTAGGTCCTAAAGTTGATCAATTAACCATGTTTGACCAATTGGGTCCCAAGGTTAACCAATTGACCATGTTTGATCAATCAGGTCACTTGGTTGACCAATTGGGTCATGGGGTTGACCAATTGACCAAGTGACTCACTATGGTGGTCAGGCTGACCATATGATAATGTCTTGACCACATGAGGGTTGGGTCAATTATAAAGTCAATAGGATGACCATAACGTTCATAGTTGACCAGATGGTCAATGGGATGACCTTGGGTCCTAATTAGGTTTGCATAAGGTTTCATTCAATTTTTGAAATAAAAAAGAGATACATGAAGTTTAATCAAATGTTAGGGTTTTGGGGATCCGTAATGGGTTTAAGGAGTCAATGTTGGTAGACATTTTCCCAAGATTATCTTGGATGTCATTTAAAATGGATCCTCACAAAAGTGAGGTCAACAAAGGGCACTTTACCTCTGTCGGTATTAGACAATGACATAAGCAGTAAAGAGCGTTTTTCATACCCTCGTCGCTGACCTTAACTAATATGACTCCGAGGGAGTCGTCTAATGTCATTGTATAAATTATCAAAGGCCTACCTGAGACTTAGGTTACTAATACAGAAGGTGTCATTAAATATCGGTTAATACTCTTAAAGGCCTGTTGATAATTCTCGTTCCAAGTAAACTTAACGTTCTTTTTTTATCAATGAGGAAAAAGGATGGAACCTACCACACTGACTAGATATAAAGCATCTCAAATATGTTAATTTTCCTTGATAGGATCCTAGTTGTTTCAAGGTTTTGGGGGACAGGATTTCCAAGATAGCTTTAATTTTCTATGGATGGACTTTAGTTCCTTGATGAAGAACAACGAGTCTTAAAACTTCCCTGAGATGACATCAAAGGTGCACTTTAAGGGATTCATTTTAAGATTGAATTATCATAATCTATCAGATATAATCCTTAAATAATAAAAGTGGTTTTCCCGTTGTTTCCTCTTAATAACAAAATCATCCACGTGACTTGATTGTGGATTAGGTTGTCAAAGATCCTTGTCATTGCTCCTTGGTATGTTACTCTGGTATTTTTTAGTTTGAAAGACATCATTGTGTTGCAATATATTCCAATTTGTGTTTGAAAGTTGTAAGTGTTGCGTTTTCTGGTGCCATCTTGAGTTGGTTGTACCCGAATGATCCATCCATAAATAAGAAAAATTCATGTGATGATGCAATGTCTACCTTTGGTTCCAGAATCGGTAATGGGAACTCTTCTTTTAGGCACACTTTTTTTAAATATTTGAAGTCAAAACAGATTCAAATCTGACCATTCTTCTTAAATTTATTTTTGTTATTTCTTCCAACTTTTGGGCCAGACTCAGAGGTTTCTCATCTGGAGTAATGATTGGTTCTTCTAGCATTGTTTCTTCTGATTTTGGAGACTCTTGGTTAATTGCATCTAGAGTTCCTCAAAATTCAAGGATGGGTGCTTTGCTTCCCAAGTTATCATAGCCCGTGTTATTAACGTCTTCCATAGACATATTAATGAGTTCATCAAGATTTCATATGATTTGAGGATCGTCACGGGAATTTAACTTCAACTTAGATTGGTTGTCAGTTACATAATTACTAAAGACAGTTAGAACATAGTCAAAGTTATAACTCTTTGCATTATAAGTTCCCAGAGGAGCATAAATATAATCATACAGAGTCAATGGATCAATTAATTTCTCCCCTAAATTCAAAATAACCAATTGAGAATAAATAAACCCTAGTCTACTCTTTGTGTCATCATTATTCACTTTTTGAACAATATTCTTCTTCGTCTCTTTTTTTTGTGATTTTTCTGGCATAATCGATAACATTAGCTTTGCAAGCTCCATGAATTTTAGAGAGGCTTGTTTGAAGCAGTCTAAATCTGATCCAATATCTTCTTGGAAGATCTAGTCCAAATTGTACTCCATCCATCATCATTCCCATAAGGATCAATTGAAGCAATTGGATCAACCAAAATTACATTAACAAAACCTTTTTAGTGTTCTCTCAAATACTCATTTGAGATCATTATGCTCCCTTTCTTGAAGTTCCTCTCAAGCCAATTAATCCAAATTTTTTTATGACAGTATGATGTATGCAGTCATAATTTTAATTTTTTCCTTACTTAAACTTCTTATTTTGCAACAACGATAAAAACTTAACTTTGAAGCACATAAAAATGCAATTATTATATTTAAATATGGGATACTTTGCAATTATACATATATTTATCAAGTAATATATGATTTTTTTATTAAGCCTCAAATATCGATCACATAGGGAGAAATACAATATGTAACTAAATCAGAAAAAGTTAGAAAACGAATTCTAGTTTGCAAAATATTCTTACTCGAACTATAAGTGCTATAATATGAATGAAAGTTCGATTCTTTTTTTAATCTTTTTCAATATTTAGAAATAAAATAAACAACTAACTAAATTTAACTAGTTATTTGTAAGATGGAGGCAATATAAATAAAATATATTTTTTCTTATCATGAATCAGTAACAAGTATAGGAATTTTGTTCTAGAAGTATTCAAATTGTGTTGTGTCAAATAGGATAAATGTTATTATTTATCTTTACTAGATATGCTATAAAGAACATTGGCTAGTTTAAAGTTTGAATAGCCTTGAAAATAGGCTAGGTAGGGAGGATACTAGCTCTCACTCGAGATTTCCCTCTTCTCTCTCCACCTGAGAGCTAACATATCATATCAAAACCTAAAATTATAAACTAAATTAGGGGCTTTAGTCCGTCACTCTAAAGTCCTCTAATTCTACACCCTTCAAAGTTTATTTTCCTATTTATTTGCACTCAATTATATGAACTACATTTTCATCCATACAAATTCATAGGATTTTAACCATTAGTTGACTGTGACAATATCATCTTGGATCTTTCTCTTTTCTCACAACAAATATTATCATCTTAATTAGCCAAATCAAGAAGTAAATGAAGTACAAGGTTTAAAATCTTCATAACTTATTCCAACATTAAAGATTATACTTCACACAACTTCCATCTAATACTTAAGCACTTATCATTTTAAGAAAAAAGATAAAGAAAATACTCAAAATTCATGGAGAAAACACAACCACACTTACGTGAAAGTAGAACTTATGCAAACAAACAAGAATTCTAAATTAAAACCAAATTTAGTCAAAAAGATAAAAATTTATCTCAAACTCTTGAAGTTCCTTTGAATCTCTTCTCTTCCTTTCTCTTACAATACTTTCTACCCACTCACAACAACTCCTCTCCTTCTTCTCTCTAAATGTATCCTAATTAATTTAAGGGAAAGATGAGTCAATGATGTCTGGAGGCGGGTAGTGGATCTTCTTCACTTCAATCCAATTCCTTCTTTTTTAATTTTTCAAAAGGTGTCTTTGTGTCTCTTCAAAATGAATCCACATTCAATGAATCTTCCAAGAGTTGCCTCCTTTCAAAAACCAATTGAATGTATTTTTGTGTCCATTACCTATTTCCCATGTTTTCACCAAGAGTTTCTTCAAACTTCTCTTCAAAAACTCATCCAAATTCATTGAATCATTAAGTAACTACTTCTGGTGCTTAAGCGTGAGGTACTTAGCGCTTTGGCGCACCTTCTCAGTTTTACTGGCGTTTAAGCGCTAGTTCTGGGCGCTTAGGCCCATGGTTCTTTTGCACGCCTTCTTCCTTTTTGCTACAAATTTGATCTTTTTTCACTCCTTTCACCATTTTTCATCTATTTGATTGTACCTGAAATAAANAATCCAAAAAGTAAGGTGTCAGGATGCATACTCCTCATCCTTCAGTATCTTGATTACAGCAGTAGAATCCACTTCTAACCATAAGTTGTACCAGCTAGACATTTTGGCAATTTTTAAGGCCCAATAGACAGCCACTATTTCAGTTTCAACGGCATCAATAGCCACAATGAGAATGTGAAAGTATAATAAGCATTTCCCCAAGAAATTTCTGTAGACACCCCCCACACCTGCTCCTGACTTATTGAAGCTTCCATCAGTATTTATCTTGACTGTGTGGTAATTAGGAGGTTTCTAGAAAAACCTATGAACATAAATCTTGTCAGGTTGTCCCAAAGCGTAAGAGTTAGAAATGTTAGGAAATCTTCTAAACTTAATCATCTTGTGAACATAGGAAAGGCTATTTCTGACTATCTTTTCAGTTTTTGGTATACCTTCTTCAAACTTAACCTTGTTTCTTTCCATCCAAATAAACCATGTAACAATGAGAGGTATAGAAGCATAGTTTCTCTTATTCCATATCTGCCAGTAAGTGGTGATATTATCCCAAGTAAAGAGGTTTTTGTCAATATTCAAGTGGGATAACAGTTGGTGTCAGACAAGCTGGACAAAATTTCATTCAAAAAAAAGATGGGGCAGTGATTCCTCCTACTGAAGACAGAACCTGCATTTAGAAGGCCTCCTTAAACCCTTTAGTTTAAGAATATCATCAGTAGGAAGTAGATTATTAAACACCCTCCAACAGAAAAAAGACATGGAGGGGGACAGAAAATTGTTCCAAATAATTGTGCTCCAGGCTAGGTGTTCCCATTGGAAAATTTTTGAGTAGATGGCTTTGGTAAGGCTTTGATTTGAGAAAGACTACCAAACAATTCTGTCAGGCTTTCTTCTGTTAATTTTGATGCTGGCAGTTTTTGTTACAGAATTGGCATGGAGAATTTTTGAAAGTTTAAGTAAAGAACAATCATCATCCACCCAGCAGTCAGCCACCTTGTGGTCAGAGTTAGGGGTACTACAGATAGGGGACAACCAATCTTTAGGGCACCAATTATCAAGCCAAAAATTTATGTCTCCTTTCCCCAAGTCCCAAATGAACAGGTTTTCAGCAGTATGTCTTATGTTTAGCATCTTTCCCCAAATTTTGGAATCCCCTATCTTTCTTTCAACAAGTGTGGGGTGCTGGTCTCTACAATATTTGCCCTTCATGAAAAGAGCCCACAAAGAAGTCTGAGCTCTGAACTTAATCCAAAGCTTGCATAAGTTGATTTGGAAGAGCTGATTAATACCCTTGAAGCCAATACCCCCAGCCAGCTGGGGTTTAGCCACTTTTTGCAAAGAAGCCCAATGCATCTGCTGCCTCTGTCCAGACCATAAAAATCTGTTAAAGGCCCTTTCAAGCTGAATTTGGGTGCTTTTCTTGATTTTAGTCATCTACAGGATATAAGAGGGAAAAGTAGTTAGAATGCTTTTCAATAGTGTAATTCTGCCCCCATTTGAAAGAAAGGAATGAGTCCACCCATTAAGGTAGGTAGTGATCTTATTTATGACTTCTACAAACTGAATTTGTCTGGTTCTTCCAGTAAGAAGCATGGTCTCCAAATACTTGACAGGAAGCTGGGAGTTTGAGAAGCTAGTATAACTAGAAACCCAATGTTTGCAATTTGGATTTGCATGTTTATTAAAAATCAGTAGGCACTTCTCTGGACTAAAACACATACCAGAGTGTGTTTGGAACTTTTAAAGAGTCTGATACACTTTCCCTACAACATTTTTTTAAGCTCTAGAGAATACCATGATGTCATCAGCATAGAGCAAGTGGGTGATGGCAAGGTTGGATCTATGATGATAGATAGTATAATTTTGGCTTAAAAGAGATTCATCCAGCATTCAAGATAAATAGTCAATTGCAATAATGAACATAGTGGGGATCTAAGGGACCTCTAGATGCAGTGAAAGTCCCCCAGCCTTTGCCATTAATGAGAATAGAATGATTATTATTATGAAGCCATCTATGAATCAGCTGACAGAAGTCTGAGTTGAAACCTCTAGCAGTAAGAACATCCATAATGAATCCCCAACTGATAGTATCATAGGCCTTTTTCAAATCCAATTTGTATATCAAATTACCACCTCTACAAGTCTTATTCAGATCATTCAGAAGTTCTTGTGCCAAGAGAGTGTTATCAATAATAGATCTCCCCTTTACAAATGTTGTCTGATTGGGTTTAATGATGTGTTCAAGATGAGGTTGGAGCCTATTGACAATGATTTTGCTGATCACTTTNTACCTCGTATGCTGAGGTGGTCAATAAATACTGGTTGGAACCCTGCGAATATACATCTGGCCTTTCAGAGGCTCAACGCTTCACAGGTTAGTAATTTAACATTTTGTTTAGAGTTGTGTTATGTGCTACTTTATTTTGTTGTACTTACAATTGGGCAGTTTTACCTGAGTGGTACTTAAGTTTGAATATATTTGTAGATTTTGAATTTTTTTGCTGATCTGAAATATGAGGAGAAAGGTTTACTTGTGGCTCCTACTGATTTAATTTCTTTTCCTATCACACAACCTGAAGCTCACACCAAACCACCTTTGCCTGATTCTCCTACCGCTCATCATTTAATCCTTAGTCAAGTCATCCCTCCACCAACCCAGTCACAAACATATACAGACAGTGACGTGGGCATAGAAAATCTCTTGCAAATGCTGCAGGAAAAATAAAAATTTCTTTTTGAATCTGTTTAAATAGTCGCTTTAATAAAATTGAGATCACGACAATAGAGATCCAGTCAGAAATCAGACAAATAAAGGTGAAAGGGAGTCTACAAAGTCCACATACACGAGAAAAAAGAGGAAAGTAGACTTTCCATTCACCGTTTCTGGCAGGAAGAAGGGAAGATCCATNAAATTAAGTTCAAGACAAACTAACTAAATACACTAAACAACAAAGTTAACACAATCACTATCACAAAAACAAAATATAACTACTCACAAAAACATAAATATATCACAATTGTGTCTAACAGAATAAAACACAAACAATGGTAGTTGTCTAGATAAGTACAACACAAAACAAAGTAACAGTACAATAGAACTGGACCACATAAAGTTCATAACAATAAAAAAAATAAACTACTCAAATTAATTCTCCTCCTCATCATCATCATCACTATCATTACTATCCCAAAAGGCAGTAGGCTCATATGATGCATATTGTGGATATGAATGAAAAACTACACTTTGATCACCTTTAATAGGGTTTTCTAAAGATGAGTGAAAATTTTCCTCGTAATCATTGTCTCTCCTCATACAACAATCCATATGATCTATAAAATTTTTCAAATTTAATACCTTACCATAGTATAATTGATGTTATCTAACATCCTTTGCAATAAGTGTGACTGCGAATCAGAACTAGAATCTTGACCTTATGATGTGGATACACGTGATTTAGAAGCATGAGAAGTAAAAGCACCTGAACTTCTAGAAAATCCTCCACTCCAGCCAAATATCAAATGTTGTGGATAATATTTCACATTAACTCTTATAATGGGCTTTAGAGGCTGTCGTATCTCCTCCCAACTATCGAATCTAACCCCAGGCTGCTCACATAAGGAAAAGATCAAGGATGTGAATCCCAAAATTGCAGTAGTGGTAGCTATTGCAAAACTGACGATAGTCTGATAGATCAGAGATCCAATGTCAATCAGCTTCAGCTATTGAATACAGTAGTTCAAGGTAGCTCTATCTCTGGTAACTTCGTTGAGGTGGTTGTTTGGTAGTAGCTGATAAAAAATAAAGCAGTCCCAAAGTTTTGATATGGCAACTAACTTTGACACAGGGAAGTTGACTCTTCTTTCATTTGTGATCTTACATAGTCTTCTTCCCGCGGTCAATGACGATATGATCTCATCCAACTCCTCCTCAGTCGAACTATAATTTGAATAAAAATGTAATGTACTAGGCGGTAGTTGGCAAAACATTTTTATTAACTCGAGGGAGAAAGACACTAATTTTCCTCAAACAATGAATTGATCTTCTTCAGCTTTAGGAAGATTAGCTTAAGACTCGAATAATAGAAATTACGACCACAGAAGAAAAACAACAAAATCATTCTCATTGTCGAAGAACAATTAAATCTTCCACTGCTCCATCTGGACATTTAAAACATCTCTCGGGAATTAGTTTTCTCGATTGCAGTGTATCGGTATACCTGTCCTAAGGTTTTGAGCTAACAAACTTGCTTGAATTAAAAAGGACTTTCCTTTACTCCTATTCATTCTTGAGGCCATTTCTAAAAGTCACATAAAATTCACAATAAATCCTAATTTCAAGACTAAATCACTAAACTCAACTTCTAAAAGCTTAAACTATCATTTCTATGTATTTTCCATAGATTTTGCTTAAATACTTATCATGAATAGTGATTTCGACAAATCCCCATGTTGGCATCATTTTTTTTATTTTTATTTTTGATGTCATGTGTGTCCAGGGCGTCGATATTACTCAAGGAGGGCGTCCATGTCGTTAACGATTCGAATACATGCTAAAAATACACAAATTATCATTTTGGATCGTTTGTTGAAAAAGTGGTCTGAACGACCTCGAACGATGAAACAGATCACGCGAGTGAGTCCGAAATGTCGATTCCACTTAGGATGAACGCTCGTTGGACCACGGTTTCGCGTGCGGGGTAAAAATGCGCAAATTATCGTTTTGACCCAAATAGCTAAANTAAATAGGCTTGATGTGATTCCAGGTGGTTTGTATCTCAGATTTGGGGATCAGCACAAAAGTAGAAGCATTGAAGTACTGTGGGAGATTATTTCCTTGGAAAAAACAGGCCACAGCGGCTATCACCTCAGGTTTAATAATGTCCCATGATTTCTTATAAAACTCACCTATGAAACCATCAGGATCAGCTGCTTTATTACTATCAATAGAATTTATAGCCTCCCATATCTCCTCTTCATCAGGGATGTCAGCAAGTTTTAAATTAGCAGTGTAATCCTGCTCAGCATTGAAATACTCTGGATCAATAGGGACTCTGTGATTGTGCTCTTGGTTCACCAGATTTTTTAAATAGCTACAGCATCATTAGCTATTTCAGCATTCTCATGAAGCCAATTCCCCTCAACAGTCTCAATAGCATGAATAGTATTGCATTTTCTTTTGTACTCTATGTAAGCATGGTAAAATTTGGTATTTTTGTCCCCCTCCTTGAAGATGTTCATAGCAGCTTTTTGCTTTAGAAATTGGTCTTGATAATTAATAGCAGTAAGAAGTTTATTTTAAACAGTTAACAATTTATTTTCGTCAACTAAACCCTCATGTTCATTTTGCTCTAATCTTAAGACTTCCTCCTCTAGCTCCTACATATTATTGATGACTGTTGGCATCATTTTTTTTATTTTTATTTTTGATGTCATGTGTGTCCAGGACGTCGATATTACTTAAGGAGGGCGTCCATGTCGTTAACGACTCGAATACATGCTAAAAATACACAAATTATCATTTTGGATCGTTTGTTGAAAAAGTGGTCTGAACGACCTCGAACGACGAAACAGATCACGCGAGTGAGTCTGAAATGTCGATTCCACTTAGGATGGACACTCGTTGGACCACAGTTTCGCGTGCGGGATAAAAATGCGCAAATTATCGTTTTGACCCAAATAGCTAAAAAAGTGGTCTGAACGATCCCGAACGATGAAACGGACAGTGCGGTCGCGTCCGAACGTCGAATTTACCTAGGGGAGAATTTCATTTCGCTACGATGAAGTGTTCGTCAAAAAGATGCGGAGAGATA
>JXCR01146671.1:118196-138934 GCA_002079205.1 Phalaenopsis hybrid cultivar
TAGTTTATTTGATCGAGCCTCACCCTCAATTCTTGTGTTCATCCTTCGGGATAAATACATGATTTGAGGTAAATCGCTCTTTCATTTAAACTATGAAAATTATGGAGTCAGTTTAACTTCATCTTTTTCAAAACTAAAATTTTTTAATGTTTTTCTGAAGCGGGCAACGGGATTTCAATTCTGATGACCGACAGCTTCTTACGGGCAAACCTCACACCAAAAATAGTGCCGACAAAGCTTAAATGAATTAGCAGTAACATCAGGATTTTTGCAATGCTCTGAGCATCATAGTAAGGTAAAGCTACCGCTTCAATTCACCTTGAAACATAGTCCACTGCAACTAAAATGTATATAATTTCGACAGATGGTATAAATGGTCCCATAAAGTCCAAACCCCAAACATAAAAAATTTCAACCTCTAAAGTAAAATTGAGGGGCATTTAATTTCTTTTAGAAATATTTCCTATCCTTTGACATCGATCTCATGTTTTCAAAAAAGTATTAACATCTCTAAATATCGTAGGCCAATAAAATCCAGATTGATCAATTCCAAAATGTCCCCCAAAATCAGAATCGTAAAATTTTCTTAAAATTTTCTGAGTTTCTTCCAAAGGTACACATCTCTGAATAATTTTTTTTACATCATTTATATAAATATGGGTCATCCCAAAAGTAAGATTTTGGGATGACCCATATAAATATGAGTTTAACCAAGATTTGGTTTTATCTTATAATGAAAAAGGAAGAAGTCTAAGCCTAACAACATCATTAGATACTCTGTCATATTTAAAAGTAGCACAAATCTCAAGAAAACTAGTAAGATATAAGTTAGAATCATAAATAGGTGTTCCTCCAAACTGATTATTTTGTACCATTTGGATAATAACATGTTTAAGCTTAAATGAATTAACAGTAACATCAGGATTTTGAATAGTTAAGTGAAATTCATCTGCTGTTGGATTAGCATAATCTTTTAAAGTTCTTTGTAAATTTTTATTTATTAGATTATCTAAGTTATTCGCCATTTTGTTCAAAATTTTAATTTCTTTTTGTTGTTTTCAAAATTTTCTAATAGTTCGTTCTAATTTTGAATTGTAAGATACTAAACATTTAGATCCAATATTTCGCATAAACAAATATAATAAGCAAAGAAAAAAAATTTCTTAAAAATACACTTAAATATATAGTTATATATTTTTGGATTTTTTTATTTTATAATTTTTTTGATATTTTGTATTTTATATAATTTTATTTCTAAATTTCCTAATTTACTAAATCTATTTAATTTATCGTTACTTTCCTCGATAATAGCCCCAAAAACTTGATCTCGAGAAAATATAGTTGTGTAAAATTTAAACAGTTGACTCCACTTTGCAACGGTGCCAAAAAGTTGATGTGAAATTTTATGAATAATAAGGTTAAGCAATTAAAGCTAGGATTCTACACAAGTAATATAAGACCTTTTTTTTAAGTCCTAAATATCGATATCACAGGGAAGGTTTAAATTTAAATTGATAAATTAACTAGGGAATTTATAAAAATCAAACAAAATTACTGTCACTAATTTTAAAATTTTAAGTTATTATCAAAGTTAAATTATTTACTACTAGGAGAATTTAAAAGTAGGTTTTTAAATTAATAACTACTAACTATGTTTATGTGATGAAGTTTTCTAATGTGAAAAAGGATCCTTTCCACTATAATGAGTTTTGGGTGAAATGAGATGAGATAAATGGTTTAAAAATGCATTGTGTAAAATAGGACCAATTTTAATTCTCTACCCTGATTGAGTGTTATAGAAAATTATTGGCTAATCTTAGATTTAGTCCCTAAATCTGTGGCTAGGCTAGCAGGTTACTGGCTCCCACTTTAGAGCTCCTACTTCCCTTCCTCAGAAGGGTAACTCTCTCTTTAGTTTTTAAACACTAAGATCAAATTGGGGATTTTTCGTTAGTCACCATAGAAATCTCCAATTCTACACCCAATAAAGTATATATTACTATTTATTTGCACTTAATCCCATGAACAAAATACTTCTTCATGGACTTAAATGTGATTCTTACTCTGTTGTAGAGCTCATACTCCATTTCCCGGATCATATATTTCAAAACATATTTTAACAATTCAATTGGTCAGATTGAAAAGTAAATAACGAGCGTAGTTGAAAAATCATCACAATTTTTTTAAAATTTTAATATTGGCACATTCACATTATCTCTTCATTTCACCATATCTCAGAGTAGGGAGAAAAATAAAGGAATCTACTCAGGCTTCATGAGAAAGATACAACAAAACATAAATTTTATATATAAAATAAAGTTAATACAACAATAATAAATAAATAACACTTATCTAAAACTCTTTCATAAAGCAAATCCTTTGTAGCCTCTCTTAGAAAATGTTAGAAAAAGAAATCTCTCACTTCTCTTCCACTTTAACACTTCTTAGAGAAGAATTCACACTTAAACTCACCACAAAAACTTAAACTCGCCACAAAAACTCAAATCTATAAAAATAATAACTAACTAATGGTGTGGAATGGCGTGGAATGTAGGTGTGTAAAAAAGAAAATTGAAAATGTGTGGAAGAAGCTGAAATTGTGTGAAGGGGGAGGGGGGGTTCTGATCAAATTTGGCACTAAATAGAGCCTAAGTCAATTCTCCAATAGGTGAATCCAAAAGCTCTTCAAAAATTGTCCACATTTGTCAAATTTTCTAGAAACAGGGCTTCCACCGATAATGATGCCGTCAACACCCATCGTGGCACCGTCGGTGCCAGAGGCCCGTAATTAAATCCCACGTTTCTCTCAAATGGCACCGTTGGCACCCAGTCTGGCACCGTCGGCGCTGAACAAATTTTGATCTTCTCCATTTTATCTCCAAATTTAATCCTTTTTTGCTTCCTTTTTGCTCAAAGTCCTCAAAATCAACAACCTGCAATAAAACATAGAAAATACCTTCCATTAAAGTGAAATATCACAAAAAATGAGTATAAAATATGGGTATAAAAATGCATATATTTTTTGTGTATCATGGTGATATTCCGATAAATCAAATAATCAACATTAATAGGCTTTTGCATCTGAATGTAGGAGTTCAGAGCAACCCTATCTTTAGTGACTTTGCTAAGGTGGTTCGATGGTAAGAGATGAGCAGAAATAAAATAGTGTAAGGCTTTTGAAGGGGCATTGATCTTGGAAGAAGAAAAATTTACCTTATGGTAGTTATGAACTTTCCAAGCTCCATTTGCATCAGTTATAAATGTAATGATCTCATTCCACTCAGCATCTGAAGGTGCAAAGGTGGAAAATAAAAAATCTGACACGTCGTTTAATCCATAAAAAGCATTGATCCTGGCCAGATCAAAGAATGTCATATTCTCCTTCACATAAACATAATCATCCAAGACATCTAGGAGATTTACATAGAATTTTGTGCAATAGAAATCATTGCTACTGCTGAAAAGTAGCAGAAGTTCTCCCATTGGCACTGTTCAATCAAACTCTCTACTGAACCATCGGGATATAGAACATTTTGTTCTTGAATCAACTTTCAGGATTTAATAGACTCATTTTAGCGGTCTTGAGCCTTCTTGCTCATGAATTTATTACAGTCAAACACTTCCTTTCCCTTCACCCTCTTAGTTTTAGGAGCCATGATCTATAAAAATAAAAAAAAAATTTAAAATAAAATCTAAATAATATTCTTAAGCTCCTAAAAACATTTTTCTAAGGTAAGAATCCTTCCACCATGGATTCTTCACTCATTTCTTCCATATTTCCAAAACTTTGGCACTTTAGCAATGTGAGAAGAATCTATGGCAAAAATAAAAAAAATTTGCATTAAATTGAAGCTCTTAACTTAAGGAGATCAAATCTAAAGATTCCAAGCCAAGAATTCACTTTAAAATCTAAGATTGGAGCAGCCCTAGGAGAGCCCTAAGTTCAAATTTGTGAAAACCAGAATAAAGAAGGAGTTGGTCTGGTTGAAATTTGGGCTTTTAAGGATGAACCATCGGTTCACTCGAACCAGCGCTTAGGCGCCAAGTTATGGCACCTAAGCGCCAGGTTCTCAGGTTGGTGGAACCTAGGCACTAGGCTTCAACATCTAGGCGCTAGTGCACAATTTTTGTTTTCACATTTTTATAGTTTTTACTTTATTTATTCAACGAGCACCGCACATCAAGGCACTACGAGCCCTAGTAATCCAATTCAACATATTAAAACATCTTCTAACATCTAATTTTCAAAAACACCAAGAATCACTTATATTCAAATATAAATCCAATCCAAATACAAACACACATGATAAATCCAAACACAACTTTTAAAATATGACTTCTAATTTCACACACCAACTAATAAGCACATGAATACTAAAAATATCAGCAAGCCTACAAGCACACATCAAAGCTAATACGTAAAAATCCACTATATATTATCATCTACCTCACTATCCATTTCTCTAATATCACCAAACAAATGATGAACGTATAAGTTGTAGAAGGGATAGTGTGAATATTCCTTGAAATCCTTCTTTATCCAGTGATTCTTCTTATACATTTTGACCTGTGCATCTTGGAGTACAACAACATGATCTGACTACTATTTCATCTGTCAATCCAGATGATCAAACTGATCGGTGATGTTACTAATCCTATTATGAATCATTGACATCTCCTTCTTTATATTATTGATTTCCTACAATGTGCCAGCCAAACAATCTACACATCGAGGTCGTGATGATCTAGAAGGGTGAGAAGACTGATTCATATGAGAAATTCTTCCATGCGCTGCATAAAAATTGATGTTGTCGCACATCATGACATACTGGTCCATGGGCTTCCAGGGAAGAAGCACCTTTCCCAACATTCATAAGGCACATGGGCTTGACCACAAATTGAGAAAATAACAGCAGGGTGTCCAAGTTTAGTCATAAATTCATTTTGTGCAGCTCCAAGGATAAATATATAAGTAAGCACCCCCACATCTATAGGTTTTCCAGTCTGAATACAAAAATTAAGGATTGCATTTTCTTTCGTTACTTCCTTTATGTTCATGGTTGGAAGCAATTTGACATAAATGAAAAAGTGTCAAGGCTTAGATAATGAATTTAACCTTACAGGAGAGAAACTAACCTTAGAATCACTTCGTAATTTCTAATGTTCTTTGTTGTCCGTCAGGAATTTGAAAAACTTGTTCAGATTGTCTTTGGTTAGGGTGAAGTTAGCAAATCTGAAAAATTGGTACATCATCCACCAAGAGTAACTCACTGATCTTTTAAGGAGTAAAAGGTACTAACTTACCTTGAACATAAACCAACCTATGATAACAACGGCAGCAGTGGTGTAATAAACCACTTACCATCACCTTTGCATTACGATTGCCTTTATCTGACCTTCTAGCATGATAAATCCTCTCTATATAATCAATTTAATGATTACTAGAGTTCTATCAGGAAGCCTCTATGCATTCTTTCTTACAAAATTCTTCCGATAAAAAAACTCTATGAGTGGAACTCCCTAAAGCATTGAAATCCATGAATTCATAAGGTGCGATGAATTCTAAAGTTTTTTCTCTCTCTCAAACCATCAAAATGATGAACAATGAGTGAAATGAAGGTTTTGGGAATTTTTAAAGGAGAAACCTGTCTGAAAACTGAAAATTTTAAGTTATTGGCAGTTTTAAAACTGTGGCGCCTAGGCGCTAGATTTGGGTGCCTAAGCGCCAGGCTTTTTGTCTATTGGCACCGATCTTGGCTCCTTGGCACCAATGCATGTCTAAACACTAAGTTTAAGTTCTTAGAATTTTAGTTTAGTGATTTGGAGTTGAATTTGGAATTTATTTTGAATTATATATATATTTTAGAAAATGGCACCCAGAATGAAGAGAAGCAAGGGGAAGGCTCCATTCAATTCAAGTAAATTTGTCAATTCGAGAGCTCAGGGTCATTACAGTGATGCACTGCATTCAAGGAAGTTAATTGCTGAGCGATGTTTTAAAAGTTTGGGAGGAACTGTGGAAGAGTTTATTATTCACCACCAGTAGAAGCGATTATGTTGTTTTCTGCTGTCGCAGTGATTTCTGTTGTAGGGGAGTTCTATGTAAATCTCCCTAAAGCTGATGAAGAAGGAGTCATATTGAAGGGGAAGACAACCATTTTCTCATAAGGTAATTAATAAATTTTATCATTTGCCCCCGAGTACTTTGTGTTTTTATTCAAACTAAAGTCCAACTAAGGAGGATCTAGACGAGATTATTTCATCTTTGACTGATGGGAGAGGGTTATGGAAGATTACAAACAAAAGAAGAGTAAACTTTTCTGCTTCAAAGTTGGATACCACTGCAAAGGCATGACAATATTTTATTTCTGCTCGCTTGTTGCCTATAAATCATTTAAGTGAAGTGACTCGAGATCGAGCAAACTTGAACAATTGCATTCAGCAGTTCAAGCCTATTGATATTGGAGCTTTGATTCATGGAGTTATTACCAATCCAATCGTCGCTGCTACTACTGCAGGTTTGGGATTCACATCCTTGATCTTTTCTTTGTGCGAGCCAGCTCGTGTTAGATATAAGAGCTGGGAGGAGATCTTATAGCCACTAAAGCCCATTACCAGTATGAATGTGAATTCTTATTCACATCATTCTATTTTTGGCTAGAAGGATTCTCTAGTAGTTCTGCTGCTTCGGTGTCACGAGCGTCTACTTCACTTGCTTCTCCATCATGAGGTTGGACTTCTGGATCTGATTCTCAGTCACAATTATTACAGAGGATTATAGGTAATGTGAACCAACTGCGAATAAGTTATTAAACTTAGAACATTTTTATGAGCATAAGGATGGGTATATGAAGAGACCTAGTGATTATGATGGTGAATTCAACTTAGCTATGGAAAACCTTATGAGAGGAAACCAAGATGTAATATTTCATGAGTACCCTAAATATCCACCATATAAGCCTGCAGTTGTTTGGCGTAGTGACTATAGTGATGAAGAGGATAAGGATGATTAGTTTGAATCTTTAGTCTTGTTTTATGTTCATAGTTTATGTGTTGTTATGAACTATTTTTAGTGCAGTAGTTATGTACTTTGGGTTTTATTTTTAGTTGTTACTGTTGAGACTGCTATGTTTTGGTTCGTACACCTATTGTGATGTATTTGTGTTTTGTGAGTAATTATTATGTTTAGTGGTAGTAATTGTGATAATTGTGTTGTTTAATGTATTAAGTTAGTTTGTGCTAAACTTAATTCTGAATCTTAGGAAGGTTTAGAGTCTAGCTAACGTTTTACTTTTAAGAACTACATGTTTCAAATTTTCAATTTACTACCAGCTATTTTTCTTTATGTTGCAGTCATGTATATTTGTTAGTGTGTTTATTTGTTTTTATGTTATACTCCACTGCATAGAATCCTGATTAATCTCTATATGTCAAGAAAATTAAAATTTGTTCAAGTAAATTTTTACTCCTATTTTTAATTTTTGTACTTACATATTTAGGATATGAAAATTCCTGTAAGCATGTTATAATTAGTTTTCATTCCTGCTTATTTAGATATGATGCTAAAATGTTTTATTTATAATAAAAAAATAAGTTTGGGGGGAGGGGGGATGAAAAATTTTTTAAAGAACTTAAAAGTTTATTTGTTCTCCAATGTATTCAAAATAAATTTGATTTTGATTTGAAAAATGATTATGTATATGATGTTATATTAGGGAAGTAAAATTTTGATTTTAGAAATGTGAAAGAGAATTTAGTTATAATTTATAGTAATGAAGAAAAACTTAAAGTTAAAAATTTTTAGTGTGGAAAATGCTAAATATAGTGTAACTATCTCTAGTAGGAAAAATTGTATTTTTGAAAAATTTCAAAATTTAGACATTTTATTTTAAAAACCTACATTTCTTTTATTGAAATTAATTTTCAAAACTATTATTATGTGTTTAAGTGAAAGAAAAATATCAACTCTTTGCTTTAGGAAAGGAAGAGTGGGATTTAAAATCATTGAAGGCCTATCCAGATATAGTAATCCTTCCTAGAAAAAGAAAAGAAAAAGAAAAATAAAAATAAAATAAAAATAAAAACAAAAAAAAGGAGGAGAAACATGAGGATTAGTGCCTAATCAAAAATTGGTTCCACATCTGATCTTTTTAAAGTATAAGACTTGAGAAACTCTTAATCTTAAGGATATAATATTGTGATTAAAATTATGTTTAATAAAAATTTTTAAGTGGGCGTGATAAAATAACTAAACTCTATAATTGTAAAATCGACAATATTTCTGAATTAGATAGGAACTCATATTTTCATATTTCTTAACATTAAAAATTTCTAAACTTTAAGTTGGTCTCATTTACTAATATTTTTTTCCAAATTGGACTACTATATTTGTACATCAAAATTTTGGTAACTCCTAGAAAAACTCATATACATCATCTACTTATGTCAGTTTTTATAGATTGAACATCTTAAGTTTGGGGGATTTTGATACACCTAAAATATATAATATTTTTATACACATTTTTATACCTATTTTTGAAATATTGCACTTTAACGAAAGGTATTTGTGTGTTTTTATTTTAGGTACAATCAAATTGATGAAAAATTCTAATAGGAGTTGAAAAGAGTCAAATTTGGAGCAAAAATGAGTAAAGGTGCAAAAATGATCTTGGGTGCCTAAGCGTCAGAGGAGCAGCGCCTAAGCACCAGGTACGCTGTGCTTAAGTACCAGAAGTAGTTATGGGATGAATTATTTAATTTGAACATATTTTTGAAGATGTGTTTGAAGAAACCCTTGGTAAAAAAGTGAGAAAAAGCCCATGTATAGAAAAATTCATTCAATTGGCTTTTAAAGAGACAACTTTTATAAGATTCATTGAATGTAGACACCTTTTTAAAGAGACACCAATGCACCCCTTGGATTTTTATAAGGAAAGACATAGATTTTCTGAGAGAGTATGCTAGCCACCCATCAAATTTACAACCATCATCCATCTAAGTCTCTGCATTCTTTTTATTTTGAGTGTTAGTTTGTATTGTAAGTGAAGGAAGATAATTTAATGGAACTTCAAGACATTTGGTGGAGAGGATTTGAGATAAGTGTTTATCTTTGTGACTATACTTGATTTTAATTTAGATTTCTTGTTTGTGTGCATGATTTCTACTTTTAAACTAATGTGTGGTTGTGTTTTATCCATGGATTCTGAGTAGTTTTCTTTATCTTTTTCCTTAAAATGATAATTCAGTAAGTGTTGAAAGGAAGCTGTGTGAAGTATTAGGCTTCATTGTTGGAAGAAGTTGTGATGAATGGAAACATTGCACTTTAGGATTTCATTATATATTAACCTACTACATCAAAGTAAGGTACCGGCCTATGTCCATTTACTTTGAAAATTCTCTCATTTTTCAGTTCCTTGATATCCACAACACCATAAGGATAGACTTTTACCACAATGATTGACCCCATCCACCTGGGCCTAAGTTTCTCAAAAAATAATTTTAATCTTGTATTGTACATAAAAGACTTCTTATCCAAGCTCAAAATCTTTTCATAAAATCTTCTAATCATGCCATAATTTCATCTTTTTTTATAAATCTTTCTATTCTCATAAGACTCATTTTTGATATTCTCAATCTCATTCTATTACAATAGCTATTTTGCACTAGAATCAATCAAATTATAATTAAATTCTTTGATAGCCCAATAAGCTTTATGCTCCAATTCTGCTGGTAAAGTGACAAGCCTTTCAAAATATGAGTTTAGATGGGGTCGATCCTATAGGATTTTTGTATGTCTCCCTATAATCCTATAATGTCCCATTCAGTAGGATTTATTATCTTTTACAAGATTCTTTTAATTTTATGGTTGTATAATTCTGCTAGATCATTAGTCTGAGGATGATAAACAGTGGCAATCCTATGTTTAATATCATATTTTCTAACTAATGTTTCAATCCTCAAATTTTTGAAATGACTTCCCCCATCTATAAATATTACTCTCGGCATCCCAAATCTTCTAAAAATATTTTAGTTAAAATTTTTCCAATTCTCTGAGCATCATAATAAGGAAAAGCTACCGCTTCAATCCACCTTGAAACATAGTCCACTGCAACTAAAATGTATATAATTTTGAAAGATTGTATAAATGAGTCCAAACCCCAAACATAACAAATTTCAACCTCTAAAGTAAAATTGAGGGGCATTTAATTTCTTTTAGAAATATTTCCTATCCACTAACATCAATCTCATGTTTTCACAAAAGTATTAACATCTCTAAATATCGTAGGCTAATAAAATCCAGATTGATCAATTCCAAAATGTCCCCCAAAATCAGAATCGTGAAATTTTCTTAAAATTTTCTGAGTTTCTTCCAAAGGTACACATCTCTGAATAATTTTATTTTACATTATTCATATAAATATGGGTCATCCTAAAAGTAAGATTTTGCATCATGCATAAACTTTTTATGTTATGGGTATGTAATATCATAAGGTAAATTATTACTAACTATAAAATTAAATATGTCGGCATACCATGGAACATGCTATTCAGTTACAGTACATAACGTTTCATCAAGAAAATGTTCATTAATTTCATTTTCAAGATAAACTGAATTTTCCTGTTCTAGTATAGATAAATAATCAGCTATTTGATTATCAGTTTCCTTTCTATCTACTACTTCAAAATCAAATTCTTACATTAGAAGGACACATCTGATTAACCTTGATTTTACATTCTTCTGCAGCATCATATATTTTATAGCAGAGTGATCTGTATGCACAACACATTTAGTTCTAAAAAGAAGGTCTGAATTTATCAAAGGCATATACTATTGCTAATAACTCTTTTTAAGTAGTGCTATTATTATTTGGAACATCTTTTAGAGTCTTACTAGCTTAGTAATTACTTTGAAAATTTTATCATAATTTTGTCCTAAAATAACCCCAATTTCATAAGCACTCGCTTCACACATCAACTTAAATGGTCTCCCCCAATCAGGTGAAACATTAATAGGTGTGGTAATTAATTTTCTATTAACAATTCAAAGGCATTTAGGCACACCTAATTAAAATTGAATAAATCATCTTTTTTCTAAAAAGTTGGCACAGAGGCTTAGTGATTTTTGAAAAATCTTTAACGTATCACCTGTAGAATGCAACACATCCTAAGAAACTCCTAACTCCTCCCACAGTAGTTGGAGGAGGTAGTTTAGCATTAACTTAATTTTTTGTCGGACCTACTTCCATACCACTTTTAGAAATTTTATGTCCAAGTACAATTCTTTCTACAATCATAAATTAGCATTTCTCCCAATTAAGAACTAAATTTATTTCTTTGCAACATTTTAGTTTTTTTCTAAATGATTTAAACATGACTAAAATGATGTACCAAGCACTGAAAAGGCATCCATAAAAACTTCAACTCCATTCTCAATTAAGTCACAGAAAATGGATATCATGCACTTTTAAAGAGTTACAGATGCATTGCATAACCCAAATGATATTCGTCTAAAAGTAAAACTCTCATAAAGACTAGTAAATGTGGTAATTTCTTAATTCTCAAGAGCTATAGAAATTTTGTGATAGTCGGTATATCCATCCAAAAGAAAAAAATATCTGTTCTCTGCTAGCCTATCCAATATTTGATCTAGAAAAGGTAATGGAATGTGATCTTTCCTTGTGATGAGATTTAATTTTCTTTAATCAATGTAGATTGGCCACCCAGTGACTTGTCGAGTTGGAATGAATTTATTTCTTTCATTAATAGATACAATCACTCCCCCTTTCTTCAAAACACAGTGGATTAAAATAACCCAAGCATTGTCCGAGATAGGATAAATAATTCCTGCATCTAACCATATTTAAATTTTTTTCTTTACAACTTCTTTTATTATTGGTATCAGTCTCCTTTAAGGATCAATCCTCCGCTTATGATTCTCTTCCATTAAAATTTGGTGCAAACAAATGGAAGGATTGATACCTTTAATATCATCTATTGTCCATCCAAAAGCTTTCTTATAATTTTTTAAAGTTTCCATTAATTATTATTCTTGATCTTTACTTAAGTCTGAGAATATTATAACAGGTAATGTAGATGGCTTCCCTAGAAAAACAAACTTTAAATTCAGAGGTAGAACATTCATCTCTAGCTTAGGAAGTTTTTTAATTGAAAGACTAAAAGATTTATCATTTTCACTAGTGTCCAACAACTCAAAATTTTCCTGAACATAATTTGTATCATCATTAATCTTTTTAGTTACTTTATCTTTTTTATCAACATCATCTTCATACTCTAGCTCTTATTGTTTCATTTTATCTTCATAATTTTCCTTTAAACGACTTTTAGTTAAATGATTGATAAGTTCCATTCTGAAACATTCATCATCTCTTCCCTTTGTTGGATTTTTCATTGATTTTGATATATTAAATGTAGCTTTTGTATCATTGACTCTCATGGTTAAGTCACCTTTTTGCACACTTATCATTACTCTTCTAGTAGCCAGGAAAGCTCTCCCTAAAATGATTTGGAACATTAGAGGAGGGACTGACCCTTCCTTCCTTAATAGACTTAAACATCTTTGTAAGGTCAACAAACTTTACATTTTTGCTATTTTGGATCCTCTTGTATCAGTTAACAAGAATTAAATTCTAAGAAACTTTAAGAAATATCATCACTTTTGTAATAAAAACAATAAGATTTCGATTTTTTGGAAGTAAATTGTTACTTTAACAATTATAGATGATGAGGAGCAATTTGTTTCAACCCATTTAAAGATGGAGGATTTCCATGGTTGGGCAACTTTTGTCTATGCAAGTTCACTCTTGCAGGATAAATGTTTGTTGTGGCATAAGTTAACAATGACGGGCAACACTATTACTGAGAGTTTGTTTGTGGGGGGAGATTTCAACATGATCAAGAAACCAGCTGAAAAGAGGGGGGTGGCCAATGTGACACTGCGCTTATAAATCAGTTTTGTGATTATTTCTCTGATTCCGGGCTTTTTGATCTGGGCTATTTTGGTTCTCCTTTCACCTGAAGAAGGGGTTTACTCTCTCAAAGACTTGAATGATATTTAGGCAACCATCATTTTCTGAATCACTATCCAATTATTTGGGTCCTCACATAAGAAGAAAAGAAAAAGTAAGGATTAAAAAGGTCCTATTGAAAAATAAATAAATAAATAAATAATCAAAATAAAGAAAAAAGAAAAACAAGTGAGGAGAATTTTGTGGAAATGCCTAATAAAAAACTGGCTTCACTTGAATCAACTTAAAGAAAAAGATTTATACATTTCTAAGATTATTTATAATTTTAAAGTATTAGTATCTTTATTAGTAGAGTTCTCATATAATTTTTTTTAAAATTTTTTGAGAGTCATGAGCATAACAAATTACAATTGTTTTTGGAATGAATTAGAAATCAAAATTCCTAGACTTGAGTATTGAGTATTCTTAAATTTTGGTTCTAACCTAAGTTATTAAAAATTGTGTTTGAGTTCTATTATAACTTTTTTTAGGACAAAAATTATAGGAATCATTATGTAAAACCCACTATCACATGTTATATTGTTTTATTTAATAAAATTTAAGTTTAGGGCAATTGATCCACCTTAAAATTACTTATTTTTATGCACAATTTATACCCATTTTTTGGGATATTATACTGTAATGAAAGGTAATTTATTTGTTTTTAGTTACAGGTGCAAGAAAAAGAATTTAAGAGCAAAAAGGAACAAAAATACATCAAAAAAGAGTAAAATGGACGAAACCAAGAAAAATTATCAAAATCAGTCGAACTGGTGCTTAGACGGTTAGGCACGGAAATTTCGACGCCTAGGCACCATAATCAGTTTCTATAAGATCCATTAAATGAGGTCAAAATTTGAAGAGATGTTTGAAGCATCCCTTGGTCATTTCCAAAGCTATATATTTATAGAATAACTCTAAACATTATGAGAGCTCTAGAGTTGTTTTGAGAAGGGGAGGCACCCATATAGAGTGGGTGGTCACCTTAGGGAGTTTTTGTGAGTCTGTGTTTTTTGGAGTTTTGTGAGTCATGTAAGAGTCTATTAGAATTAGAGAAGTTAGAGAAATTCAAAGAAGTGCTTGTGAAAACATCTCAGATAAGCTTTTTTTATCTTTTTTTAAAGTGTTGTACTTTGGATTTGAGTTTTATAAATTTGTTTTGTTTTGTTATCCCCATGTGTTCTGAGTAGTTTTCTTCTTTCTCCTTGCATCATGAAGTAATCAAGTGGTTATTTTGATTTATCTAAAATTTTTTTTTATTCTAAAAATTTGTGATGATATTTTCACCGGTCCATCATTTACATTACTAATTGGAAACTTGTATTGTTAAAATTATTTGAGAAACTTAAGGGTCTGAGAGGAATAAGATTTCTCTCATTTCACTTTGGAAAGAGCCATGGGGATCGTCTAAGGGGGAATGTAAATAAATTGGTAGATAAGATTTGATGGACAAATAATTGATATTTATAGGGTGACCGACAAGATTTTATTATCAATTTGGTCTAGAGATTGGAAGTAAAGGTCACTGGTAGGTCCTATAGAAATACCACATTTAAACTTCTAAACGATTTGAATCCTACACTAATTATGAATTATTTACAAGGAGAAAATCTCTTTATGTATATATCTTGAATTTTCATAAACTCTGCATTTGCTTTTAACATGCAATTGTAGGAATTAGTCAACTTTATTTCATTGCATAAACTACGTTAAATATTTTCTGTAGTTTTAAGTAAAGGTTTTTAGGAAGTTAAATTCCTGAATTTTACCTTTTTTTCTTTCCT
Source organism: Phalaenopsis hybrid cultivar (assembly GCA_002079205.1). Lineage (NCBI taxonomy): Eukaryota > Viridiplantae > Streptophyta > Magnoliopsida > Asparagales > Orchidaceae > Phalaenopsis > Phalaenopsis hybrid cultivar. Next base: position 133,006 of record JXCR01146671.1, read on the forward strand.
TTCCCCATGTGATCGATACTGGGTTTTTAAAGAATACTCTATATTACTTGAATTGATAAGTATAATTGCACAATACCCCTAGTGAGAAAATTGTTAATCTAAATTTTATAATATTACATTTGTTATCAATGGACGTTAATCATAAATTGGATCAAGATTTTGGCCACATTTAGAACACAAATATCTGCGTAATTGCGGGTCGGGTTAACTGCCCACAATAGGTACTGGTAAGAAATAGATGTTCAACAAAGGCCTTATAGATATAGCCTTTGTAGAATTTTTGGGAATTCTAATGAGAGGTGTTGTAGGCACTATCCAAAGCTCAAAAAGCTACAGAATTACAAAGAATAGGTTACTGTTAAGGGCCTACTGCTAACATTCCTTATGATAATATTGCTGGAGAAATGATCCATGGGAGGCTGCCAATGATCTGAAGATTCCATGCGATTCTGCACAAATACCACAAATTCCCACTAATTTACCTTCTATTATTCCTCTACATGGGACTACCTCATGTGTGAGGGATTTCACTGACATAAATAGAAACTTTGTGATTGAGGACCAACAATTAGAAAGGGAAGAATGTAAGAAATTACTTGCAGCTCTTTTCCATCATAACAACTCTCAAAAAATTGCCCTCATGGGCTCTTTTGATGATAATACTCTTCAACACATGAGTGATGCTTTAGAAGAGGATTGGCAGATAAAAAAAGCCAGAAAGAAGAATAAAGATTTTTTGGAGTTGAGGAATCTGCAAGATGATAACCAGGTCATTGCAGGTGGGAGCTCAGTAAATTTGATGCTTGACACCCTCTCCAAAACTAGGAGGGGGGTGCAAACACACCTACAATGACTAATTTCATCGGTTGGAATGTTAGGAGACTGCCACATCTTATGTCCCTTAATAGGCTACTCAAACTCAATAGGAGTCATAAATTCTGGCTGATTGTTATTCTTGAACCAATGATTTCCAAACATCATAAAAAAATCACTGACAAGTTCTCTGGTTTCCAACACTTTTTCGATATGAAAAATAAAATTTGGTTACTGTGCTTAAAAGAGGTTGATTGGTAGATTCTTATTGATCTCTCTCAATTCATCCATCTATCTTTCAAATTTTTTGGGAGCTCTGGATATGCTTCCTTCATATTAGTTGGGTACTCCACTACTGTTAGGATGGAGTTGTGGACTGAGCTTATATCAATCTGTCAAAATATGTCTTCTAAATGGTTACTGGTTGAGGATTTCAACTTTTTGGCTTGCTCTTTGGATAAATCTATGGGGAGACCTTCTGAAATTACCCCTATGAACTTATTAACTGATAACAACCAGTTGGTTGGGCTATATGATCTGGGTTTCTCTGAGCCAAAGTATACTTGGAGGAGAGACAAACTATGGGAAAGATTGGGTAGAACCCTTATTATTCAAGTTTGGTTATCTGATTACCTTTCCATTTCTATTCTTCATTTATGCATGGTTGGCTCTAACCATAAACCACTCATTATATCTATATCTAGACCCCCCAACAATCATAATCCGACTTTTAGATACCTTAATGTTTGGGCCACCCACCCAGAAATATAGAATCAAGTTACTCACATTGAAAAGAATATCATGAGGACAACGCTTGGATCAAATTTTGGGTTTTGCAGAAAAATCTTGCAAAACATCTGAAGAACTCTATTTTTAGCAATGTTCATACTAAAATGGAAGAAGCTAATAAACTAGTGCTTAATTTGGAACAACAGTTTGTTGCTTACCTTGTCAATGAAAAAGATTTATTCTCAGCTAATGAAGATCTTCTTAAAAGCATTACTCTATAGGAGGAGCTGCTGCTACAAAAAAACCTCTATGACCAAATTCTGTGAGAGGGACAAAAATTCTAAATATTTTCATGCCTGGGTAAATTATGGAAGAAAGTGGAACACAATTCATAAAATCAAGACTATATTGGAAACTGGTTGCATACACCAGATAACATAGCCTGTAGTGTTGTCAGTCATTTGCAAAGTTTAGTTACTCAACCCCTGTTGGTAGGAAAACTATTACTGAAAATATTTTCATTAATTTTTATAACTATACAACTTCTTTGCAACTAATTGACCTCCCTCTTGAGGAAGAGATTTGTGTTGCCTTACATTTCATTGATAACAATAAGTGGGTGGTCTTGATGGCTATTCTGCTGATTTCTATAAAATGACCCGACACATTGTGAAATTGGATCTCATCAAGGCCACTTAGAGGTGCAAATTCCCTTGAATATTTTACATCCTCCACTATTTCCCTCAAACCAAAGGAGACAAACTGTAATAATTGGGATCAATTCAAACCTATCAGCCTTACCAATGTCATCTCTAAAGTCATTAGCAAGGTTCTAGTGTCCAAAATTCAATCTCATTTGGCTCATTTGATATGTCCAAACCAAGTTGCTTTCATTAAAGGAAGGTGTATTGTAGATAATGTTTTTTTAGCACAGGAATTGATCATGATCTAGATAGAAGTTGTAGAGGGGGAAATGTCATTTTCAAATTTGACATCAGAAAAGCTTATGACATCTCCATTGAGGCTTCATTGAGAAAGTGCTCCAGGTTAGAAGCTTCTCCATTTAGTTCACCTCATTGATTAAAAGATAGCTTGCTAATAACTCCAACTCCATTCTCATTAATGGAAAATCTCAAGGTTTCTTCAGCTTTTTCAAAGGTATAAAAAATATGAATCCCCTTTCCCCAATTATTATCATATTGATTTTTTATTACCCATCCAAATTGCTACTTCAACTATTTCAAATATCCCCCCACATACAATTCAATCATAGATCCAATGTGGATGTAAGCTACCTCTTCTATGCTGATGACATTATTCTCTTCACCAAAGCAACCAAACTTGCTATCAAGCTTGTTTACAAATGTCTTAAAGACTTGCTATCAAGATTGTTGCAAGTCAACACTAGGAAAAGTTTCATTCTGTTTAGCAAATGTATCAAACTTTGAGTAAAGCATTGGATCACTCATTTTAGTGGTTCCAACACCTGTCTTACCACTTCGAGGTGCCTAGGTGTTTGATACACCTAAAATATATAGACTTCTTATGCGCATTTTTATACCTATTTTTGAGATATTAAGCTTTAGTGAAAGTTATTTGTGTGTTTTTTCTTTCAAAAATAGTAAAATGGGTGAAAAATGCTAAAAAGAGTGAAAATGGATCAAATTTGAAGCAAAAATGATGAAGGTGCGAAAATGAACTGGAGGCCTAAGCACCCAACACTGATGCCTATGCACCAGAGAGTCGTGCCTAAGTGTCAGGTTTCCCTTGTTTAAGCTCCAAAAGTAGTTATTTGATGATTCATTGAATTCAGACAAATTTTTGAAGAGGTGTTTGAAGCAACCCTTAGTAAAAACGTAGGAAATAATCCACGGACACAAAAATTCATTCAATTGGCTTTTCAAAGGAGAAACTTCTAGAAGATTCATTGAATGGATACACATTTTGAAGAGACACCAAGACACTTTTAGGATTTTTATTAAAGAAGAATTGGATCATCAAAGGAAGGGGCTAGCCATTAGACATCCACAGCCACCATTCATCTTAGTAACCACAACAACTGCGGTCCACATCTCTTTTTATTTTGAGCATTAATTTGTATTATAAGTGAAGGAAGAGAATTCAAAGGAACTTCAAGACATTTGGTGAAGAGGATTTGAGATAATTTTTTTATCTTTATGACTACATTTGGTTTTAATTTAGACTTCTTGTTTGTGTGCATGATTTCTACTTTTAAACTCATGTGTGGTTGTGTTTTCTCCATGGAAAGTAATTTTCTTTATCTTTTTTCTTTAAAATGATAAGTAATTAAGTATTTAAAGGAAGTTGCGTGAACTATTAGACTTCAATGTTGGAAGAAGTTGTGTTGATTTGAAACCTTGTACTTTATTTACTTCTTGATTTGGCCAATTAAGATATTAATGCTTATTGTGAGAGCTTATAAAAACTGAGATGGTATTGTCTCAGTCAACAAGTGATTGGAATCACATATTAATTTCATGGATGAGAATGTAGTTCATGGGGTTGAGTGCAAATAAATAGTGAAGTAAACTTTTCAAGGGAGAAGAATTATAGGACTTTAGAGTGACAGATTAAAGCCGTCAATTTAATTTGTACTTTTAGGTTTTGTACGAGATGTTAGCCCCTAGGTGAATGGAGAAGAGGGAAATCTAGAGTGAGAGCTATTATCTTCTCTACCTAAACGGTCTTCAAGACTATTCAAACAATATGTTAGCTAATGTTTTTTATAGTATCTCCAGTAAGGGTAAAGAATGTTATTGCTTGTATTTGGCACAACACATTTAACATACTTCCATAACATATATTCTATACTTTTTGTTGATTCATGATAAGGAAAAATATATTTTACTTATATTATTTTCATCTTGCAAATATTTAGTTAAGTTAATTAATTGTTTACTTTATTTTTATAAACCAAAAATTACAAAAAAAAAAATCAAATTTTCATTCCTATTATAACACCTCAAGTTTAAGTATGAATATTTTGCTAAGTAGATTTTTGTTATCTAAATTTTTTAGCTTTCTAAAGTGCATATTGCCAAGTTTCTCTGTGGGTTTGATATTTGGGGCTTAATCAAAAAGTCCTATATTACTTGATAACGATACATATACTTGGGTAGTATCCCATTTTTAAATATTATAATTATATTTTTCTTTGCTTCATAGTTGAAAATTTACCTAGCTTTTGCTTGAGATCAAGTTGTTGGCTTTGTTGCGAAGTAGGAATCACTATTAAGGAAATTAAGCATTTAACCCCATACATCACACATTTTATATCTATATCGAAGAATCAACATCAAGTTTGTGGAGACGTTGTCAGGGTAACGAAGAAAAATTATAAAAAAAAAAGTTTTTAGAATGCAAAATTTCTATTTTTACAAAGTCTTATTTAAACTTTAATATTTATTATAGGAACAGTGTTGTGTTGTTTTTATATTAAGTTCCTGTTTGTGTATTTTTATTTTCATTTTGTTTTTATTTTATGAGTTTATATTAATGTATGTCTAGTTCATGTTCCATAGGACCTATGCCTTATGATTCTGAATTAGAAAGAACTATTAGAAAATTAAAAAATTAAAAATTATTGAAAATTTTCAAAACAAGATAAATCAAAATAATCAAAATGTTGATGAATTTAGAACTTTGAAAGATTATTCAAACCGTATAGTGGATGAACTTCATTGTAGTATTCAAAAACCCGTTGTAGTGGCTAATTCATTTGAGCTTAAACCTGTTATTATCCAAATGGTATCAAATAATAAGTTAGGGGGAGCATCAACTGAAGATCCAAATTTACATCTTGTTAATTTTCTTGATTTGTGTGCTACATTTAAATATGATGGTGTATCAGATGATACTATAAGACTTTGATTATTTCCTTTCTCAGTGAGAGATAAAACTAATATATGATTACATTGTTATCACATGGATCTATTAGAACTTGGGGTCATTTAGTGCAAAAATTCCTTGCTAAATATATTTCACCATAAAAAACTACAAAGCATAGAAATGTTATTACATCTTTTTTCCAGTTTGAAGGAGAATCTACTTATGAAGCATGGAACTCTTAAGAAAGTGTCCACACCATGTTATACTAGGTTGATCAATAATTCAAAACTTTTATAATGGATTAGCTGGATCTCTTAGATTTATTATAGATGTCGCTGCTAGTGGTTCATTGATGTCAAAACCATTTAATGACGTTTATGCTTTAATTGAAGAGATGACAACTGATACACCTAAAATATATAGTGTTTTTAGACACATTTTTATACTTATTTTTGAGATATTGCACTTTAATGGNTGGGGGTGGTAAAAATTTTCTTACTGAGGCCTCCCAAACTCCCTATTGAGCTTCTCTGAGGGA
>JXCR01146671.1:143495-160230 GCA_002079205.1 Phalaenopsis hybrid cultivar
ATCTTTGGACAGAGTGATTCAGAAGGCCATTAAGGACATTCTGATCTTTATATGGGGTCGGACCCCCAATAAGTGTGTAGGTGGACTAGTTCCACCTGGGCGTTGTATAAAGTGGGTCCCGCACTGGGTCCTAAACTTTGCATTCTTGTCTCCTTTTGGGGATGATCTTGGTTTTCTAGGTCCCGTACTGGGTCCTAAATATTTCAATTTTGCAAATTAAACTAATACTACATAAAATTCAAAAATTTTAAATTTTTATCTGGTCTTTAGACTTCTCTGTCGTTAGCTTTAGTGTTTGCACTAAAACTACAACACTTTGGCNCCACCCTCAATTCTTGTGTTCATCCTTCGGGATAAATACAAGAATTGAGGAAAAGCGCTCTTTCATCTAAACTATGAAAATTATGGGGTCAATTTGACTCTATATTTTTCAAAACTAAAATTTTTTTAATGTCCTTCCGAAGCGGGCAACGGGATTACAATTCCGATGACCAACAGCTTCTTACGGGCAAACCCCACACCAAAAATAGTGCCGACACCCTCTTCATAGATATTGATAATGCAACAGTTGGGAATGCAGGTAGCAGGTAAAATATTCTATCTGACAATTCTTTTGATCATCCATTTTGTCATTGACGGTAGTGGATCTACTTGATCATGTCTGAGTATCCCAGGTGGATTCCCCTATCTGTCATTCGTGAAGTTCTAACAACAGCCACACTGGATGGTGATTCTTGCCTTTCCCCTCATCCCTTTCTTTGGCTCGGAATATGTCCTTTCCATGAGAAGGCCCGCTAGGCCTCTATCTATCAAATCAAAGATACAGTCCAAAATTCTTCTTTTATCATTTTTCGAGAAAACCTTGGTGTACAGCTCCAGGCCTTCCAGTAAATTGATGAACATTCTCTGAACTTCTTTATAAAACTCAAATTCTCTTTTATTTACTTTACTTATCTTGTAGTATTCTATCATACCAGGAGTTGGCAGTTATCGTGGGCATTCCTTCCTTCGAGCATTGGCGGGAACCCAAACTAGTGCTGGTTGATCTGGAGCATGAGGCTCAGCTTCTAGTGGGATGTACAACCCTGGGCTCTACGGTACATACTGATCCATCCCCAGTGGGACATATGGTTCATCCATCATAAAATCCAAAGTCTGAGATCCGTTGGCGCTTGAGGTTTACTCTTCCAATGTACTAAAACACTGTAGATGCAGAACATTACAATCCATGAAAGCTATCGGTCCATGAATGCTCTTTAAGCATGAAAGCTATCGGTCCATGAATGCTCTTGAGCAAAATTTCAATTGCATGATGTTCCTGTAGCTGATGTTCACATTTCATGCTAAGGTTTCTCCTCAAAATATAGTCTACCAAGGTTTCGTTAAGATTTTGCTTTTACATCATGAGCTCTCCCATAGACCCATGGTGTTGTGCCCCAGCAAATCTTTTCACGAACAGTTGTTCTAATTCAGAAAATGTTTTAATTGACCTGTTGGGCAAGTCAGTGTACCAGTCAAAAGCAATTCCTGACAAGCTGCTGACGAACTGCTGGCAGAGTAGAGCTTCATTGTTTCTGGTGTTGCCACAGCTGGCTTGGAAATGCGCTATGTCTATTTGGGATTTCCAGTCCCATCGAATATCTTAAAGTTTGGGGCCATAAAACCCTTAGGGAAAGGCATGACATCGAACTCCTTCGGGTAAGGTCTACCCCTCAAAATTGATGCACCGCTCTTGGATTGGGCTAAGGCGTCCCACACTTGCTCAACCATTTTCTTGAACTCCTTTTCTTGCATGACATTTGATAGAGAATCTTTCTTCGATTGCTCATCTTTGTTTTCTGAATTAGCCTCTATTCTTTCATCTATAATGTGTATGATTTATGGCTGATTAATCTCTGGAGAAGCCAATTGCGGTGCTTGTGATTTCCCCTGAATGGTGGCCATGGCGGTCATAGCTGCATTCATCGCCTCTATTCTTTTCTCCAATAGACTAAATTGCTCATCGCTTAGGAGGATAGCCCTACGCAGCTCATCTTTGTCGTTCTCTTCGGTATGAGGTTGAGCCTCACATGTAGATGTAGAAGCTCTAGTTTCATTCACATGGACATCCATGAAATCCTCCTTCAAGTAATCATTGTAATCAAAATTTTCATTGTCGCTATCGAAAAAAACTCTGTGTTCTTGAGCTAACTAAAAAATCTCGATCCAATGTTTCTCAACTTTCTCTTCAATTATTGATTCCATGATTGCTTTAAGATCTGGAGGACCCTGATGGAAATCCTTTATTTTTTCCTCCATCTCGTTGGCTATTGTAGCGACGATTTCAGATATCTTAGATCCTGATTTCATTTCCTGTCCTGCAGGCTCACTGGACTGTATCGGTACAACAACCTTTTTCTTTTTTGATGATGATGCTCAGGACAAAGCATCTTAGGGGAAACATCGGTATGTCGAGGGAAAGTATGCTCCCCATGGTGTAAACAGGCTACAGTGCCAAGTAAGCGTCTCGTCCTTGCCTTTGGGATTGTAGAAATATCTCCATATTGGGTGACGGGTAAGATCTTCGGGCCCGGTCGATGACTAGTGGTCCTGGTGGCAGTATAATCAATAGTAGTCATTATGGTATCAACTCTATTCCAAAAATGGAACCAAACAGGGATGCAAGTAGGTGGCACTCCAGCTGTATCATGGGATTGTCTGGCAGATTTACTGCCATTCAAAATTTCCTTCTTCATGCGAGGAGAAGTTACATCTCCCATCCGTTTATATAACTCGCTAACTGAACATTCTTCTTTGGTAGCAAGCCTTCTGAAAACTGCACTAACTCAAGTGATAGGAGTGAACTTCTTTTCTCTCCTCATCGTGTCCTTGAAGTGACGGTAATGTGGCAGTGATCCATTGAATACTCTCATATCCCTTGGTATCTGTCAGAGGATGTAATCTACTTCCTCGCACGAGTGGATAAATTTCTGGTAACACTTCTTCAACTTGATGAGGTTCCTCCTCAACGGGTGTCTCCTCGGGAGCTTGTGCTTTAATGGCCCTCCAAACTCTTTTGTTGTGGTTCCTCCTTTGAGTTCAAGTCAGCGGTACAGTCCTTGAACTTGATCTGATCTCAAACACAGGTGGTGGGACAGTTAATCCCTCAGTCGGATCCTCAATAATCATCACTTCTTTCCCCTTAGTAGCAGTGGGGCTAGTAGGTTTGACGGGTGCTGCAACGATAATATTTTTGGACTTCTTGTAGGTAGGGAAGTCTTGAAGGCAGTTCAGGTTGAATTTTGCAGACGGCTCCTGTATTTATAGAGCGGCGATCTTCATTACTACAAACGGAGATTTCCCGAAGATGACCTCGAGATCTTCAAATACAGCTCCAAACTTGATGGTGGAAGTGACGTTACAGGCGCTACAGTCCGTTGGTAGGTTGCAATAAAAGGTCAGCATTGGGTAAGTCGTTGCAACATACTTTAAGACAGAAAGTTTCAGGGTTAGTTATATAGCCAAAACCTCGTAATTTTTAGTGCAAGCACTGAAAGCAGAGGTTGATTTGTAGACCCAGTGGGTCTTAATTCATGGGTATTTTAACATCTTTGTTTAAGAAAAGTGTAAAATTTAATTAATATAAGAAAATTTCAAAGTGCGCGCAACACAACACGATTTGGTTTAATTTGCAAATAGCAAATCAAATTTGAAAGGGGAATGTGAAGTATTTTATGACCCAGTGCGGGACCCATTTAGTGGCAGAAAATGCCCAGGTGGAACTAGTTCACTGACACACCTATTGGGGGTCCGACCCCACATGAAAATTTAAAGAGTCCTTAATGGCCTTCTGAACCCCACTGTTCAAATATGGTTAAACAGCTAGTCCTGAAGTCCAAGGAGTTGGTTGTACCTTCCCAAGACAGAAATGGGTAAAGTATGCCAATGGAAGAAGGGTAATTTGGTCCAAGAGGGAGAGTTAGCTGTACTTTCTCAAGACAGAAATGGGTAAAGTATGCCAACGGAAGAAGGGTAATTTGGTCCAAGAGGGACATGAACATATTACTGATGTGTGAAGATAACATTTCTTGATTTGTATGGAGAGAAATATCTGTCCCCAGTGGAGTTGCCAGAAGTTGTCAGCACTATTTTTGGTTGGAGTTGCCTGTAAGAAGTTATCGGTCACCGGAATCAAAATCCCGTTGCCCGCTTCGGAAGGACGTTTAAGCTACATATATATTTAGTTTTATAAAAATATGAAATCAAATTGACCCCATATTTTTCATAGCTTAAATGAAAGAGCACTTTACCTCAAATCTTGTATCTATCTCAAAGGATAAACACAAGACTTGAGGATGAGGCTCGATCAAATAAACTAAGGATTATATGACGTCTGTTTTGTTTACGAAACCTTTATATTTGCCGACAAGTTCCCCTATTTAATATAAAAAAGTAAATAGGATTTATATTAAGATGGGTTTGGACATCCTTCCTATAAGGGAAGCCTCTATAGTTAATTACATCTTAAATGACCAAAGTCACCTAAAAGTCGCTCGATAAAAATTAAGAAATATTTTCTTCATGGAGTTTTAAAGGGTAGGACTTTTCTATGAGATCAGACATATAGGTGTGAAAGGGGATTGGTTCAAATTTGAAATATTTTGTTGTAGATTCCGAGGGTTTCAATCAGATGACCTAAATGCTTACATCTTCTAGGATATTTGTTTGATCGTTTCACACGAATCTAAGCCCTAACTAAAAAAATTGGCAGGATGAAATATTTAAATATCCCTCCTCTAAACTGAAGCCAAATCATAAGGCAGCCTAGGAAGTCATCAAGGTTCCCCTCAAGATCTATGACATCCTCTAGTGTCTCTTTCTTTGTTTTCCAAAATAAAATGTTCCAAATTTGAGTCATTCCCCTTTCACACCTCTTTGTTTGATCTCTTTATAAAGTCCTATTCCTTTGCCCCCTTTGAATATAATATCCCCTGATTTTTAACGAGAGTATTCTTAGGTGAATTCAGTTATCTAAGATGTAATTAACTATAGGGGCTTGCCCTTATAAAAAGTTCTTGCGAACCCATCTTAATATAAACCCTATTTAATTTTTCATATTAAATAGGGGAACTTGTCTTCTTATAAATAAAATGGTTTTTACAGACCAAACAAATGTCGTATGTTTCTTAGTTTATTTGATCGAGCTTCACCCTCAAGCTTTATTTTTATCTTTTGGGATAAATATGTAGCTTGAGATGTAGTGATCTTTCATTTAAAATTTGAAAGATATGGAATCTGTTTGATTTCATATTTTTTCTAAACTTATGTACATATATAAATTAAATGTCATTCCGAAGCGGGCGATGAGATTTCGATTCCGATGACTGATAGCTTCCAACGGGCAACTCCTTACCTAAAATATTGCCGACAGCTTCTGGCGACTTTGCTTGGGAGTAGTTTCTCTCTCCATTTAAATCAGAGAATATTGTCTTCATACATTAGTAATGTATTCATGTCCCTCATGAACCAAATTACCATTTTTCTAATGACATGCTTTACCCATTTCTCTCTTGGGAAAGTACAATGAACTCTTTTGGACTTCAAAACTATCTGTTAAATCACCTTTGAATAGAGAGATTAAGGATTTTAGTAGTAATTTTAATCTTTGTGTAGGGTCAGACCCCCAATAGGTGTGCTGGTGGACTCGTTCCTCCCGGGCTTTGTGCGTTGTAAAGTCGGTCCCACACTGGCTCTTTGACTTCACTCTCCTCTTTGAGTTTGGTTTGGTATTTTGCAAATTATATCAAATTGTGTTGTGTTGTGCTTGCTTCTTAAATTTTCTTATATTAATTATATCTTTCCGCTTGTAAAATATTTTTACTAAAATTTAAAATCTTCATAAATTTAAAACTTACCTAGTATACAGATTGACCTCTGTTGATTTTAGTGCTCGCACTAGAATTGCGAGGTATTGGCCAAATAATTAACCCCATGGTTTTAGTTTTGAAGTTACTACAATGGCATTCCCAACGTTCGCATTCTCGTCCAACCTGCTGACGAGTCGTAATGCCTGTAATGTCGCCCCCACCATCAAGTTTTGAGTTGGGTTCAAAGATCTCGAGTTCATCATCAGAAAAGCTCCCTTCATTATAATGAACATTACCACCATTGATTCTACTTCTGTTGCTGCTCCGAGACCCACAAGCCGTCAACTAGTTAAGTCACGTTTGGGTCCGATAATTCTTCCTATCACTCATAATAAAGTTTTGAAGGAAAAGATGAGGAATTTACCTCATATTGTATCTGGTCTGCACCGCGGAGAGCATACCTCTATTCGATGTACTGATGCTGAGACACATCGTCTTAAGACATCTTCACTAAAAGAAAAATTGTGGGTACCTAAGGTTGTCGTACCAATACATATTAGTGAGTTCGTAGGGCAGGATCATGGAATGAAGCTAGGGTTCGTAATATACGACATTATCTCAGTTACTGCCAGTGAGATGGGTGAGCAACTAGAGGATGTTCAGCAGAATCCTATAAATCTTAAAGCGATACAAGAATCAGTAATCGTAGAAAAGGTTCAAAAGCTCAGGATTTTGATTTTTGAGTTAGATCGAGAACATGGAGTTTTTTTTAATGAAGAGGGTGGAAAATATTTTGAATTTAACGATTACCTCAAGGAAAACTTCATGGATATTCATGTCATCAAAACTAGAGTCGCTGCATCTGCATGCAACGCTCAGACTCTCGTCAAAGAGAACACCATAGATGATCTGCGTAGGGCTATCTTCCTAAGGGACGAGCAAATCAGCCAAATGGAGAAAAGAATAGAAGAGATGGCCACTGTCATGGACGCTATGGCTACAGCTCAAGGATTGTCTCAACCCCAACAGTTAGCTTTTCCAGAAGTTAATCAGCAAGAGATTCTACATATTACCAATGAAAGGAGCGAAGTTGCCTCAGCAAACAAAGATGATCAACAGAAGAAAAGTTCTCCATTGAGTGCCATACCAAAAAAGGAATTCAGATAAATGGTCGAACAAGTTCGGGAGGCCTTAGCCCAATCTAAGGGTGGTGCATTGATTTTAAAAGGAAAACCCTATCCGGAGGAGTTCGATGTCGTACCCTACCCTAATGGTTTTGTGTCACCGAACTTTAAGATATTTGATGAGACCAAAAATCCCAGGAACCATATAGCTCATTTCCGAGCTAGTTGTGGCAACACAAGAGGAAATGAAGCTTTACTCTTCCGACATTTTGTCAGAAGCCTGACATAGATACCTTTTGATTGGTCTGCCTAGCTACCTAATAGATGAGTCTATACATTTGCCAAATTAGTACATTTGATCGTAAAGAGATTTGCTGGAGCAAAACATCATGTGTCTATTGGAGATCTCATAATAGAGAAGCAAAAGCCTAACAAGACATTTGTAGATCACATCTTGAGGTGAAGAAACCATAGCATGAAGTGTGAGCCACAACTTCAGGAACATCATGTAATTGAGATTTTACTCAAAAGCATCCATGGTCCAGTAGCTTTCATACTCAAGGGACTCACCATAAAATCTTTCGAGAAGCTACTCAGCAAATCCAACAATCTACAAGAGGAAATTAAACACATGGATTCCGAAGAGAAATCGGAAAAGACTAGAGTAGTCTTAAATTTGAGAAAAATTATGAGACTGTAGCGACAATCGATAATAGAAAACAACCGATGAAGATACATGCAGAAAATTCTCATCAGGATTCTCAGTCGTCATCGCAGCATGCTCAACAAAAGACACAACAATATGGCCAGTCTAACCAGCAACGGCATCTGGGAGGATCATACAAAGAAGAGAATAGATGAGGTACGTCCATGACAGAATGGTAGAAAATGGTGTAATCCTTTAAAGCCGAAGCAATATCCAAGAAGTTTAGAAGTTTAATAAAGAAGTTCGAGTTCAGATTATCGGATCCAAAGAAACACGAAGAAGTAGAAAAAAAGGATCAACCTCATTATTGCCCGTATCACAGGATGCGGATTGTTTTCTCTTTGAGGACTGGCTCGAGAAAAACCTTCAAGAAGGGAATATAACAATCCTGAAAGAATTTTTAAAAGAACCTAAAAAAGGTTCTATGAATATGATTTCAGCCGAGCCAATTGCTCCGATAGACCTATATTCAAAAGAATATGGATGGAGTACAGTTTGGAATAAGTCGTCAAGAACATACTAAATCAGATTCATACCTCTTCAGCACAAGCCTCCGTTCAGAGTTTTCATCCGGCCAAGCCCAAGCTGGAGACTTTACCGGAGAAACCACCATAATCAGAAGACAATGAAAAGAATGTTACAAAGATTGATAACACAGGGGGTAGGATAGGGGCTGCCACTGTTACATTGGTTGTCTTGGATTTGGGGAAGAAAATCCTCGAACCCCTGACTATGTATGCTTATCTTTTTGCACCACCGGGGTATTATGAGTATAATGATTATGATTTCAGTGACATTTTAAGTTTTTCTAATGATGAAATAATTGATTTTGCTCAATCTAACCTCAATCTCAATTCCAAAACCAATCCTCAAATCGTACTTAAGTCTGATGAACCCATTAATAAGATTGAAGAAGACATCGATAACACCGGTTAAGATAACACTGGAAGTGGGGAGCTAGTCCTTGAGAGTCATGGCATACCACTCGCCATAAATTTGAATCTTTCCAAAAAAGAAGCACTGGGAGTTTTTCCTACAATGTCTCAAGAAGAAGAAATTACAGAAGTAAACTTAAGAAGCGGGAAGGTATTATCCCAAGAACAGCTCTAGCAGATAATGGAAAACAAATAGTAACTCAAGAAGAATTACATCCACCTTCGCCAGTGGAATAAACACATAACCAAGTACAGGTTATAGGGTTATATAAAGTGGATTATAACGTGCTAGCTCATCTTAGGAAGTTATCGACCAAACTAAGCATCTATGACGCTCTAATCCTGTCAAAGGAAATGAGGAAATCTCTGGTTACAGCTTTGCTTGATCTAGAGATTTGCTTAGCTCAATTGGCCAGAACATCCTCAGATGAAGTTTGCTCATTAAAAGAATAGCTTAGGGTGACCTTTACAGATGAAGACTCGCTGCTTGGTACCGCTGACCATAACCAACTACTCTATATCTCTGTTAACATCAAAAATTTGTATTATCCAGACTTTTAAAAGAACCTACAACATCACTCAACTTGATGAGTCTATGGACTGATTTGTTTAGACATTGATGTTCAAGATCTTAAGGATGATAAAATGATTCTAAGAGGATTCAACCAAAAGGGAGAGAGAGCCATTGGATCCAATACATTACTTATGAAAGTAGGAGAATTATTAACAACCACCAAGTTCCATATAATCGACGCTGAGACCCCTTTTAATGCTCTACTAGGTGTACCATGGATTCACGAACACAACATAGTTCTGTTGTCTCTACACCAATGAGTTAAATATTATAAGGATGGACAAGAGCATTGCATCAAGGGAGATTTGCAACTGTTTTCAGTTCATGAAGTTGACATTCATTAAGATGCTGCTTACATTGCCCCTCTAAAGAAAATTATTTTCTCTCGTGAAATTGTAGCAAATGAAATAGAAGATTCAAAAGAATTATAATGGCAAGACCATTCAACTCTGCTTTAGAAATCTTCCATGATTCTTTTGCAAAAATTTGGTAGGGGTTCTTTTACTTGACGCACATGAGGTCGAGGCCGGGGATGTGGACGAGGAAAAGCCAATACAATTGTTTAACAGACTAGGCCAACCATCAATATTGATGATGAAGAGAGTTATGCAGAAGAAATAATGATGACAAAACAGAAGAAACCACACTATAAAATATTCTTTGAAGATGTGGAGAAAATTGAATATGAGCCAATGTATGATCGGATCAACCAATATGTGAATTCCATGACCCTTTCTCAAATCTAACCTCATAAGATTGAGATTCTAGTGATCAAGGAAGTTGGCAGTGCTAGTTCAAAGCCGATCAAGTTTTACCATGATTCTACTTCTGCTAATCTTGAAAATCATGTAATTTTGGATGAAAATCCTAATGAATTAATGAAATTACTTTTGGTTTACTTTTCACCTTATGTACAAAAGTTGATTCAATAGGGACATTTGCAAAAATAAATGCTGAAAGATAAACTGCAAATTTTTGAAAAATTATGGAATGTTAAAAATCAAACTCCCAATTTGAAAGAGGGCCTTGAATTTGGTACAATAGGACCACTCGATGTTTAAGAATTTTGCATGGTTTTTACTGGTGAATCGAAAGAGGATTTCCTCGATGTGGAGGATGTCTCTACCGATCACCTGATAGAGGATCCTCCACATCGAGGAAATCCTCTTCCGATTCACCAGGAAGAAATAAATCAAATGTTCATGAATTGAAAGAAATTAACCTCGCGACGGAAGAGCAGCCCTGACCAACATTTATAAGTTCTCTACTCAGCAAAGAAGAATCTACAAAATTGATCATTACTGTCAGAATTCAAACATTACTTTGCCTAGAGTTATGATGAAATGTAGGCTCACTAATGTTTTTTCTGTCATATGCAGAAAAAAATGTCAGAACACAAGTTAATTTTTGCCTTCAAGGAAGACTTGAATCTCACACTCAATGAGGAAAGGGCACATTGGGGCAGCATCATAGATTTTGACCTGGACTTTGGTCAAGTCAATGTTAACTATGAGGGTCCACTGATGGACATAGTTAGCCGACAAGAAAAGGAATGGTTATCGTTGCTTGTGAGAATTAGTGCAAAAGAAGACTCCTCTCTAAAGAGGAAGAAAACAGTAGCACAATAGAATCCGATAAAGGAAATTAGCTGTTTACCATCCATGATAACCAAACCAACTAGAAACTTAGTCAGAACTCATGAAGGGAGACTATCATATCCACCTTTAAGAAGAACTCAGCGTCAAAATGCCAATTTTCATAGGAACATAGCCTTTCTATGAAAAGAAAGAAGATGCCTGGAAGAGAAAAAAAAATTAAATACACCGATTCTTGAGGGGAAAATATATGACCCTTGCATGAGAGAAACTTCCACTAGTCTGCCCACTACGGAGGATGAGTTTGAATTCCCTAAAGAGCACAATCTGAAGTACCATATGAATTTTATAGGGAAGTTCCTACTCAGTCATCTATAGGAGAGGCATTCGTGGAGTTTCTGAAAGTCAATGTTCTTCACATAGACCACTATAGTTCATTTGAAGAATTCATAATTATCCACACCGATTGCCAGGAGACAGCTTAATCAGACACCAAGTCTTACATTCCATTACCTATTGAGCCATGTCAGATGTGGTATACTACAGATGTGGAGATGATTGATCCTCCTCAGCCATCTCAAAGGATCCCCATAATATAATTGGAAAGAATAAACAAAGTTAAAAAGCGAGAATTCAAATCTTACAAAGAAATTCATGGAAATATTGTCAATATTTTGGAAGGCTTGGAGTTGTACATGGGAGTCTTCTCTGAAAGTGATGAAAGAAGAATCCTAGACTGCATATTTGATTTAAGGCCTGCTGATGGAAAGAAATTACTCTCACAAACAAAAATGGATGAGAGGAAAAAAGTTGGATAACCATCCAGTGCGAATGCTTTCATAATTTCAATAAGGATAGACAAGGGAATAACCCAGGCATCCTAAGAAATGATGAGGTGGAGCCCATGCCCTCCGAGATAAATTGGATGATCAAGAGAATGGTTTGATGGAGTATACTTTCAGCTGATTGCATTCTAAACAGTTGTATCATCAACATCTAAGATGAGAAAGATTGCATTCTAAACATGATTTCATGAGGCCTTTCTACACGGTCTCTTTCATGAGCAAGAGAAATATACTATTTAGAAAAGAAATTGATGTTATCGGCCCCGGGGAGTTCAGGGGATCTATTAAGATTCCACTGCCAGTAGGTTCAGTACTGATTCTCAAAGGAAACGGAGTAGACCACACCAAGCACTGCATCCCAGAATTACGACACCGCAGAGTGTCTATGACTTTCAGAAGGATGGATAACAACAAGATGCCATACAAATTCCGACCAGATGTGGAGCTTGAGGAGCTACACTCACATGAGCTATGAGAAGGTTGCACTTCTAACTACACATAAAAGGAATTCTTATCCTTTAGCATGGTTTAGTATGTCAGCTTGATCAAGAGCTTGTTCTATAGATGACAGACAAATAACTCTTTTTGTCACCTTTTGTACTCCGTTAGTGATATAAATTCAGCAGGTGATATTCTAGTTATATTCATCAAAAGATGTTTCAGATGTACTTTTGATGTTTTTCAGCATGTTTTTAGTCTGTAACACCTATTTTGAGCAGATCAATGAAATTTGTTTCAAAATGTACTCTGTTTCTTGAATTGCCCTTTGTGCGATGAGTCAAGAGTTGTCGAACCATATGTTGGTTCTGAACTACAATGAACAAAGAACAAAACAATAAAACTTAATGAGAAAGAAATTTAAATTAAATATTCTTTTTGGAAATAAATAAACCGATAAAAATTAAGTCTTTTCAAATTATATATAAGTACTTTGATAATTAAATGTGATAAAAACAACAAGAAAAGAAAGATAAATTTGCTTGAGTTTGTTTCTCTCGAGTTTGAGATTTCTTACTCTTTACTTACGCAACAAGATTATTCTTGTCTACACCAACTTCTTCACATCTCCCGAAGTTCCATACTCTATATAAAGTCTCACACATCTTCCCCGCCAATGTCAATCTTTACATGCCACATATCTATGAGTTCAACACCATAGTTTCTCTACATTATTTGCATGATATTCTCGGGTTTAGTAATTAATTTTTTATTCCCATCATTGCTTTTGGGATAAGCCTCTGCAAGCCCTATTCCCATATTTACATTTGGGATAGTCCTCCTCACGCCTATTGCCATCTTTGCATTTAGGGTAAGCCTCTTTACGCCTGATATACAAAAATAACATACTATTTTAAGTATCCTTTTTATGCTTATTTTTGGTGATATTACACTTTAAAGAAATGTATTATTGTGTTTTTGTATTAGGTATACAATTTTTAGGCATTTGGAGCAAAAATGACAAAAGGACAAAAATTTAGAGCAAAAAACAGTCAATTTTGGGGTTTGGTGCATGATGCGCCAAAATTCATAGCGCTGACGCATGTGTGCCAGGTGTGACTTTTTCAAATTAAGGCGGTTTGAGACAAATTTTGCGTACATTTTCAAAGGGACACTTGTTCTAAACACCCCACGAAATGATTCAATGCATCTAGAAACTTTGGAAGGTTAAATTTTAAAAGGATTTGACCCTTGGATCAAAGAGACACATGTTTTGAATTCAAAGGTTTGACTTTTAAAATTTTAAGGGAAATTTAAACTCTTTTCAGAGGAGGCAAACCAAAATAAAATAGAGTTGGAGAAAAACTTCTAGTGGGGGGCGGAAAAAAAAAGGCAAAAAGAGAGGTGGTGGGAGAACCAAGAGGGAGAGGTAGAGAGAGAAAGTCAAGGGCTTGAAGATTGTCTTATAGGGTTGTAAGAGGAGAGAGAAGGTCAAAGATTTCTTCTTCATTACACTTCTATGAGAGAATTGAGAGTGCTCGTAAAGAGAGAAAAACTTAGAGAGAACTTCTAGGGATTTACTTGGGAAGGATTGTGAGATAAGTTGTATTTTTCATTTCTTTTGTTTGTAACTTATTTTTATATAAGAAGTTCATATTTTATCAAATCCTTATCATGAATTCTGAGTAGTCTTCTTTTTCCTTATCTCTACTTTGAAGAAATATTTTTGTGAAGAATTGATTTTGTTTTCTATGGTTTTAAATGCCAATAATTTGTAATGATTTGAACTCTGATCTTCATTTAGTTTTTGATTTGGCCAATTGAATTATTAAAATGTGTTGAGAAACATAACTTCTAAAAAGGGGATATGATTTCTACAACAAAGGGAGAATCACATTTTATTTCATGGGAGAGTATGTCATCATGGAATTTAGTGTAAATAAATAGAGAAATATACTTCGTTGGATGTAGAATTGGAAGATTTTAAGGTGAAAAATTAGAATCCCCAATTTGGTTCAGTTGATTGTAAACTAGTGTGAGCATATTAGCCCTCAGGTGAGGGAGTATTAGGAGCTCTGGAGTGACAGCCAGTATCCTCCCAACCTAACCACAGAATTAAGGAGAAAACTCTGGATTAGTTGATGCTCTTTATAGCGCTCAGAAGAGGGTAGAGAGTAGGATTGCTCCTATTTGGCACAAAAAAGTTTTTAAAGATATTTTTCAAACGATTTCAATATCTTTACAAGCCATAATTTCATTGTAAAGAAGAAGGGTGTTTTCTCATAGTTGAACTTTCATCAATAAAAACTTTTTTTATTTCAGCAACTTTACTTTTGAAAGTTTAGCATCTAGTTTAACTTAACTATTTTACTCATACATCTACATGATTAGTAGCATTTCACTTAAGTATTACAAGTTCAAAATTTGTACTTTACTTTAATTTTATTTTGATTTTGATTTAAGAATACAATATATATAGCTAGCTAATATATATTTCCAACTTCCCTGTGGGATCGGTATCTAGGACTCCATTAGAGGCCTAGATTACTTGAACGATATGTATACTTGGGTTATATGTAAAATGGAATTAAGAATTTAAATTAGGTTTTAAAGATCAATTATTTTCATTAAAGATACATTATTGTTTGGGTTACATTGCATATTTCTTATTAAATTAATCTTAAGTTTCTGCACATCAAGTTTTTGGCACCGTTGCCAAGGAAGTAACAAAAAATATTAGTTATTTTATTTTATTTTAAAATATAAAAAAATGAATATTTGTAGTTTAGTTTGAACATTTTATATTTTAGTGTGTTTCTTATTTTTAATTACTTGTCTTATTTTGTTTATGTGTAGTATAAGATCTGAAAACTTAGTACCTTACAATTCTGAATTAGAAAGAACTATTAAAAAAAATTGAAAACAACAAAAAGGGAAAAATCATTAAAGCAAAATGGCTTACAACTCAAGTAATGCTGGAAATGAAAATGAACATCATTAGAGACTTGTAATGGATTATGCTAATCCTATAGAAGATAAAATTCATTTGAGTATACAAAACCCTGATGTAGCTGCCAATTCATTCGAGCTTAAACCTGTTATTATCCAAATGATACAAAATAATCAGTTTGGGGGAACACCAAGTGAAGATCCCAATTTACACCTCGCTAGTTTTCTAGAATTATGTGCTACATTAATATGATGGAGTGTCGAATAATGCATTCAGACTTAGACTTTTTCCTTTTTCACAAAGAGATAAAAGTAAGATGTAGTTAAACTCGTTAGCACCCGAATCTATCAGAACTTGGAGAAATTTATCACTAAAATTTTTATCTAAATTTTTCCCACCTTCAAAAACTTCTAAGCTTAGAAATGATATTACATCTTTTTGTCAGATTAAAGGGGAATCAATTTATGAAGCTTGGAAAAGATTTAAAGATCTCCTGAGGAAGTGTCCACACCATGCATTGCTAGATTGATTAATAATTCAAACTTTTTATAGTGGATTGGTTGGATCTCCTATATCAATAATTGACGCTACTACTGATGGATCATTAATGTAAAAACCATTTGATGAAGCATATTCAATAATTGACGAGATGACAACTAATAGTTTTCAATGGCCCTCATAAAGGCTAAACCAAAAAAGAGTAGCTAGTATTCATGATTCTCATGAAATATATATATTAGCTCCTCAAATAGCCACTATATCAAAGAAGATAGATCAATATGGAATGAATTATTCTCAAACAACACCTGTACTTGAGGAGAACTCACTTGGACAAATGATAGAATCTCAATTTTCTTATGAGACTTTAAATGGAATAAACAATCATTCTAATAATCTCTATGCCAATTATTACAATCCTAGTTGGAAGAATCATTCAATTTTCTTATGGAGTAACAATAACTCAATTGTTGCAAATTTACAATGGGGAGACAATGCTGCGAACCTAATGGGAAGCTCCAACAATCAAGGAAATCAAGCTTATAAACTTTATTACCCCCAAGATTTAATAATTTGCAAGGTAAAGAGAAAAATTTATCAATTGAAGAGTTGATATTGAAAATGGAAAGCCAATTGCAGAGTCAAGGAGCTGCAATCAGAAATATGGAAAGTCAATTGGATGTATTGCTACTACACTTAGCAATAGAACTTCAAGAACATTGCCTAGTAATGTTGAAGTAAATTCTAAAGATCAGAATAAGGAGCAAATTAAAGCTATTCAAAATGATAAGTGGAAAAGAATTAGAAGAAAGAGTTCAACGAGAAGTTGAAATTGAAAAAGATGGGGTGGAAAGTGAAAATTTTGATGAAGATTTTTATTGTGAGTCATAAAGTCCTATTAAACTAATGAAAATCACTATAGAAAGACCACTACATTTGTTTCCTCATAGATTGAAGTAGAAGTATAGAGATAAAAATTTTTTGAAATTCTTTGAATTTTTTTAGAAAATTGATGATAAATATTATATTTGTTGAAACTTTGGAACAAATGTCGATCTATGTGAAGTTCATGAAGGATATGCTTAATAAGAAAAGTGTCAACACTATTTTGGTTGTGGAGTTGCCCGTTGGAAGCTGGTCGGCCGCCAGAATTGGAATCTCGTCGCCTATTTTGGAAAGAAATTTAATTTACATATATATATATATATATATATATATATATAT
>JXCR01146671.1:160528-209066 GCA_002079205.1 Phalaenopsis hybrid cultivar
ATATATCTGTGTGTGTGTGTGTGTGTGTGTGTGTGTTTTATAAAAATATGAAATCAAATTAATCCCATATTTTCATAATTTAAATGAAAGAGCACTACACCTCAAGCCATGTATCTATCCTGAAAGATAAACACAAGACTTGAGGGTGAGACTCGATTAAATTAACCAAGAAATATTTGACATCTGTTTAACCTATGAAACCATTTTTATTATAAGCCGACAAGTTTCTTTATTTAATATGAAAAATTAAATAGGTTTTATATTAATCTCGGTTCGGAAAAGCTCCTCATAAGGGCAAGCCCCTATAGTTAATTACAGCTTAAATGACCGGAGTCACCCAAGAAAACTCTTGATAAAAATAAAAAAATATTATCTTCAAGGAGTTCAAAAGGATGAGAATTTTCAATGAGATCAAATAAAGAGATGTGAAATGGTCATGGCTCAAATTTAGAACATTTATTGTAGAATCCAAAGGAGGAAGAATGACGGGATGTCATAGATCCGGAATAGAACCTCGGTGACTTCTCAGTCTATCCTAATATTTGGCTTCTGTTTTGAGGAGAAATTATTTAAATATTTCATCATGCCAATTTTCTTTTTTTAAGGCTTACATTCATGGGAAACAATCACACAAATTGCCTATAAGATGTGAGGATTTAGGTCGGAACAAACGAGAACCTCAGAATTTTAAGACGAGTTAGGGCTTATATTGTACAACAGAGCTATACAAATGGCCTAAGGATAAGTTGAGGATTTATGTTTCATAAGAAACCAACCTCAAAATTTTATAGCTTGTTCTTTAATTTTAAAGAAAGATATGTTGTTGTAGATCCTTTTGCTGATGAAGACGATCGTGCTACCCACAATGCTAGCTCCAAGCTCCTCATCATCACAAGTTTAATTTTTCTAATGTGTTAGGTTATGATGTTAAATAAAAAGTTCCTATGGTCATGGTTCTTTAAATTTTGTAGAGCACATTAACGTTGATTAGAGTGACATTGGTTAGGATCCTATGGTTCCCTCGTTCCGGCACCACTATTTTCTTTCGGATTTACTTAGTATAAATGAGTTCCATACTTTCATTTAGAACATGGGAAATCTCATTAGCAACCATAGGTTGGCTCCTCCGAGGGATTCCTGATCATCCGATAGAGATGTCTTAATTTAGTTGTAATTGTTGTTTTGTGATGTTTGTGATTCAATTTTGAGTTGTCTTATATTTTGAATATTGTGGCGATGATTTTTATTTTGATTAATTTTAGTTTTGATTTTTCAGCTGTTCTAAAAGTTTTGGTTTTCATGCAGAGTGACATCGTTGTTTAACATGCAAGCTAGAGACAAGAAGTAAAAGGTGGTAAATGCATTAATTTGAAAACATACCTATTGATTCTTCTCGTTTCACCACATTAATAGTCATTACTTGTAAGACATGTATATAATTTTGCAAGCAGTTTAAATTGCAGGAGTAGATGAAGGTTTAGCTATCAAACCCCAAGTTATGATTTTATTGAATCTCAAAATATCCTAGTAGATGATTTTATAACAAATATTGTAAGTCCAATTTGCCCTTCAGAAAGTCCAATAGATTTCAAAGTGCTCGAGGTATGACCGTTGACTACTTTGAGATCTCTAGAAATATTCCGAGTTCATTCTGACCTTATCATATTTTTCCATTAACCATCAAAGGTCGAAGTTTGACTACCTCGTGGCTTAATGGAACTTGACAAATTAATTATCTCAAGGATACAATACTCGATTAATCGATTGATGTTTAATTTAAGAGTTATGTGAATGGGTGCCCCTAAGACAAATTTAGGTCATTTAAAGATTATGGTGCCCATAATTAAAGTCAGGCTTGTAGTGTCTAATAATATTAATCACCAATCAATGTCATCTTCTAAATCCAATCAATTGAGTTTAGAAATCAAGCTTAGGTTACTACCAAGCCCTTAACAATCAGAATAGGTGAAATGATGATTATCAAAAATTTGGTTTAAGTGACATACATCCTTATTGAATCATCACATCATCCTCAACTTTGGACTTAAGAAAAGTAAATTGTCATCTTTTCTATCTTAAGCCCATCACTTAAGAATCATTTGGTCTTAGTTGACTTCGAAGGGATGAATATTAGAAGAATTATGTTTTTGTTGATGTTATGCAAGGGTGGCACGTGAGTTTCTACTTTTTAATCCCATTGTATATCAATCATCCAAACATGTTTATTAAGATCAAAATTACCCATTTTCTCTTAGTTAATCCTAAATTTTGATTAGGCACCAAAATCTAGAATTACTATTTTGCCCTTGGGGTGCTTCACCTCATAACTCATTAAACATAACCTAAATTACTTTGAGCATTTAGAGTGTCATGTCCACGAGGTAATTACAATATTAGAGGAGAATATGGGGGCTTCTCAAAATTTAATTATTTATTTAAATTCAAAAAATAGGATTCTCAAAAATTGATTTATTTAACTTTCCAAAATAAAGTTTTTATTTATGAGAAAATTATTAGAGGTTTCCTTAGGTCAGAGAAACACAAGCTAAATTTCATGATTTTTTGAACTAAATTATTATTATTATTATTATTTTATTAAAAAGCTTCAATTATTTAATTAAATAGAAAATAATGGCTTAATTACCAAAATTATTTTTTATATTAGTCTTCTTTGAGTTCAGAAAACTCAGACAATCAAGTTTTTTTATGATTTATAGGTTTTTTATTATATTTATTTTAATGAGAAAATAAGGAAAATTAAGTTTTAAGCTTTTAAGATTTATTTTTAACTTAGAAAAATTAGGAAAAAAATATTTTAATAAGCCCCACGTGATCAGAAAACAATTAGGCATATTTTGAAATATTTTTATATTTTTAAAACTTTTAAATATTTTGAATTATTTTTAAATATAAAATAAGGCTAAGAATTTAATTATTTTTCAAAAAATAATTTTTATTTTCCCAAGTGCCTTTGATCACAAAGAACTCAAAAACTGCTTTTCGTGATTTTCCCAAGTGTATTTAATTTAATGTAATTATTTTTTTATACAAGGTTTCTTATGAAATCAACTTGAATACTCAAACCTAATCAAATAATATTCAAATTTTTACAGTGGATAAACATTATTTTTATGAACAAAGTGGGATTGATTTTGTCAATTTTTTATAAGTATTAGATATATTAACACAAGATATTTATATTTAATTAAATATAGAAATTTACAAGATAATTCAAGACACATTATATTTTTCCTAGACATCTCTTACCACAGAAAACCTACTAAAATTATTCACATAATTTTCCAAATGATATTTTCGTTTATATAATTAAAATAAGCCAAAATGGTCACCCTAGATTGAAAATTAGAGTTAGAAGTATAGAGATGCCCTCTGACCTTTGGAAAATTGGAGAACATCCCCTTTGTGATGAGGAATAAACCTTAAAATTTTCAAGCTATGGTGAACCATATGTAGTCATGGAAAGTTAAAATACCATAGATGATATTTAATTAATTAAAAATCATATTTTTGACAAATAATTTTTATTTTTAGCCTACATTATTCTTCTCTGTTCACTGAGCAAGGGGGTATTTTTTGTTATTTTTATGATTTTTTTAGAGAAATATAGGTGAGTACCAAAATTCTAATTCTCTTTATGGGATTGATACCTAAATTTCAATTTCCATCTCAGAGTTAGTACATACATTTTGATTCCCTAATACTGAGGTGAGTACCAAAATTTTGATTCTCTTTCTAGAATTGATACCAAAATTTCAATTCCCAGCTTAGGGTCAATACCTAAATTTTGATTCCCTCCTTACGAGGTCGGTGCCTAAATTTCAATTTTTTTTGTGGTTGATACTTAAATTTAAAGTCCAAATTTTGGGGTCTATATCGAAATTATGATTCCCTCCTTGTAAGATTTGTACCTAAATTTTGATTCTCTTTCTAGGTTGATAACTAAATTTCAATACCCATCTCGGGGTCTGTACCTAAATTCTGATACCCTCCTTGTGAGGTGAGTACCTAAATTTTAATTCTCATGTAGGGTTGATTTTTTAAATTTAATTCTCTTTATAGGGTTGATTTTTAAATTTTAATTCTCATCTCGGGGTTAGTTCCCAAATTCTCCTCCTATCGAGGTTGGTACCCAAATTCTAATTTTTTTTTATGTTAACCAAAATTTTTGTTCCCATCTTGTGGTTAGTACCTAAATTCTCATTCCCTTCTTTTGAGATCCTTACCTAAATTCCAATTCTCTTTTTGGGATTAATGCCTAAATCTCATTTCTCATCTCGGGGCCAGAACATAAATTCTGATTCCCTCCTTACTAGGACAGTACCTGAATTATGATTCACATTCTATGCTTGATACCTAAATTTCAATTCACATCTCGGGCTCAGTACCTATATTCTTATTCCCTCCTTTCTAGATCGGTACCAAAATTTGGATTCTCTTTCTAGGATTAATATGTAAGTTTTCATTCCAATCTCAAGGTCAGTACCTACTCTGGATTCTCTCATTTTGAGGACAGTACCTAAATTTAGATTCACTTTCTGGTGTTGATACCTAAATTTCAATTCCCATCTCAGGGAGAGTACCTAAATTTTGATTCCCTCCTTGATAGATCCTTACCTAATTTCTAATTCTCTTTTTGCGTTTGATACCTAACTTTTAATTTCCATCTCAGTGTCACTACCTAAAATTTGATTCCCTACTTTCGAGGTCCGTATAAAAATTTTGATTCTCTTTCTAGGATTGATAACTAAATTCCAATTCCCATCTCGGGGTAAGTACCTAAATTATAATTCCCTCCTCTCAAGCTTGGTACCTAAATTATGATTCTCTTTCTGAGATTGTTACCTAAATTTCAATTCCCATCTCAGGCTCAGTACCTGAATTCTGATTCCCTCCTAGTGAGGTTGTTACCTAAATTATTATTTTCTTTCTGGGTTGATACCTAAATTTTTTTTCCATCTCGGTGTCAGTACTTAAATTATGATTCCTCCTTGTGAGGTTGGAACCTAAATTTTGATTCTTTTTCTGGGGTGGATTCCTAATTTTCAATTCCCATCACAGCTTCAATACCTAAATTCAGATTCCCTCCTTTCAAGGTAGGTACCTAAATTCGGATTCTCTTTCTCGGATTGATACCTCAATTTCAATTACCATCTCGGGGTTAATACCTAAATTTTGATTCCCTCCTTTCGAGGTTGATAGCTAAATTATGATTCTATTTCTGGGATTGATACCTAAATTTCAATTTCCTTCTCGGGGACAATACCAAAATTATGATTCCCTTCTTGTGAGGTTGGTACCTATATTGATAATCTCTTTTTAGGTTGATACCTGAATTTCAATTCCCATCTCATGGTGAGTACCTAAATTCAAATTCTCCCCTTGTGAGGTCGGTACCTAAATTTTGACTCTCTTTCTGGGGTTGATAACTAAAACTCAATTCCCATCCCGGGGACAGTTCCTAAATTTTGATTCTCCCTTTTCGAGGTCAGTACCTAAATTTTGATTCTGTTTCTTGAATTGATACCAAAACCTCAATTCCCATCTCAGGGTCAGTACCTGAATCCTTATTCCATCCTTTCAATATTGGTTCATAAATTGTGATTTTCTTTCACGGATTGATACCAAAATTTCAATTCCCTTCTCAGGGTTAGTACATAAGCTCTTGATTCCCTCCTTGTGATGTGAATATGTAAGTTCTGATTCTCTTTCAGGGTTGATACCTAAATTTCAATTCCCATCTCAGGGTCAATACCTAAATTCTGATTCCCTCCTTTCTAGCTCGGTACCAAAATCCTTATTCTCTTTCTGGGATGATAGCTAAATTTTAATTCTCATCTTGGGGTCACTACCTAAATTCTGATTTCCTCCTTGCGAGGTCGGAACCTAAATTTTGATTCTTTTTCTGGGGTTGATTCCAAAATTTTAATTCCCATCTTGGGTTCAATACCTAAATTCAGATTCCCTCCTTTTGAGGTTGGTACCTAAATTCTGATTCTCTTTCTTGGATTGATACCTAAATTTCAATTCCCATCTCAGGGTTAGTACCTAAATTCTGATTCACTCATTTCAAAATTTGTAGCAAAAATGTGATTCTCTTTCTGGGTTTGATACTTAAATTTCAATTTCCTTCTTGGGGTTAGTACCAAAATTTGGATTCCCTCATTGTTAGTTTGCTACTTATATTCAGATTCTCTTTCTGGTATTAACACCTAATGTTCATTTTCCTTCTCAGGGTTAGTACCAAAATTATGATTCCCTCCTTGCGAGGTCGGTACCTATATTTGGATTCTCTTTCTGGGGTTGATACCTAAATTTCAATTCCCATCTCGAAGTCAGTACTTAATTTCTGATTCTCTCCTTGTGAAGTCGGTACCTAAATTTTGATTCTATTTCTCGGTTGATAGCTAAATTTCATATCCCATCCTGAGGTCAGTACCTAAATTCTAATTCCCTCCTTTCGAGGTCGATACCTAAATTTTGATTCTCTTTCTCAGATTGATACCCAAATTTTAATTCCAATCTCAGGGTTAGTACATCTTTTATGATTCCCTCCTTTCGTGATCGGTACCAAAATTCTGATTCTCTTTCTAGCGATTGATACCCAAATTTAAATTCCCTTCTCAGGGTCAGTACCAAAATTTTAATTCCCTCCTTGCGAGGTTGGTACCTAAATTGTGATTCTCGTTTAGGGGTTGATACATAAATTTCAACTGTCATGTCGGGGTTAGTATTCAAATTCTGATTCCCTCCTTTCAAGCTCTATACTAAAATTTTGATTCTCTTTCTGGGATTGATATCAAAATTTCAATTCTCATCTCGGTGTCAGTACCTAAATGCAGATTCCATCTTTGAGAGGTTGGTTCCTAAATTTTTATTCACTTTCTGGGCATGATACCTAAATTTTAATTCCCATCTCGGACTCAGTATATAAATTTTGATTCCTTCTTTTCTAGGTTGGTACAAAAATTTTGATTCTCTTTCTAGGATTGATACCCAAATTTCAATTCCCATCTTAGGGTTAGTACTTAAATTCTAATTAACTCCTTTCAAGGTATGTACCTAAATTTTGATTCCCTTTTTGGGATTCACACCTATATTTTAATTCCCATCTTGAGGTAAGTACCTAAATTTTGATCACATCCTTGCGAGGTTTGTACCTAATTCCGGTTCTTTCTAGAGTTGATACCTAAATTTCAATTCCCATCGCAGGGTCAGTACCTAAATTCTGATTCCCTCCTTTCTAGGTCGGTACTTAAATTTTTATTCTCTTTCTTGGATTGATATCTAAATTTCAATTCCCATCTCAAGATCAGTACGTAAATTCTAGTTCCCTTCTTTCGAGGTTGGGACCAAAATTTTGATTCTTTTTCTATTGATACCTCAATTTTAATTTCCGTTACGAGGTCAGTACCTAAATTCTGATTCCCTCCATCGATATCAATACCTAAATTTTGATTCTCTTTCTGGGCTTGATACCTAAATTCTAATTCCCATCTCGGCCTCAATACCTAAATTTGGATTCCCTCCTTACTAGGATGGTAGCAAAATTATGATTCTCTTTCTGAGATTGATAACTAAATTTCAATTCCCATCTCAGGGTTAGTACCTAAATTTTGATTCCTTCCTATCAAGGTCAGTACCTAAATTTTGATTCCCTTTCTGGGATTAAAACTTAAATTTTAATTCACATCTTGAGGTAAGTATTTAAATTTTTATTCCCTCCTTATGAGGTCGACACCTAAATTCTGGTTCTTTCTAGAGTTGATCCCTAAATTTCAATTCTAATCTCGGGCCTGTACCTAAATTATTATTCCATCTTTTTGAGATTGGTAACTAAATTTTTATTCTCTTTATGGGTTAATAGCTAAATTCCAATACCAACCTCAGGGTCAGTACCTAAATTTTTATTCCCTCCTTACGAGGTCGGTACTTAAATTTTAGTTCTCTTTCTAGGATTGATTCCTAAATTTCAATTCCCATCTCGGGGTTAGTTCCTAAATTTGGATTCCCTCCTTTCGAGGTCGGTACCTAAATTTTGATTTTCTCTTTGAAATTGAAACCAAAATTTTCGTTCCCATCTATGGGTCAGTACCTAAATTCTCTTTCCCTCCTTTCAAGGTCGTTACCTAAATTCCATATCTCTTTCTGGGATTAATACCTAAATTTCAATTCCCATCTTGGAGTCAGAACCTAAATTCTAATTCGCTCCTTATGAGGTCGGTACCAAAATTTTGATTCTCTTTCGAGGCTTGATACCTAAATTTCAATTCCCATCTCCCTTCTTGCTTGGTCGGTACCAAAATTCTAATTCTCTTCGTAGGATTGATTTGTAAATTTCAATTCCAATCTCATGGTCTGTACCTATTTTCTAATTCTCTCAATTCAAAGATGGTACCTAAATTTGGATTTACTTTCTAGTGTTGATACCTAAATTTCAATTCTCATTTTGGGGTCAGTACCTAACTTCTGATTCACCCTTTACGATGTCGATACAAAAATTTTGATTCTCTTTCTGTGTTTGATACCTAAATTTTAATTCCCATCCCAAGGTCAATACCTAAATTATGATTCCCTCCATTTGTGGTTGGTACAAAAATTTTGATTCTCTTTCTGGGATTGATACATAAATTTTATTTCCCATCTCAGGGTTAGTACCTAAATTATGATTCCCTCCTTTCGAGAATGGTACCAAAATTCTTATTCTCTTTCTGGGATTTTTACCTAAATTTCAATTCTCATCTTAGGGTCAGTATCTAAATTTTGATTCCCTCCTTATGAGGTCGGCACCTAAATTCTAATTCTCTTTCTGGGTTGATACCTAAACTTTAATTCCCATTTCGGTGTCAGTGCCCAAATTCTGATTAACTCTTTCTGAGGTCGGTACCTAAATTTTGATTCTTTTTCTGGGGTTAATTCATAAATTTTAATTTTCGTCTCGGGTTCACTACCTAAATTTGGATTCTCTCCTTTAGATGCTGGCACCTAAATTCTGATTCTCTTTCTCAGATTGATACCTAAATTGCAATTCCCATCTCAGGGTTTGTACCTAAATTTTGATTCCCTCCTTTTGATTTCGGTACATAAATTGTGATTTGCTTTATGGGATTGATACCTATATTTTAATATCCTTCTCGGGGTCAGTACCAAAATTTTGATTCCCTCTCTGTGAGGTTGGTACATGTATTTGGATTCTATTTCTGAGATTGATACCTAAATTTCATTTTCCTCCTAGGGGTTAGTATCAAAATTTTGATTCCCTCCATTCGAGGTCAGTACCTATACATGGATTCTCTTTCTGTTGTTGATACCTAAATTTCTATTCCCATCTCAGGGTCATTACCTAAATTCTGATTCTCTCCATGTAAGTTCAGTTCCTAAATTTTGATTCTCTTTCTGGGGTTGATACCTAAAGTTCAATTCTCATCTCGGGGTCAGTACCTAAATTATAACTCCCTCCTTTTGAGATCGGTACCTACATTCTCATTCTGTTTCTCAGATTGATTCCTAAATTTCAACTTCCATCTCAGGGTCAGTACCTAAATTCTAATTTCTTCCTTTCGAGATTGGTTCTTAAATTTTGATTCTCTTTCTAGGATTGATACCCGAATTTCAATTCCCTTCTTACGGTCAGTACCTATATTTTGATTCCCTCCTTACGAGGTTGGTAACTAAATTATGATTCCCTTTTAGGGTTGATACCTAAATTTTAATTCCCATCTCGGGTTCAATACCTAAATTCTGATTCCCTCCTTTCAAGCTCGGTACCTGAATTCTGATTCTTTCTGGGATTGATACCTAAATTTTAGTTCCCATCTCGGGGTCAATACCTAAATTCTCATTCACACTATTAAAGGTCGATACCTAAGTTTTGATTCTCTTTCTGGGATTGATACATAAATTTTAATTCTCATCTCGGGGTCAATCCTTAAATTTTGATTCCGTCCTTGCAAGGTTGGTACCTAAATCTTGATTCTCATTCTGGGTTGACACCTAAATTTCAATTCCCATCTCGAGCTCAATACCTAATTTTTTATTCCCACCTTTCTAGGTCAGTACCAAAATTCTGATTCTATTTCTTGGGTTAATACCTAAATTTCAATTGCCATCTCAAGGTTAGCACCAAAATTCTGATTCAATCCTTTCTAGGTCGGTACCCAAATTCTGATTCTCTTTCTGGGATTAATATCTAAATTTTAATTCCCATCTCAGGGTCAGAAACTAAATTCTGATTCCCTCCTTGTAAGGTCAGTACCTAAATTCTAATTCCTTTTCTGTGCTTGATACTTAAATTTCAATTCTCATCATGAGCTCAGTATCGAAATTCAGATTCCCTCCTTTCTAGGTCACTACCAATATTCTGATTCTCTTTCTGGGATTGATACGTAAATTTCAATTCTGATCTCAGGGCCAATACCTAAATTTTGATTCTGTTTATAGGGTTGATGCCTAAATTTCAATTCCAATCCCGGGGTTAGTACCTAAATTTTGATTCCCTCCTTTCGAGGTTGGTACTTAAATTTGGATTTACTTTCTAGGGTTGATATTTATATTTTAATTCTCATTTCATGGTTAGTACCTAAATTCTGATTCCCTCCTTCCAAGGTCGGTACCAAAATACTGATTCTCTTTCTGGGGATGTTTCTAAATTTCAATTCTCATTTCAGCATCAATTTTTAAATTTTGATTCCCTCCTTTTGAGGTAAGTACATAAATATTGATTTTGTTTATAGGGTTGATACTTAAATTCCAATTCCAATCTCGGGATAGGTACCTAAATTTTGATTCCCTCTTTTTCAGGTTCGTACTTAAATTTGGATTCACTTTCTGGGGTTGATACCTATATTTTAATTCTCATTTTGTGGTCAGTACATAAATTCTGATTCTCTCCTTGCGAGGTTGGTACCTTAATTCTCATTCACTTTCTAGGGTTGACTCCAAAATTTCTATTCTCATTTCAAGGTCAATTCCTAAATTCTTATTCCCTCCTTTCGAGGTAAGTACCTAAATTCTGATTCTCATTTTGTGATTGAAAACTAAATTTTAGTTCCCATCTCGGGGTCAGTACCTAAATTCTCATTCCCTCCTTTCAAGGTAGTTATTTAATTTCTAATTCTCTTTCTGGGATTGATACCAAAATTTCAATTCCCAACTTGGGGTCAGTACCTAAATGCTGATTGCCTCCTTGCAAGGTCGGTACCTAAATTTTTATTCTCTTTCTGGGCTTGATACCAAAATTTTAATTTGCATCTCAGGCTTAGTACCTAGATTTTGATTCCCTTCTTTCTAGGTTAGTACCAAAATTCTAATTCTCTCTCTGAAGTTGATACCTAAATTTCAATTCCCATCTCAGGCCCAATACCTAATTTTTTATTCCCTCATCGTGAGGTTGGTATTTTAATTTCAATTCTCTTACTGAAGTTGATAAATCAATTTCAATTACCATCTCCGAGTCAGTACCTAAATTTTGAGTCACTCCTTGCAAGGTTGGTACCTAAATCTGGATTCTTTTTCTGGATTTGATACCTAAATTTAAATTTCCATATCGAGGTCTGTACATAAATTATGATTCCCTCCTTTTGAGGTCGGTACCTAAATTTCGATTCTCTTTCTTGGGTTGATACCTAAATTGTAATTCACATATCGGGGCCAATACCTAAATTATGATTCCCTCCTTGCAAGGTCGGTACATGAATTGGGATTCACTTTCTGGGATTGATACCTAAATTTTAATTCCCATCTCCGGGTCAACACCTAAATTCTGATTCCCTCCTTGCGAGGTTGGTAACTAAATTCTGATCCTTTCTCTGGAGTTAATACCTAAATCACAATTCCAGTCTTAGGTTCAGTACCTAAACTCTGATTCCCTTCTTTCAAGGTTGGTACCTAAATTTTGATTCTCTTTCTATGATTGATACCTAAATTTCATTTCCCATCTCGGTGTCAGTACCTAAATTATGATTCCCTTCTTGCGAGGTCGGTACCTAAATTTTGATTCTCTTTCTTGGGTTGATACCTAAATTTCAATTCTCGTCTCATAATCGGTACCTAAATTCTGATTCCCACCTTTCGTGGTCCGTATTTTTATTCTGATTCTTTTTCTGTGATTGATACCTAAATTTCAATTCACATCTACGGATCAGTACATAAATTCTAATTCCCACCTTGAGAGATTGGTACCTAAATTTTGATTCTCTTTCTTGGGTTGCTAACTAAATTTCAATTCCCTTCTTGGGGTCTGTACCTAAATTTGATTCCCTCCATTTGAGGTCCTGCATTTGGAGTCGCTTTCTGGGATTGATAGCTACATTTCAATTCCCATTACATGTTCAGTACCTAAATTCTGATTCCCTCCTTTTGAGGTTGATGCCTAAATTTTGATTCTCTTTTTGGGTTCTGATTCTCTTTCTGGAGTTCATTCCTAAATTTTAATTCCCATCTCAGGGTCAGTACCAAAATTTTGATTCCCTCCTTTCAAGATCGGTACCTAAAGTCTGACTATTTTTTGGGTTTGATATCTAATATTTAGTTCCCGTCTCGAGGTCAATTCCTAAATTCTAATTCACTACTTTCGAGGTCAATAACTAAATTATGATTCTCTTTCTGGGATTGGTACCTAAATTTCATTTCTCATCTCAAGGACAACACTTAAATTTTGATTCCCTCCTTGCGAGGTCGGTACCCAAATTATAATTCTTTTTTTGGGGTTGTACCTGAATTTCAATTACCATCACATGTTTAGTACATAAATTCAGATTCCCTCCTTTCTAGGTCAGTACCTAAAATTTGATTCTCTTTCTGGGATAGATATCTAAATTTTAATACTCATCACAGGGTCAGTACCTAAATTTTTATTTCCTTCTCTTAAGGTCGGTACCTAAATTTTGATTCTCTTCCTGAGATTGATACATAAATTTCAATTCCCATCTCGGGGTCAGTACCAAAATTTTGATTCCCTCATTTATATGTTGGTACCAAAATTCTTATTCCCTTTCTGGGATTGACACCTAAATTTCAATTTCCATCTCGGGGTTAGTACCTAAATTCTGATTCTCTTCTTTCTGGGTCAGTACCTAATTCCAATTCTCTTTCTGGGATTGATATTTAAATTTCAATCCCAATGTCAGGGTCTGTACCTAAATTCTGACTCCCTCTTTTTGAGCTCAGTAAAAAAATTTTGACTCTATTTCTGAGGTTGATACCTAAATTTCAATTCTCATCTCGGGGTCAAAACCTAAATGTTGATTTTCTTTCTTGGGTTGATACTAAATTTTAATTCCAATCTCGGGGTCAGTACCTAAATTCTTATTCCCTTCTTTCAAGGTTAGTACCTAAATTCGAATTCAATCTCTGAAGTTGATACCTAAATTTCAGATCTCATTTCGAGGTCAGTACCTATATTATGATTCCCTCCTTGCGGGTCGGTACCTAAATTCTGACTCTCTTTCTTGGGTTGATATCTAAATTTTAATTCCCATCTCAGGGCCAATACCTAAATTCTGATTCCCTCCTTTTAAGGTCAGTACTAAAATTCTGATTCTCTTTCTGGGATTGATACCTAAATTTCAATTCTCATCTCAGGGTCAGTACCTAAAATATGATTCCTTATTTGCGAGATCAATACCTAAACTTTAAATCTCTTTCTGGGGTTGATTCTTAAATTTCAATTCCCATTTCTGGGACAATTCTTAAATTCTAATTCCCTCCTTTCGAGGTCGGTACCTAAATTCTTATTCTCTTTTTGGGATTAAAACCTAAATTTTCATTCCCATCTTGGGGTCAGTAGCTAAATTCTCATTCACTCCTTTTGAGGTCATTACCTAAATTCTAATTCTCCTAAGATTAATACCAAAATTTTAATTCCAATCTTGAGATTAGTACCTAAATTATGATTCCTTCCTTGGGAGGTCTATATCTAAATTTTGATTCCCTTTTTTGGCTTGATACCTAAAATTTAATTCCCATCTCGAGCTCACTACCTAAATTTTGATTTCGTCCTTTCTAGATCGGTACTAAAATTTTGATTCTCTTTTTGGGTTTGATACGTAAATATCAATTACCATCACAGGTTTAGTACCTAAATTCTGATTCCCTCCTTGCAAGGTTGGTACCTAAATTTCGATTCTCTTTCTAGGGTTGATATCCAAACTTAAATTCTCATCTTGGGGTTAGTACCTAAATTTTGATTCCCTCCTTACGAGGTCGGTACCTAAATTTTGGTTCTTTCTAGGGTTAATACCTAAATTTTAATTCCTATCTCGGGATCAGTACCTAAATTATAATTTCCTCCTTACGATATCGGTACCTAAATTCTAATTCTCTTTCTTGGTTGATAAATAAATTCCAATCCCCATCTCGGGGTTAGTACCTAAATTCTGATTCCCTCCTTCCTAGATCGGTACCTAAATTTTAATTCTTTTACTGGGGTTGATTCCTAAATTTTAATTACCATATCGGGGTCAGTTCCTGAATTCTTATTCCCTCCTTTCAAGGTCAGTACCTAAATTTTGATTCTCTATTTGGGATTAAAAGCTAAATTTTTGTTCCAATCTTGGGGTCAGTACCTAAACTCTCATTCCATCCTTTCGAGGTCATTACCTAAATTTCAATTCTCTTTATGGGATTGATACCTAAATCTCAATTCTCATCTCAGGGTCACTACATCAATTTTGATTCCCTTCTTGCAAGGTCGGTACCTAAATTAGAATTCTCTTTCTAGGCTTGATACCTAAATTTTAATTCCCATCTTGAGCTTAGCATCTAAATTCTGATTCCCTCCTTTCAAGGTCAGTACCAATATTTTGATTCTATTTCTGGGATTGATACCTAAATTTCAATTCCCTCTGAGGGTCTGTACCAAAATTATGATTCCCTCCTTTCGAGGTTGGTACGTAAATTTTGATTCCCTTTCTGGGATTGATACCTAAATTTCAATTCCCATCTTTGTAAGTACCTAAATTTTGATTCCCTCTTTGCGAGTTCGATACCTAAATTCTGATTCTTTTTGAGGTTGATACCTAAATTTCAATTCCCATATTGAGGTCAGTACTTAAATTCTGATTACTTCCTTTCAAGGTTGATATTTAAATTTTGATTCTCTTTCTGGGCTTGAATCTAAACTTCAAGTCCCATCTCAGGGTCAGTACCTAAATTCTGACTTCCTCCGTTCGTGGTCGGTAACTAAATCTTAATTCTCTTTCTATTGACACCTCAACTTCAATTCTCATCACGGAGTAGTACCTAAATTCTGATTCCCTCCTTACGAGGTCGGTACCTAAATTTTGATTCTCTTTCTAGGCTTCATACCTAAATTTTGATTCCAATCTAAAGGTCAGTACCCAAATTCTTATACCCGCCTTTAGACGTTGGTACCAAAATTTGGATTTGCTTTCTAGACTTGATACATAAATTTATATTCTCATTTCGGGCTCAGTACCTAAATTCTGATTCGTACCTTGTGAGGTTGGTACCTAAATTATGATTATCTTTCTGTGGTTGATACCTAAATTTTAATTCCCATCTCAGGGTCGGTACCTAAATTTTGATTCCCTCCTTTTGAGGTCACCGACAAAATTTTGATTCCCTTTTAGGGATTGATACCTAAATTTCAATTCCCATCTCGGGGTCAGTCCCTAAATTCTGATTCCCTCCTTTCAAAGTCAAAACCTAAATTTTGATTCTCTTTGTAGGATTTATAACTAAATTTCAATTCCCATTTTAGGGTAAATACCTAAATTTGGATTCCCTTCTTGTGACGTTGGTATTTGAATTTTAATTTTCTTTATGGGGTTGATACACGAGGTCGGTATTTCAATTTCAATTTTCTTTCTGGGGTTGATACACCAATTTCAATTCCTATTTTGGGGTCAGTACCTAAATTTTGATTCCCTCCTTGCATGGTCAGTACCCAAATTTTGATCCTTTTTCTAGGGTTGATACCAAAATTTTAATTCGCATCTCGGGGTCATTACCTAAATTCTGATTCCCTCCTTGCAATGTCGGTAATTTAATTTCAATTCTCTTTCTAGGGTTGATTCACCAATTTCAATTCCAATCTTCGGGTCAGAACCTAAATTCTGATTCCCTCCACGCAAATTCGGTACCTAAATTTTGATCCTCTTTCTGGGTTGATACCAAAAATTCAATTCCCATCTCGGGGTCTGTACCTAAATTTTGATTCCCTTTTTTTAGGTTGGTACCAAAATTATGATTCGCTTTCTTTAACTGATACATAAATTTCAATTTTCATCTTGAGGTCAGTTCCAAATTTCTGATTCCCTCCTTACAAGCTCAATATTTCAATTTCAATTCTATTTCTAGGGTTGATACACCAATTTCAATTCCCATCTCGGGGTCAGTACCTAAATTCTGATTCCCTCCGTGCGAGGTCAACACCTAAATTATGATTCACTTTTTGTGATTGATACCTAAAGTTTAATTCCCATCTCGGGGTCTGTACCTAAATTATGATTCCTTCCTTTCGAGGTCGGTACCTAAATTCTGATTCTCTTTCTCGAATTGATACCTAAACTTCAATTCTCATGTCGGGGCCAATACCTAAATTATTATTCCCTTTTTGCGAGGTCAATACCTAAATTCTAATTCTCTTTCTATGATTGATATGTAGATTTTGATTCCCATCTTCGGGTCAGTACCTACATTCTGATTCCCTCCTTGCGTGGTCGGTAACTAAATTCTGATTTTTTTTCTGGAATTGATACGTAAATTTCAATTCCAGTCTCGGGGTCAGTACCTAACTTCTGATTCCCTCCTTTCGAGGTTGGTACCTAAATTTTGATTCTATTTCTAGGATTGATACCTAAATTTCATTTCCCATTTCGGGGTCAGTACCTAAATTCTAACTCCCTCCTTGCGAGGTCGGTTCCTAATTTCTGATTCTCTTTTTTGGATTCATATCTAAAGTTCAATTCCCATCTCAGAATCAGTACCTAAATTCTGATTCCCTCCTTTCATGGTCGGTACCTAAATTCCGATTCTCTTTCTCAGATTGATACCTAAACTTCAACTCCAATTTTGGGGCCAATACCTACATTATGATTCCCTCCTTGCAAGGTCGGTACCTAAATTATGATTCACTTTCAGGGATTAATATCTAAATTTCAATTCCCATCTCCGGCTCAGTACCTAAATTCTGATTCCCTCCTTGCGAGATTGGTAAGTAAATTATGATTCTTTTTGTGAGATCGATACCTAAATTTTAATTCCAGCCTCGGGGCCAGTACCTAAATTATGATTCCCTCCTTTCGAGGTTGGTACCTAACTTTTGATTCTCTTTCTAAGATTGGTACCTAAATTTCATTTCTCATCTCAGGGCCAGTACCTAAATACTAATTCCCTCCTTGCAAGGTTGGTTCCTAAATTCTAATTCTCTTTTTGGGGCTGATACCTAAAGTTCAATTCCCAACTCAGAATCAGTACCTAAATTCTGATTCCCTGCATTCATGGTCGGTACCTATATTCTTATTCTCTTTCTTGGAATTATACCTAAACTTAAATTCTGATCTCGGGATGAGTGCCTAAATTCTAATTCCCTCCCTATGTAATCGGTACCTAATTTATGATTCTCTTTCTAGGATTGATAAGTAAATTTCAATTCCCATCTTAGGGTATGTACCTAAATTTTGATTCCCTCTGTTCAAGGTCGGTACCAAAATTTGGAGTCGCTTTCTAGGATTGATAGCTAAATTTCAATTCATATTTTGGGTTCAGTACGTAAATTCTTATTCCCTCATTTTGAGGTCGGTGCCTAAATTTTGATTCTTTTTTTGGGTTCTGATTCTCTTTTAGGGGTCCATTTTCAATTTCCATCTTGGAGTCAGTACCTAAATTACGATTCCCTCCATTTAAGGTCGGTACCTAAATGCTGATTCCCTCCTTGCAAGGTTAGTACCTAAATTTTGAATCTTTCTGGGCTTGGTACCTAAATTTTAATTCCCATCTCGGGCTCAGCACCTAAATTCTGATTCTCTCTTTTCTTGGTCGGTATCAAAACTTTGATTCTATTTCTGGGATTGATACCTAAATTTTTATTCCCATCTCAGGTTAGTACCAAAATTCTGATTCCCTCATTTTGATGTTGGTACCTAAATTTTGATTCCCTTTTTGGGATTGATACCTAAATTTCAATTCCCACCTTGGGGTCAGTACCTAAATTCTGATTCCCTCCTTGCGAGGTCGGTACCAAAATTTCAGTTTGTTCTTAGGTTGATACCTAAATTTGAATTCCCATATTGAGGTCAGTACCTAAATTCTGATTACCTCCTTTCAAGGTCGATACTTAAATTTCGATTCTCTTTCTAGGATTGAATCTAAATTTCAAGTCCCATGTCAAGGTCAGTTCCTAAATTTTTATTTCCTCCCTCCGAGGTCTGTATCTAAATCTTGATTCTCTTTCTATTGACACCTCAACTTCAATTCCCATCGCAGGGTCAGTACCAAAATTATGATTCCCTCCTTACGAGGTTGGCACCTAAATTCTGATTCTCTTTCTGGGGTTGATACCTAAACTCAGATTTCAATCTAGGGGTCAGAACCTAAATTCTTGTTACCTCCTTTCAAGGTTGGTGCCTAAATTTGGATTCACTTTCTACAGTTGATACCTAAATTTCAATTCTCATTTCGAGATTAGTACCTAAATTCTGATTCTAACCTTGTGAGGTCGGTACGTAAATTCTGATTCTCTTTCTGTGGTTGATACCTAAATTTTAATTCCCATCTCAGGGTTAGTACCTAAATTTAGATTCCCTTTTTTCCAGGTGGGCACAAAAATTCTGATTCTCTTTCTGGGAATGATACCTAAATTTCAATTCCCATCTCAAGGTTAGTACCTAAATTTTGATTCCCTCCTTTCAAAGTGGGTACCTGAATTCTGATTCTCTTTCTGGGATTTATATCTAAATTTAAATTCTCATCTTTAGGTCAGTACCTAAATTCTGATTCCCTCCATTCGAGGTTGGTATTTCAATTTTAATTCTCTTTTTAGGGTTGATACAGCAATTTCAATTCCTATCTTGGGATCAGTACCAAAATTCTGATTCCCTCCTTGCATGGTCGGTACCAAAATTTTGATCATCTTTCTTGGGTTGATACTAAAATTTTAATTCCCATCTCCAGGTTAGTACCTAAATTTTGATTCTCTTCTCGTGAGGTCAGTATTTTAATTTTAATTCTCTTTCTAAGGTTGAAACACCAATTTTAATTCCCATCTCAAGGTCAGTACCTAAATTTTGATTCCCTTCTTAGAATGTCTGAACCTAAATTCCGGACCTCTTTCTGGGTTGATACCAAAATTTCAATTCCCATCTCAAGGTCTGTACCTAAAATCTAATTCCCTCCTTTTAAGGTCGGTACATAAATTCTGATTCTCTTTCTAGGATTAATACCTAAATTTCAATTCTCATTTCAGGGGTCAGTCCCTAACTTCTGATTCCCTCCTGGAGAGGTCGGTATTTCAATTTAAATTCTATTTCTAGGGTTGATACACCAATTTCAATTCCAATCTCGGGGTTAGTAACTAAATTCTGATTCCCTTCTTG
The DNA here is from genome assembly GCA_002079205.1 of Phalaenopsis hybrid cultivar. Classification (NCBI taxonomy): domain Eukaryota; kingdom Viridiplantae; phylum Streptophyta; class Magnoliopsida; order Asparagales; family Orchidaceae; genus Phalaenopsis; species Phalaenopsis hybrid cultivar. Next base: position 180,103 of record JXCR01146671.1, read on the forward strand.
CAAGGTTGGTACCTAAATTTTGATTCTCTTTCTGGGGCTGATACAAAAATTTCAATTATCATCTCGAGGTCTGTACCTAAATTTTGATACCCTCCTTTCGAGATCGGTGCCTAAATTCTGATTCTCTTTCCCAGATTTATACTTAAATTTCAATTCCCATCTTGGGGCTAGTACCTAAATTATGATTCCCTCATTGCGAGATCGGTACGTAAATTCTGATTCTCTTTTGGGATTGATATATAAATTACAATTCTCATCTCTAGGACAGTACCTAAATTCTGATTCCCTCCTTGGGAGGTCGGTAACTAAATTGTGATTCTTTTTCTGGGGTTGATACCTAAATTTCAAATCTAGTCTCGGGGTCAGTACCTAAACTTTGATTTCCTCCTTTCAAGTATGGGAACTAAATTTTGAATCTCTTTCTAGGATTGATACCTAAATTTCATTTCCAATCTCGTGGTCAGTACCTAATCTCTGATTCTCTCCTTGCGAGGTCGGTACCTAAATTTCGATTCTCTTTCTAGCATTAATACCTAAATTTTCATTCCCATCTCAATATCAGTACTTAAATTCTGACTCCCTCCTTTCATGATTGGAACCTATATTTCAATTCTCTTTCTTGGATTAATACCTAAATTTTAATTCCTATCTCGGGAACAATACCTAAATTCTTATTCCCTCCTTATGAGATTGGTACCTAAATTTTGGTTCTCTTTCTAGGGTTGATAATTTAATTTCAATTCCCGTCTCGGGGTCTGTACCTAAATTTTGATTTCCTCCTTTCGAGGTCGGTACTTAAATTTGGAGTCGCTTTTTAGGATTGATAGCTATATTTTAATTCACATTTCGGGTTCAGTACCAAAATTTTGATTCAAACCTTGCGAGGTCAGAACTAAATTTTTTATTCTCTTTCTATGGTTGATACCTAAATTTTAATTCCCATCTCGAGGTCAGTACATAAATTTAGATTCCCTGCTTTCGAGGTCGGCACCAAACTTTTGATTCTCTTTTTAGGAATGATACCTAAACTTCAATTCTCATCTCGGGGTCAGTACCTATATTCTGATTCCCTCTTTTTGAAGTCAGTACCAAAATTCTGATTCTCTTTCTAGGATTTATACTTAAATTTCATTTCCCATCTCGGGGTCAGTACCTAAATTTTGATTCCCTCCTTCCGGGTTCAGTATTTTAGTTTCAATTCACTTTTTGGGGTTGATACACCAATTTTAATTCCCATCTCGGGGTTAGCACCTAAATTCTGTTTCCCTCCTTGCAAAGTCGGTACCTAAATTTTGATCCTCTTTCTAGGGTTGATACTCAAATTTCAATTCCCATCTCGGAATCAGTACCGAAATTCTGATTCTCTTCTTTTGAGGTCGGTATTTCAATTTCAAATCTCTTTCTAGGGTTGATACAACAATTTCAACTCCCATCTCGGGGTCAGTACCTAAATTTTGATTCCCTCCTTGCAAGAGTGGAACCTAAATTTTTATCCTCTTTCTAAGGTTTATACCAAAATTTCAATTCCCATCTTGGGGTCTGTACCTAAGATATGATTCCCTCCTTTTGAGGTTGATACATAAATTCTTATTCTCTTTCTCGGATTAACAACTAAATTTTAATTCTCATTTTGGGGTCAGTACCAAATTTTTTATTCCCTCCTTACGATGTCAGTATTTCATTTTCAATTCTCTTTCTGGGGTTGATACACAAATTTCAATTCCCATCTCAGGGTCAATACCTAAATTCTGATTCCCTCCATGCAAGGTCTGTACCTAAATTTTGATTCTCTTTATGGGGTTGATACCTAAATTTCAATTCCCATCTTGAGGTTTGTACCTAAATTTTGATTCCCTTTTTTTGTTATCGGTAGCTAACTTCTGATTCTCTTACTCGGATTTATACCTAAATTTCAGTTCCCATCTCCAAGCCAGTACCTGAATTATGAATCTATTTCTGGGATTGATATCTAAAATTCAAGTCCCACCTCATGGTCTGCACCTAAATTCTAATTCCCTCCTTTCAAGCTTGGTACAAAAATTTTTAATCTATTTTTAGGGTTGAAACTTAAATTTCAATTCCATTCTTGAGGTTGGTTCCTAATTTTTGATACTCTTTTTGAGATTGATACCTAAATTTCATTTCCCATCTCAGGACAATACCTAAATTTGGATTCCCTCCTTAAAAGGTCGGTACCTAAATTCTGATTCCCTTTCTGGGGTTGATACCTCAATTTCAATTCTAGTCTCGGGGTCAATAACTAAATTTTGATTCCCTCCTTTCAAAGTTGATACCTAAATTTTGATTCTCTTTTTAGGATTGATACCTAAATTTCATTTCCCAACTTGGGTCAGTACTTAAATTTTGATTCCCTTTCTGGAGTTGATACCTAAATTTCAATTACCATCTCAGAATCAGTTCCAAAATTATGATTCCCTCCTTTCGTGGTTGGAACCTAAATTTTGATTCTCTGCTTGTGAGATCGGTATTTCAGTTTTAATTCTCTTTTTAGGGTTGATACACCAATTTCAATTCCCATCTCAGGGTCAGTACCTAAATTTTGATTCCCTCCTTGCAAGGTCAGTACCTAAATTTTGATCCTCTTTCTGGGGTTGATACTAAAATTTCAATTCCCATCTTGGGGTCAATACCTAAATTCTGAATTCCTTCTTATGAGGTTGGTATTTCAATTTCAATTCGCTTTCTGGGGTTGATACACCAATTTCAATTCCTATCTCAGGGTCAGTACCTATATTCTGATTCCCTCTTTGCAAGGTCGGTGCCTAAATTTTGATCTTCTTTCTTGGGTTGATACTAAAATTTCAATTCCCACCTCCAGGCCAGTACCTAAATTATGATTACCTTCTTGTGAGGTTGGTATTTCAATTTTAATTATCTTTCTAATGTTTAAACACAAATTTCAATTCCCATCTCGGGGTCAGTACCTAATTTCTGATTCCCTCCTTAGAATGTCGGTACCTAAATTTTGGTCCTCTTTATAGGATTGATACCAAAATTTCAATTCCTATCTCAAGGTCTGTACCTAAAATCTAATTCCCTCCTTTTAAGGTCGATACATAAATTTTGATTCTCTTTATCAGATTGATACCTAAATTTTAATTCTCATTTTGGGGTCATTACCTAATTTCCAATTGCTTCCTTGTGAGGTCGGTGTTTCAATTCAATTCAATTCTCTTTTAGGGTTGCTACACCAGTTTTAATTCCCATCTCAGGGTCAGTACCTAAATTTTGATTCCCTCCTAGCAAGGTAAATACCTAAATTTTGATCCTTTTCCTGGGGTTGATACTAAATCTTCAATTTCCCATCTCGTGGTCTGTACCTAAAATATGACTTCCATTATTTGAGGTCGGTACATAAATTCTGATTCTCTTTCTTAGATTGATACCTAAATTTTAATTCTCATTTTGGGGTCAGTACTTAATTTCCAATTCCCTCCTTGTGAGGTCGGTATTCTAATTCAATTCTCTTTGTAGGGTTGTTACACCAATTTCAATTCCCATCTTAGGGTCAGTACCTAAATTCTGATTCCCTCCTTGCAAGGTTGGTACCTATATTTTGATCCTCTTTCTTGGGTTGAACGCAATACCATAAATGATGTATCATCTTGAAGGGTAGACATATCACTTATTGGTAGGTTTAATTATCTAAACTTAAAAGCTTATGACTCTTTCTTGGTCTGCAAAGTTTATAGCCGACAAATTCTTCTATCTAATACACAGATTAAATAGGGTTTAGATTAATCTGCGTTCTTAAATTCCCTATAGGAGCAAGCCCCTATAGTTAATTACATCTTAGACAATCGAAGTCACTTAAGAAAACTCTCGATAATGATCAGAGGTTTTTTTTTCAAGAATTCAACGTTCAAGTTTCCATGATAATTTATAGGAAAAGTCAAATGGGATAGGTCCAGATAGGAACAGTTATTTTCAGAAACTAAAGGAACAAAAAGTAGGAGATGTTAAAGATACTGAAGGAGATTCAGTAGCTTCTCAAACTAATCTATGATTTGGTTTTACATCTTTTGAAAGAGAAGTTACTAGATGTTTCAGTCCAGCAAATTTTTTAGAGGTTCAGGACTTATATCTGTATGTCATATGCAAATAGCTTGAGAAAATGTGAGGATTTATGTCGTACCAGACAACAATCTCAGAAAACCTAAAAAGAAGTTTAGGATTTATATCGTACGATATGAAAATCGTAGAAAGTCTTAAAAGATAATGTGAGGATTTACTTCGTACCACACAAACAACATCGGCATCCTATAGGTATGTTATTTAAATCTATCAAGATTCTGCATAAGCTCATCCTTCTATCATTGGTAGTTGTCTCGATCGTTGTCCGAAAATGAATCGTCTACCAATCATGTCGTCGTCTCGTTCCGAGAAGAGGAGAGAAAGAGTAAAGAGTAATTAAAAAAAAACCATGCCTGTAATGGCCTATCCTAAGGGACTGCACAAACATACTAGAAAGGTAGCAACTAAAAGCATCAATACTGTTAAATGTATAAAATTCAACAAAGAACTGACAAAAAGACTATGTTGTAAGATGTGATAGAAAAGTGCATGAGACATGTAGCAAAGTATAGTACGGTATAGAATAAAAGGAAATATGCAGAAAATAAAGTATGAAAAATAAATAAATAAAAGCGTACCTGATCAAATATTGCTAAAGCTTCAAAATAAATTGCAATTGTATGATATAAATGGGTTAGGTAAACATTTGCATATTATAAAAGAAAGGTTAAATGATGAGCATATGAAAGTCTCAAGATGAGATATTAGATTTCAATTTGGGGATAGGCTCAGACTAGACCCCTTTTCTCTCTATCTCAATCCCACAGGCAACTGATATATCGAGGTCAACCTATCAACATCAACTAGAGGCCACCAACACATTACCCCTATAATCAGACAGTCTTAAACCCTATCATTTAAAGGATGTGTGAATGGAGTAGTATCTGAACTCCTCAAAGTATGGTGCACCTATATGTGAAATGTAGTATCTGAACTCATCAAAGTGTAGTGCACTTATATGTGAAATGGAGTATTTGAACTCAACAAAGTGTAGTGCACCAATATGTGAAATGGAGTATTTGAACTCATCAAAGTGTAGTGCACCTATATCCCACAGGCAACTGATATATCGTTCCTTCTGCGACCTTGTCCCAGGTCTGCGATCTCAGATACGAGTTCTAAAGGAACTCTCACCCTCTTGTTGTAAAGGGGTAATGAAAGATTGTTGAATCAATACCAGATGATTTTGTCTTTGTATATCTTCTGGACCCTTTACGCTTCTTGTAATATCATCTTGAAGCGTAACATTCTTTTTCAGAGGAGTATAGTAATTGGCATCTTCATGAATGCCTATTTCATGAATCGAAAAAGGCTGTAGGTCTCCTTTTATACAATATTTTTGTCCTTCTAAACAATAGTTTATGCATTGGTGTAATGACGAAGGGACTAAACCGTTCTCATGAATCCAGGCTCGGCCCAATAGAACATTGAACAATGTCTCAGAATCAATGATATGGAATTTTGCAGATGTTACTAATTCTCCGATTCTCATCAGTAATGTAATTGATCCAAGAGTTCTTTCCCCTTTCTGGTTAAAACCTCTTAACATCATCTTATCAGTAGTTAATTGTCTTGCGTCTATATCCAAATATGCCAAAGTCCGTAAACTCATTATATTAATGGATGCCCCTAGATCCACTAAAACTTTGAAGAGCATGAAATTACCAATGTTGACAGAAATATACAACGGACGATTATGATCAGCAGTCCCAAGTAGCAAATCAACATTTGTGAACGTTATTTTTGCTTGTTCTCTTAATGAACAAACCTCATCTGAGGAAGTACTAGCAAGTTTAGCTAAACAGATCTCTGGATCTAGCAAAGCCTTTATTAACGCTTCTCTCATTGCCTTTGATAGGATTAAGGCATCGTATATGCTCAACTTAGCAGGTACTTTCCTAAGATGGGCTAGTACATTATAGTCCACTTTAATGCTTGTTTCCTCATTTCCATTTTGGACAGGTGTTTCATCAATCGGTGGGACTGGAATATCCAGAATAATTGTTTGTTTCATTGCATCCTTTGGACCCATTCTCGGAGGTAATACTTGTCCACTTCTCAAATTTATTTCTGTCACCTCTTCTGAATCATGACTTGATTTTAGAATTGCTTCTTCATGAGCTGGAGTAACTGATTCTTTTAAGATTCCTTCTGAATCCGAAGACTCCAACTCTATTACAATTGGCGATCCATGAAATTCAAAAATTGGCGCATCTTCTTCCGAATCATAATTATCATCATTAATATATCCTCTTGGTTTACCGTCACATGGGTTAGAACTCTGTATGATTTAAGAACCATCAGAAAGATTGAGATTAGTATCGGGATTAGGTGAGACATCCCTAATTATACCATCAACAGAAATAGTCAGAACGTAGCCAAAGTCAAACTCCATAGTATTACGTGCCTCTGGTGGAGCAAAGAAGAAATCATACAAAGTCAGTGGTTTGAGAGATTTCTCTCCCAAATCAGTAGTCACTAATCTTGGATGGTCGAACTTCATTTCACATTTCGGCTTTTTGATGGGTTTTCCAGTTTTCTTCGAATCTTCTTCCACCATAATCGACAATACTGGCTTAACAGATTCTCGAGCTTGAATTGCAGCTTGTACTGAAGTATTCTAAATTTGATTTAGTATTTTCTTTGAAGACTTTGTCCAAACTATATTCTACCCATCTTCGACTGTGTAAGGATTGATCAGAACAGTGGGATCAACCGAAACTGTATTGATTAAACCTTGTCCAGGTTCTTTCATATACTCTTTCGGGATCGTTATGTTCCCGTCCCTAAGATTATACTGCAACAAATTTTTGAAAGAAAAGCAATTCTTCAGAATATGTCCAATCATTCTATGATATGGGCAATATCATGGGTGATCCTTCTTATCAACTTCATCAGGCCTCTTCGGTTCTGGCAAACTGAATCCCGATTTCTTGATCAGATTGTGGAACATTTTACCAACTGCTTCATCTTTAAAGGGATACACTTTATTCAAACTCTCTGTCAAGGTTGGAATTAATCTATTATTTGCCTGATAAGTTCTCTATTGGGATGATTGTGTATGTTATTGCTGAGAAGGCTGATGGATCGGTTGTGATTGTTCAACCTATTTCACCAATGGCTGCTTACCCTTATCAATAGTTTCGATAGTCCCGGACTTCTTCTCGAAGACTTTTACGGGTCTTTGTTTTTCAAATTTCTCAATGAAACCAAGTTGTTTCGCTTCCTCTTGAAGACTCCCGGCCTTACTGAGTAATTTTTTAAAAGTTTTAATCGTGAATCCCTTGAGGAGGAAAGCAATTGGTCCATGGATACTCTTTAATAGGATTTCAATCGCATGTTGTTCTTAAAGTTGTGGTTCGAATTTCATGCTTAGATTCCTCCAACGTAGAATGTAATCCACTAGAGTTTCATCTGTTCTTTGTTTCCCGATCACTAAATCACCGACAATGATATGATGTCGAGCCCCGGTAAATCGTTTAATGAAGAGATATTCTAATTCTGTAAACGTCTTAATGGAACCATTTGGTAATTTTGCGTACCAATCAAATGCCACTCCTGATAGGTTACTGACAAACTGTCGGAAAAGTAGAGCATCATTTCCCCCTGCATTGCAACAACTGGCGCAAAAATGTGCCACATGTTGTCGAGGGTTTCCTGTTCCATCAAAAGTTTTAAACAGAGGTGGTACAAAACCCTTGGGATATTGCACGATGTCAAATTCTTCAGGATATGATCTACCCATTAGAATTGATGCACTTCCTTTTGATTGTATCAAGGTTTCTTTCACCTGCTGTTCTATTATACTTTTAATGTCCTTCTCCGGTACCAAATTATGGACATGATCTCTCTTACCCTGTTCTTCTTTATTAACAGAAGTGGATTCATTTTTATTATCATCGATATGTACTACATCTGATTCATTTACTTCAAGAGGCACTCTCTTTGGAGATTGTGGCTAGCTTTGTAAAGTCATAATAGCAGCCATCATTTCTTCCATTTTTGCTTTCATGTACTTCATCTGCTCATCTTTTTGCTACATAATGTTCTGTAATATTTCCACAACATTCTCTTCTCCTGGTGCCTCTCGTAAGGATGAAGATTCTCGGGTTTCCACCACATTTATCTCGGTGAAATCTTCATCCATATAATCAGTTAAATCCTCTTCATCATCCAATTCATCTTCTCTTTCTTTAGAAAACTGCTTAATGTCTTTTCTAAGCTTTTCTAGCTTTAGTTCAATTGGGTCTTTCTTAGACACCTTGAGATCAGTCTGTGACAGCTGACAAGCAACGTTTTCAGCGGTGATTGCAGCGGGCAACACATCACATGTGGAATTTTCTCTTGAATTTCCCATCATGGGTTCTTCCGTATGTGTTGGTTCAATGACCTTAGGTCGCCACACCATCTTCTCAGATACTGGTATCCTGGGGTCGAGTGACTTATTGGTGACATTCATATGCTGAGAACCGGTGGGCCCCCTAGCGTCTGAGTTAGACACTTCAACAGGTAATCTCTTACTATTCCTTGATCTTTCTGACCATGGTAAGGACTTATCTTGTGCCCTGTGTACACTTATCCTTGGCCCAAGATGATTTTTAATGGGTTTTTGTCCCCTAAAATTTGGGGAAAGAACGGCGGTAGGAGTGACGGCGATAGAAATGGGAGGAACACGGGCTCCCAAACGTTATCTAACAGAAATCCTGGGTGGTCGTGGGGTGGCAGAGGCGAAACTTAAATGACGATCATCTGAATGAACTTTTTGAGAGGTTTGTAGAAGCAATTCTTCTCATCTTCTCTCAAATCTCTTCGTAGGTTGCGAAACAAACTTATTGTTCTTCAGTATCTGTCTCGTCATCTGGGGTGACACAGCGCCTCCCATTCTATTGAGGATTTCATCAACAGAACATCTTTCTTTCCTTGTCAGCTTCTCAAATACCATACGAACTCGCGTTAATGGTACGAATCCTTTGGTCTTCACTTGATTATTACGGTGGTAATATTGAGACGGTGCAGCAGCGATCTTCTGGACATCCTCTTCATCAAGAGCAGCAGACAGTGGATGAAACCTGCTCCCTCTTAAGAGAGGGGAGGTCTCGGGTAACTCAATTTCTTCATCTTCATCCAAAGAAATTGAGGCAACAACCTCGGCAGCTTTCACTTTCTTGATCTTGGCTATTTTCCGATTCTTATTCCTTCTCCGAGTCCTGGTCAGAGGTGCAGACCTCGAACTAGACCCTATTTCAAACACAGAAGGTGTCGTCAAGAAAATTGAACCCTCCACAGCGACAGGCTCGTCATCTACCTGAATCTCCTTCCCTTTAAGTCGAGAGGGGAAAGTGATAGGTGCAGTGACCAGAGCGGTGGGGGTAGTAACAGTTGTTTCCATGGTATTCTTGACAATTTTAACAATCTTTGTAATGGTAGCAATGTTCTTCTCGGATAACACCCTTTTTAAAGGTGGGAACTCATGTGTTGACTTCAAGTTAAATTTCACTATAGGCTCTACCATTTCAGAAATTTTATTCCTCAGTACAACGATGGTAATGTCTCCAAACTCAATATCGGTATTTTCGAATCCTTGTCCAAAGCGAATGATGGCTTTATCAGGCAATTCATTCTTGTTCACAGCCAAGTCCATCCCAGTGTCGAAGGAGAAGATCAACTTTGGTGTAGTCATTTTCTGTGATTTTAAGTTTTCAGAAATCATACTCACGATGCTTGCAGCAATGGTTACAGCAATTTAGGACGACTGTCTTGGATCAAATCAAAGCACTCAACAGGGCGCCATTTTCGAGACTTATCCAAACAAGTTTCTTTATATATATACATTTTAAGCTTTATTTGTAGCTTTTAAATAATCAAATCAAAATGTCATAAATAAAGGAAAGAGTAGGATATGTAGGACATGTGTTCTTGATTTAAAGAGAAAGCTTCTCGAACTAAACTCACTCCTACGGATCATCTCCTAACGTCTCACACTTATTGGGAATCCATTCTATTTACAATTTAAAGATTCCAAAACCTTTCTGTTTATGGATGATTAAACAGTGGCTCCGGAATCAAAGGAAGATGACAGTACTTGCTCAAGGAAGAAATGAGCGAAATATGTCAACAGAAGAATGGTAGTCTGACCCATAAGGGATATGAGCGCAATACCGATGTTTGAAGACAAATCCTTCATGATCAAAATGGAGAGAAGAATCAGTCCCCAGCGGAGTCGCAAGAAATTGTCGGTTATTTTTCTTTCGAAGATAAGATTTTAAAATTAAAATTTGAAATTTAATATATATATAATATAATTTTAATTTTGTGATAATGGTATCTTTTATTTTTAGAAAAATGATGAGACCGAGTAGACCTCATACATCTAGTAGTTTAAACAGCTGAACGCAATACCATAACTGATGTATCATCTTGAAGGGTAGACATATCACTTATTGGTAGGTTTAACTATCTAAACATAAAAGCTTATGACTCTATTTTGGTCTGTGAATTTTATAACGGACAAATTCCCCTATCTAATACACAGATTAAATAGGGTTTAGATTAATTTGGGTTCTTAAATTCCCTATAGGAGCAAGCCCCTATAGTTAATTACATCTTAGACAACCGAAGTCACCTAAGAAAACTCTTGATAATGATCAGAGGTTTTGTTTTCACGAATTTAATGTTCAAGTTTCCACGATTTTTTATAGGAAAAGTCAAATGGGATAGGTCCAAATAGGAAGAGTTATTTTCACAATCTAAAGGAACGAAAAGTAGGAGACGTCGAAGATACTGAAGGAGATTTAGTAACATCTGAAACTAATCTATGATTTTGTTTTACATCTTTTGAAAGAGAAGTTACTTGATGTTTCAGTCCAGCAAATTATTTAGAGGTTAAAGACTTATATCTGTATGTCATATGCAAATAGCCTGAGAAAATGTGAGGATTTATGTCGTACCAGACAACAATCTCGGAAAACCTATAAAGAAGTTTAGGACTTATATCGTACGATATGAAAATTGTAGAAAGTCCTAAAAGATAATGTGAGGATTTATGACGTACCAAACAAACAACCTCCACGTCCTATAGGTATGTTATTTAAATCTATCAAGATTCTGCATAAGCTCATCCTTCTGTCTTTGGTAGTTGTCCCGATCGTTGTCCAGAGATGAATCATCTACCGATCACATTGTCATCTCGTTTCGAGAAGAGAAGAGAAAGAATAAAGAGTAATAAAAAAAACCATGCCTCGAATGGCCTATCCTAAGCGACTGCACAAACCTACTAGAAAGGTAGCAACTAAAGCTTGAATAATGTTAAATGTATAAAATTCAACAAAAAAAAGACAAAAAGACTATGTTGTAAGATGTGATGGGAAAGTGCATGAGACATGTAGCAAAGTATAGTACGGTACAGAATAAAAGGAAATACGCAAAACATAAAGTATGAAAATTAAATAAATAAAAGTGTACTTGATCAAATTTTTCTAAAGCTTCAAAACAAATTGCAATTGTATGATATAAATGAATTAGGTAAACATTTGCAGATTATAAAAGAAAGGTTAAATGATGAGCATATGAAAGTCTCAAGATGAGATATTAGATTACAATTTGGGGATAGGCTCATACTAGACCCCTTTTCTCTCTATCTCGATCCCACAGGCAACTGATATATCGAGGTCAACCTATTAACATCAACTAGAGGCCACCAACAAATCACCCCTATAATCGGACAGTCTTAAACCCTATCATTTAAAGGATGTGTGAATGGAGTAGTATTTGAACTCCTCAAAGTATGGTGCACCTATATGTGAAATGTAGTATCTGAACTCCTCAAAGTGCAGTGCACCTATATGTGAAATGGAGTATTTGAACTCATCAAAGTGTAGTGCACCTATATGTGAAATGGAGTATTTGAACTCATCAAAGTGTAGTGCACCTATATGTGAAATGGAGTATCTGAACTCATCAAAGTGTTGTGTATGAACTGCATAGTGTGTATGAGTGTAGTATATATTTCTCGTACAAGTGTAATATCTATGTAAAGCCTGTAGTATCTATACATGATATGTAATATCTGTCGTGCAGAATGTAGTGTATGGATATAGTGTCTGCAGTATAAAATAGGTGATATGATAATACTTAGGTCCACTAAACAAAAATATGTGGTGTATCTGTATGTCGTGTGTAAGATGTACTATGTGATGTATGAAATGTAAGTGTAGGTGATATCCAATATATGCATGTGTTAGTCAGGATATGGTGTCTACAGTGTAGTGTTGTATCTGTTCTTTCGTGAGTACAATATCTGTGTAGTATCTGTAGTTTCTGTCCTTTTGTGATTATAGTATCTGTGTAGTGTATGTAGTATCTGTCCTTTTGTGATTACCGATTCTCGAAACTTTTGGAAAAGGATTAGAGTTGTTAATGATCTAGGGCTGAAAGAGCATCGCACTAATTGAATATTGATTTTATATTTCAGCTATAAACTAAGCTGTCCAATGATTCTCTTACATCATTGCCTATTACCCCTCGTCTCGAACTAATATCCCACTCTAAATATCTCATATACTTTTTTTTTCTTTTTTTTTTGAATGAGAATTTATCATTCAAATGAAATCAAATGTATAAAGTCCCAACATAAACTTTCACAATTTCTGAATTTAAATTAAATGAGTATAAAACTTGTTATAACACTTTTCCAATGACTAACGGAATTAGCTGCAATTCTTCCAAAAAATATCAAAATAGACATTATACTATAATCAATCCAGCTCAAGGAATTATGAACCACAATCTTCTGTAAAATATCAAACAAAAGGATATATCATTTAAATTTTTCTCATAACAGGGAAAACCACTAAGCTATCACAGAGGAATCCAAATATATTTTCTCGGGTAAGGCATCAAAGGAAACCGCCAGCCAACACCAATAGAGATCACAATTGAATACTCACGAGCCAAAAAGACTCAAGGGAAGCCACCAATCCCAAAACAAGGACACTTGAAGCATTAAAACCAAAATTTCCATTTACACACATACTTCAAACGAGGCAGCAGCTATAAGGGGGCAAAATCATACCTAAAAATAACAGCTTAAAGCATTAGAATAGATTCCAACACGTATTGAAATAGAGACAGAAGCAATAAGAGAAAACCGAGCCCCAAAAGAATAACTCAAAATATTACAATAAATTCCAGTATATATTTGAATAGGGGCAGCAGCAATAGGAGCAAACCGAGCCACAGCAGAGGATAAGAACCGAAACTCAACCCCAACAAAGAATAGAGATCATAATCAATTTTAGCAAAGTACAGAGATCAAAACCAAACCCCAATAAAGAGTAGAAAATTGATCACCAAAGGACAAAACGAATCTCGATCACTAGGCAGATTACAACCTTAAATCTGATAAGGAAAAGGATCTCGACACATATATATTTGAAATAGGAGCAATAAGAAAAACAAAACTACAATCTCAAATCCAGTATTAAAACCAAAAGAAATAGCTTCCAATATGTATATAATCGAATAAGAGCAGCAAAGAAAGTAAGAAATCAGCCTCCGGTCACCATAAACCAAACCGAGCTATTACAAAATTTAGAACTGAACTGAACCCTCATCAAAGGCTCAAAACTGAAATACCATGAAGCTTACAGCTGAACCAACAAGAAACGAAGTTGATCTCGACAAGGGACAAAACTTCGAGCTCCAAACAGTCATTTGAAACCAATATGTGAATCCTCAAAGTATATTTTCAAATAAAGGTAGTTAGGGACTTAAAACCAATCCCAAATCTTCATCGAGAATTTGAAAGATAATTTCCAACATATTTTCAATTGAAGCAGCAAAGAAACAAAGTAATCAGCCCAAAATCTTCCTCTTGCCATAGAAAATGATCTCCATCACGTATTTAAACAAGGAGAAGTAAAGAGGGCAAAATCGAGCCTCAAATCCTCCTCAAAAACATTCAAAAACGTTTTTCATCATTTAATTAAACGAAGAAGGGCAAAGAGAGCGAAACCACAACTTCAAATTAATTTTCAAAACCGAAGAAAGGCCTCCAATATATTTATTTGCATAGGGACATTAAAAAAAAATAGAAGTCAGCCCCCAAATAATGTTCAAATCTAAAAACGAATTTCCAACATGTACATTCACAAGAGGCGGCAAGAAGCATGGAAAACCAACCCTCCAAAACTGATCAAAATTATAGAATAGATTTCCAACATCTTTATTCAAATAGAGGCAGTGAGAAGAACAAAAAGGCTAGCTTCAAAATTGATTCTCCATAACCGAAGAAATATTTCCAATATATGCATTCGAATAAGGCAGGAAGAAGAGCAAGAACCTACAACTCCAGAGATATGTTCAAATTAAACTAATATGTATTCAAATAAGATAATAAAAGTAGAAGAAATTTAGCCTTCAGTCCATCGATCAAAACCGAAAGATAAGCATGCTACATGTATTCGAATGGGGCAGTAAAATAATATGACTGTAATATTCATCTATCAAAGTCATGATCAAGAGTAATAAATTCTAAAATCTGACCTGGATTTCTCACTAGCTCAAGAAATGAAAAGAGTAAGAAGAAGTAACGAGATGAAAGCTTCCAGCAAAATCTCTCCAAAATTTAAAAAAACTTTGTCGTCTTTCTCTCCCCCTTGGGGGTATTTATAGGTAGAGATGAGAGAATGGTTCACCGGCGGTGAGCATCGGGACGGTGGGGAGAATCACCCACCACGAGTAAAAATCCCAACGAGATTCAAAATAGGAAGGTTCTCGGACTCGTTTAGGTGGGAAAGTTTGTTACAACAGGCTACCGTCGAGGCTATCGGCGAGGCCACCAGCGCCGAAGACTCGGAAAGGGAAGGAATGACCGACAAACCGACAAGAGACTACACGTCTAGGCTAGGGCAAAGAACAGAAGCGCGAGGGAGTTTAGATTTTTAGGTTTTAAAAGATTTTATTTTATAAAAAAAACTTTATCAAATATATTTTTATTTTATTAAAGAAAATATTAATAAAATATTAAATTTTGTGTGATCCACTCGTGCTAAGTGCCTTGACAAAATGGGTGTCCTCCCTAGCTAAAATTGACGTCCCGGACACAATAGTGCAGTCCGTTACAATAACCAGAGTCATCTAGATAAAGTCATCGTCGATCACGTCAAATTAACTTTGTTTTGCATATGGCACGACAAATGAAATTATTTTGACCCGATTGGAGCCATTTAACGAGTAAGATGAAAATATTGAACGGTCCTCGCTTAAGCAATAACCAAAGTCAAATACGATGCTCGTAGTGGCAAGTCAAACAACGCATGCGCCACGGTGTCCACCAACGTCTTTCAAGTTTCTATAGGAGCTCAATTTAAGCTTCAATATGTCAGTCTTTAGATCAATTCAATTGAATATTGAGGATCTAGAACCGTCCACATGAAACTGCAAAGAGCGAAGAAATGGCTTAAATTTCAAAGGGGTGTAGGTCCCAATCTAGTCCTCTAAGAAAGTCAAAACAGGGAAATCTTAAGGCTAGATCCTAGGGTATCTAGAGAAGGAGAAAAGAGGACCTCTAAAATGAGGTCAATAGGTAGCCGTAAAACTAAAACCAAAATTAAAATCAACCAAGATTAAAATCACCTCCACAACATTCAAAATATAAAACAACTCAAATTTTAATCACAAATATCACAAAATAACATATACAACTAAATTAAGATGTCTCTATCGGATGATCGGGAATCCCTTAGAGGAGGTAACCTACGGTTGCTAACGAAATTTCCCGCGGTCTAAAAAAAAGTACGGAATTCATTATGTTTAGTTTAGTAAATTCATTTGGAGTAAGTGAATTTGATAGAAAATAGTGATGTCGGAATGAGAGAATTGTAAGATCCTAATCGGTGTCGCTCTAATCAACTTTAATATGCCCCATAATATTTTAATGACCATAACCATAGGGCCATCTGATTTGACCTCATGACCTGACACATTAGAAAACTTAAACTCGTCACGGCAAGAAGCTTGGAGCTAGTATAGTGGGCAGCACAACTATCTTCAACAGCAAAACATGTCTTCCCCAGCTAAACCAATTTCTTTCCTTAGAATTAAATAACAAAGCCATATGATTTCGCGGTTGTTTGCTTATGCAACATAGATCCTACCTCATCTTTAGTCTTTTGTATAGCTCTACTATACAATATAAGCCCTAACTCGTCTTAGGATTCTGAGGTTATCGTCCGTCGCGACCTAAATCCTCACAACTTCCATGCTATTTGTGTGATCGTTTCACACGAATGTAAGTCCTAAATAGTAGAATTAGCAGGATGAAACATTCAAATAATTCTCCTCAAAACTGAATCCAAATATTAGGATAGCTTGGGAAATCACCGAGGATCTCCTCCAGATCTATGACATCACCTAGTTCTTCCACCTTTGGACTCTACAATAAATATTCCAAATTTGAGTCATTCCCCTTTCACACTTCTTTGTCCAATTTTGTTGAAAATTCCTAATCCTTTGACCTCTTTGAAGATAATATTTCCTGATTTTTATCGAGAGTTTTCTTAAGTGACTTCAGTCATTTAAGATGTGATTAACTATAGGGGCTTGCCTTTATAGGAAGCTTTTCCAAACCCAGCATAATATAAACCCTATTTAATTCTTCATATTAAATAGGGGAGCTTGTCGGCAAATAAAAATGGTTTCACTGACAAACAGATATCATATGTTTCTTAGTTTATTTAATCGAGCCTCATCCTCAAGTCTTGTGTTTATCTTTTAGGATAGATACAAGGTTTGAGGTATAGTGCTCTTTCATTTAAACTATGAAAAATATGGGGTCAGTTTGATTTCATATTTTTCTAAACTTAAATATATATGTAAATTAAAATGCCCTTTCAAAACTGGCGACAGGATTTTGATTCCAGTGTCTGATAGCTTCCAACGAACAACTCCTCAACTTTTTAGTGCCGACACACCCTTTGAACTTGGATAGATCAGCTGATCTAGCTTATTCCCGAGCTGTCCATCCACCTCAACTCCTCCCCAATGGGAAAGAAGCTCACCCAAACTCCTTCACCATATTCCCCAACAAGGGCACCAAAACTTGACAGCGACTTTATATATGCTTAAAAATGCAAGTATTAAATACAGCTGCTAAAAGATTTAATTCATCAGTAACGACAGCAAAAATTTAATAACAGTTAATAAATTCGATAAAGATGTGTATATAAAATATTCAATAATGGTAAAGTCACAGTTATCAACGCAAGTATACGTATCACTCAAGTAATATAGGGCTCTAATGGAGTCCTAGATATCGATCACACAGGGAGTAATATTAGAACTACGAACTAAGATTTTAGAAAAACAATACTCAATCGCAACAATGGAATTCAAATTGCTTATCTGTCACTAATAGGCAATTAAAATAAATATGTAATTTTAATAACTCTTAAATAACTAATTATACTAATAAATTTTTTAATGTGATATTCAATATATAAGAAAGCATCATTCTCCTTGTCAAGAAATTATAGTGAATGGATAAAGTGAATCAGTTCAAATTGTATTGTGTCAAATAGGAGCATACCTATTCTTTACACTTTGGTCCAGGCATGTGATCAATCATACGCTTGTTTACAGAATCTGCGGCTAGGCTGGGAGGATACCGGCTCTCACTTCGGAGCTCCTACGTTCCCCTCGCCTGAGGGCTAACATCTACACATCAGTACCCAAACAATAGGTCTGAATTGGGAATTTTAGTCTATCACTCTAAAATCTCCAATTCTACACCCAATAATTTTATTTCCCTATTTATTTGCACCCAATTTCCAAGGGCTTTGACCTCTCTGAATCTTAGATGTAATCTTCACTTTAGTTGTAAAACTCAACATATTTTAACAAATCAATTTTTGACCTCCATGAATCTTAGATGTAATCTTCACTTTAGTTGTAAAACTCAACATATTTTAACAAATCAATTGCTCAGATTGAAAGTAAATTAAGATTGAAGAGAAAATATCATCACAATTTCTTTAACATATTCATGGATCAACTAATTCAAATCACCATTTCACAAATCTCAAGACAAGGAGAGAAAACTACTCAGAACTCATGCGGAAGTCACAACAAAACTTGGAATTCATATATAAAAGTAAAGTCATACAAACTACAACAAGTAAATAACACTTATCTCTAATTTCTCCCCAAGCAAACTCCTCGAAGTTCCTCTGAATCTCTTCCTTTCTTTACAACACACAGAATTCCTCTTCGAAATAGCAAGAAGGAAAAAATCTCTCACTTTCCCTCCGCTCTTACAATCTCTCAAAAAATTCCTCACCAATTAAACTCTTTACACACTACTAGAACTCTTGGACGTTGTTCTAACCTTCCAACTCCTCGAACTCTTCTTCCATTTTCAGCCAAAATCTTCTTTTAAAGTTGTGGATGAGTTTTCCCAAGAGTTGCCTAAGCACCCCTCCAAAATTCATCCTCATCCAATGCATTGTTAGACATAACCGCCGATCTCTCCGTCGGCGGCCTTGAGGGCATCGTCGGCGGGCCTTCTAAATGAATTAAATATGAAGTCTCGGGAAAAGTCCACCGTCGGCGCCGTTGGGCTCGTTGTCAGCGCCCTAGTTCAAATCTTCACATTTTAGTCCTTTTCGCTCCTTTTTGCATATTTTTGATCCAATGACCCTAATTCATCATTCTTGCAACAAAACATCAAAATACATTTCTTTAAAATGCAATATCATAAAAAATAGTATAAAATATGTATGAAAATATCAACATATTTTCCTTTGGTCAGGATGCACAAGAGCGTGCAAATTATATAGGAATTAAGTTAACGTGTCATACATTAAAATTGTGAGAGACTGATTGAACAAAAGTTTATACGTGATACAAAGATTACTCACAATTAGTTTGGATTTATGTCGGGCAAGTCTACTATGAAAGCTATAAATTTATTGAGAGGTTTGATTGAGAAGTAAAAGGATAATAAGGGCAATCAACATATGATTTTTATTGATTTAGAAGAAGCTTACAATAAGATTCCAAGAAAAATTCATTGAAGAGTTCTAGACAAGAAAGGCATAGATATAACTTATATTCAAGTTAATTAATATATTTTTTTTATTTCAGTTGGATTACATTACGAACTGGCTTTAAGCCCGTATCTTTTTGTTTTAGTTAGTTATGCTCTTACTGAACATCTATAGGATGATGTACCTTGGTGTATGCTTTATGCTGATGATATTCTTCTTATAGATAAGACTAGAGAAAAAAAATTAGGAAAAACATGAATTATGAAAGTTTACATTAGAATCTAAAAAGGCTTTTGTTTGAGTAGATCTAAACCTGAATACATGAAATTTAATTTTATTTGTAATAGATTCACTGGCAAAGTTGTAATTTTGAGTGGTCAAAACGTTAAAAGGTATGAATATTTTAGTTATCTTAGGTCTATTGTTCAAAGTGATAGTGATATATATATATCAAGATGTTTTTAGTAAAATTCAAGTGGGTTGGTTGAAGTTAAGGAATGCATCAGGTCTATTGTATGGTTGAAATTACCACTTAGGCTAAAAAAAATTTATAAGATGGTTGTGAGACATTTAATGCTCTAAGGCGCAAAATGTTTGCTTGTATAAGAGAAGCATAAAATTAAGTTTAGTGCTGCCGAGATGAGAATACTTAGGCCAATGAGTGGCTTGACGCTTAGAAACTAAATGTGAAACCAATATATCTGTGAAATGATTGGTGTAACTCCAATAGCAGACATTATTAAAAAGAGTCGTCTTTAATAGTTTGGTCATATTAAACGTTGATTATCTGATGATCGAGTTAGGAGAGTAGATCTTTAAGATTCGAATTTGTTAAGAAATGTAGTGGAAGACATAAAAAAACACTAGACATATTACATAAAAAAGGATGTTAATTTATTAGAATTAAATGAAAATATGACGGTCAATAGGACAATAAAGAAAAAGAATGTAGCCAACCACATTTACTGGAATAAAGGCTTGTTGTTGTTAATGTTAAAAAGAATATGTCAAAACTATTTTAGAACAATTAAAAATTGCTTAACATAACAAAAATGAATTTAACCTAGTAACTTATTCTTCAGAAAAATAAAATGAAAACCCCAAGATCAATTCAATGTTTTAACAGTGGTACTTTTACTTTGTTATTGCAACAAAACACTATTTTACTTCAAAACTCATGCTTGAAAAACAGCGTTAGGATTTAAAGAATAACAAGTGAATGGTCTGATCCTGTCTAATCAACCGAATGCACCACGAGATACTAAAAATTCACACTTGCATAAGTCTAACTTTACAAAAGACGAATGAAGAAAGCAATCATGGTTTTTGAATACTTCGCTAGTTTCTCGGCTTCCTGCTAAAAGAGTGCATGCGTTCATGCCACCTGTAACGTCACAACTATACAAGCTGAAGAACAGAACATATTTCAGTGGCCTCCATGTCGGTAAAGAAGAATTGATCGGTAGATAGCAGCAAGATGCAGAAAAGCAATCAGCAGAATGAGCAAATCGTCAAGAAAGCCGACCAGACCAAAAACTCCTGCTTAGGAAATATTCAATTGAATCAAAGATGATTAAATCTGATAAATAAATTTCGAAGTATCATTCAATAATCAGTTGTAACAGCCTCATCGGAATAGAAAAACATAAAGAAAATTTAAGAGTGTGAAATTACCCTCTGGAATGATATCAATGGGGCTCAGGACATAGAGTATAGTCGGTATAATCTGTGGAACAAAGCAAAGATAAGTACGTTAAGATAAGAAATATGGCAATATGCACAATCAGACTTCAAAGTTGTAGTATCTACAATAACTCTCAACTCTATAATAAAAAGGTTCGCCTTTGCCTAAGACATGTATGCTCATAATTGATAAATGCTTGAGATTATGTATCACATATAATCAACCAAAAAAAATTACCAGCTTCTAAATGACGGTAACTATTCATGAAGGAAGCGAAGCAAATAAAAAAATTAACAAAAAAAAAGTCAACTGAAGGCAGTTCTGTCGAATCTAACGAGACAAATTTGCAAGCATAAAGGAGAAAAGTTATTCACCAACTAGAAGTCCAATGACATGTTTAATGCAGTACATGGAATTTGCACATATCATAAGAACTGTGGTATGGAGGTTGGCTCTATCACAAAGCTTGAGGCTGAGAAAAATCTCTGAGCAAGCTAGGCCCTGGGATTCAATTTGTGAATTATTTGAGTTGAGCGAATTCAAACTCAAAATTAATTCAATAAGTAAACTACCATAAATCCTTTTAAGAAAATTTGATGTAAAGAGTTAAAATAGCTGTTGGAAGGAAGGATCTAATGTATAGATACCTAGGGAATGAATGGAGATCACCTAGTCAATTAACCAAGTTTTTAACTAGATAGCATGCATGTTTTAAATTAGATAGCATGCCAAATGAATAAATACCATACATACATACATATATCTATATATATATATATATATATATATATTAATTCAATCAAAACTTGAGAAAGCCACCTGAGTCTTTAAATGGACTAAAAATTGGGTCTAGCTATCTATGCTAGAACTCAACTCAAATTCAATGAGGTTGATTCCAATTCAACCAAAGCTGAGGAAATTTTGATTTACGGATATTGATATTATCCGTGTCAAAGAATAAGCATGAAATTGAGTATCAATGATCTTTAAGATCTCAACCCAATCCGACGCAAATAACATTAATGCTAATAAGCTGTCCATTAAGAATGCAATTAAGGAATAAAAAAATGATTGCTTGAGATTTATGGTCTGTTTGGGGCAGTTGCTAATTATTTATAATGTGCTGATAAGATTATCAGAATAATCTGGCGTGCTGTTTTGGGCAGCTTATTCAGACTAGTTTATTGATGGTTAAATAACATTCTTGTCTCTGTCTAGTAAAACTGTTTGGGGCAGCTTATTCATAGCTCATTGGTAGTACAAAAGCATATAGTGCAGAAACATACAATCATCACAGATCAGTTCCATAAGATGACATACAGTTCTCACACTGTCGTGAGTACAAAAAAAAAAATAAAAAAGAGACAAAGACAAGTACAACTACAATGAGAAATATTAAAATATTTAATTTCAAACTTTGGCTACGTCTGTCCTCAGCTGCACTATCAACCTGAAAAAACATCGGATTCTCATGACTACTGGTAGTGTAACATGTGGGACAGTTAGCCCATCGGAAGAAATTGCAACGAGCTGAAACACGCTTGGCATAACTGTAGAACTGCCTCCCAAAGCTATAAGACTGACGCGACGTGAGCAACGGAGACGGTAGTCCACAATAACACAAAATACATCTGATATACTGGAAGTCATGTTTGTATAACTGTGAGAAAAACAAAAAAAAACGTATGTCAGAACTTATTCCCAAAAAAATAAAATCCACATAAAGATTGATTTACATATATATGAAGAAAAGAAAGACATGCTGGATTAGTTTTCATATATAGCATCTGCTATATACTCCCTCAGAGCAGCCATCTCAGCCACACCCTTCGCGTCATGAACTTCAAATTCATTAAATTCATTTTCATCCTCAGGAACTGAAACCCCGATCATGATTTCTGATGGTTCTTCACTGACAGTCAGGTCTTCGTTATTAGTCATACTAAAGTCCGTATCTGAACGTGAAGGGTGTCGTCGTATGAAGTTATGAGGTGTCATTGTTGCCACCACAATATGCACCTGCTTCTGAAATGAATATGACGTCATATCACATAAGATTCTCCATTTCTTCTTTCAAACCCCAAACGTTCTTTCAATTACCTCACGTAAAGAGGAGTGGTGTTTGTTAAACATTTTTTTTGCTACCACGGATAGTACCACTTGCTCACTCAAAATCAGGAATATGATCCCCGGTGTCTGGATATGGCTTCAGATAGCCCCTCTGCATAAGGTATCTAACATCAATCAAATAGTATTTTCCTGTTATGAAAGATATTGTTATTTGCAATAAATACCTATAACTTGAAATTTTGTAAATCAAAACATACCTGAAGGCGGATGAGGAAAACCTTGCGATCTATTTCTCGTAGCATAGGCGAAAATTTCACTATCATGTGCACTCCCTTCCCAGCCCGCCATAACAATGTGAAACACATATTGAAGTCACATGCCGTCATGACATTTTGAGTAGTCGAACCACTTCGACCAATGTAAGCCACCTTATCCTGGCTGGGTATTCGGGCATCAACGTGAGTACCGTCAATTGCACATATGCAGTTCTGTTTGACAAGGTTAGGAAATATTTATATGTTGTTATGAAAGTAAATAAAAGAATGATTACCTTAAAGTAAGGCATGTAACGGGGATCGACTGCGATTTGTTCTAGAGGATTAGCAAATGATGGATCCCCTGGCCTGATGATTTTAGCGGCTAAGCTAACAAGAGCTTGTATGCCTTTGAAAAAACAACGACTTATTGTCTCCGATGAATGCTGAAATCTCTCCATAACACCCCTAATTGATTCATTCTGTGACAGAATATATAGCGTTATAGCCAATACCTCCCTTCTCGTTGTTCTCGAAGAACCTTGGAGTCCGTGATTGAGGGATAACTCATGCAAGAGATCCATAAAGATCAGTACTGTCATTCGAAATATGTTACCGTACCTAAACGGAAGTCCAGAAAGCATTTCTCCAACCCATTTATCCCCAACAAAGCTGGAGGACATTTGAGGTATACGATCAGTGCTTGATCGGTAAGACTCCAACAGTAATATGACAATAGCTGCAGCCCATGTCATTCTCTTACGACGTTCATGTTGTGGATCGATCATAAAGGAAGAAAGATCTCAGTTATTTCATCAATTATTAATCAATCCAGCAAGCAAGAAATAAATAATGAGAACACTCAGCTATTAAGAATAAAAAAAAATGTAGATCTCTACTAAAAGTAAATTTTAAAAAAGAAACACAACTTCAAATAACAAATGAGTTCATAACTTTGAAGAGTACATAAACATTTCTTGAAAACACATAAAAATCTCAATCAAATAACACATAAATATTCGACTCGCAACTCTGGTTCCATTGCCATAAATATGTGCCTACGTGTTGGATCCTCAAGTTTTTTCATACATATTGCATGAAAGTGGTTATCCGCTATAACTTCAGGGATGGTTTTCAAAGTGCGAAGACAATCGAAGATAGTGTTGTCAAATAGTGGAGAAGGCAGTGGTGCTCCAAAAGCATCTATGACTCTGTCAAAGAAAGTTCTAACAAAAGTATCATTTTCTTTCTTTCTTCTTCCTAGCCTGTGCAACTTCATCTGTGAGCTTGATTCCCCCATCTCCCTCTGGTTAATACTGTGTACTTCTTCTTCAACTGACACTGGCTCTGGTGGAAAATCATCGGGTATTCCTGCAAATCCCGTCTCACTAGGACTGAATGCAAGTTTTCTTGTTGCCACCACCCCCTTGAACATTATGTCAAGTTTATCTTCAAGATCTGGATCAATTCCACTCTGCTTGTATTTTTTTGCTGTCGACATTGCCTATAATAATAAAATGCAGCGGGTTTAGAGGTATAATCATTTTAATTGAAAATAAATGTAATTGACAAGTAATTAATAAGAATTTTACCTCTAATTTTTCGGCTCACCATTCATCTGAAGCATCAATTGTCCATTTAATTGGATCCCAACCCAATCCCGTGGATCCACGTTTCAGCTCCTTCCAAATTTTCACTCTTTCTTTAGTTGATTACATTTATTTTTAAACTTCAGCCTGTCATAATCTCTTTCAGTCAGTTCTTTAAACCTTTTAGCTATATTCAGCCAACCTTCCTTGTTGAAATAGGTCGTTGGCCTATTCCTAATCTCAATCTCAGTGATGTAGAGGTTACAAAAAATATTTGTAATTTCCTTATCCCACATCGCTGAGGGTCCACCTTAATTTGTCTTAGTCATTGTGGAACTATATGAAGAATTGCATATTGCATAAAGTCATTCATATTGTAACTCAACAAGCATAAAATATTCTCCAAATCAACCAACAAGAGTTGAAAGATGTCTATGCCTTTATAAGAAAAAACATAAATCAATGAACCAACAACAATGTCAAAATTTGCTCAAAAAAAAAATAACACAAAGGAATTATGTGGTTCAGTCAAAGACCTACATCCACAGTAAGACATCGAACATGTTTTATTATTCAATTATGTAAGAGTACATAACTATGATTCTCAATGGAGAACACTACAACTAAAGTACATGTGTAACAAGTAAACAATACACATCTTATATTTTATATGCAACTTCTCATACATGTCGTGGAATCCAATTTCACCGAAGCTATGATTATCTAAGATGCTCATATCGACAGTCATCATCATCATCATAATGTGTTGTAAACCGTAGCTCTAAAGACAGGCACAACTCGTAGCTCTAAAATATATATAGTATATATCCTCTCTACCCTCAGCATCAAAGGAAGCTTGAAGACCCCGTAAAAATATACAATCCGATGTTCTAAACAATCATAACAATATTTGCATCTCAAGCTTGAAAACAGGCACAAGTTGCATTGCATTGCATTGCATCTCAAGCTTGAAAACCTCGTAAATGGCATAAACAGTGAATAGTATTCTCATCATTTACTAAACAGTAAATATTATTTGCATTGCATTTATTGTTTCTTCATCACAACCATTTTAATGAAACAAAAATTGTATCAATATTTTCTATCTAATGTCACAACCATTTTAATGAATCAAAATATCTACTAAACAGTGAAACAAAAACCGTGATTAGTAAATCTAACTCAATATTGTTTGTCACGACAGAAACAAAGAAGAATGGAAGTTTGTCAATAACGGGTGATGGAAGAAGCAGGGTAAATAATTGCATCTCCATTCAACCACCCCAAGCACACTTTTTTAGTTATTGTGACATATCTCACCAATTTAATTGAAATTCAAAAAGCTAATGTTGTTGCTTCACTTGGGAGCCCGTCTAGATATTGAGAGATTGGCCAACAGAAAAAGTCATGGGAATCAGAACACACATACTCCATAAAAATTGCATTTTTCTCAAATTCCATTAATTCAGAATATGAAATGCCGAAAAAATGTAATGCGCAAACTCTGTTAATGTTGAGGATAAACCATTTCAACGAAATTCCATAACAGCACCCATCCAAAATTTCGCTCAAAACACCCATCCAAAATTCGTTCAATAAGAACCATTTTAACGAGAAATGTAATGCCCAAACTTTCATCCAAATTTCAACTCTAGCAAAAACTGAAAGAAAAACCGCATCGCACGTGAACAGCGAAAGCTCGAAAGCAAAAGTGAAACAAAAACCGCATCCACATTTTAGATCTAGAGGCTCGAAAAGCTTTGAAACAAAACTGTCTCCAAAGTTCAGATCTAGCAAAATCACCCATCCAAAATTCCATAAAAACCTCTGAAACCAGCAATTGTGCATTCAAACAAGATGCAACGGGGCACAAATCAGGGGTCGAACAAGATCTAGCAAAATCAGAGAAGGATCGAGAACGATGGTGTATACCAGACGGGAAAGTAGGGTTTCGTTAAGAGTGCGACGAGGGGGAGAGCTGAGAGTGAATTTCTTGCCAAATTTCTCAACGGCCGTGAGAAAGAGGCGAGGGGAATCGAAGAGGGGCACGGGGTGTCTTTTTCACCCTAACGCACAAATTAAACGCAGGACACGAAGGGAGGTCCGATTATTTCCCTATGCCTATTTGCCTTAATACTGCGTATCAGCAGTAATAAAACGCTCAAGCGAACGCGACATCCAATCGTCATTGCGGCGTTTTCAAAACGTCACTACTCCCATTAAGCTGCCCCAAACGGGCACTTATACGAGTTAGATTACCTTTCATAATACGTTACTACTGCAAAACATTACGCTGAGTTTAAGCAAAAAATTAGGCAACCCAACAATTTGGTGCACAAAAACATCTTTTAAAGTTATGCTCTTTTTTTCACTTCTAAAAATAGGATACTTGGTTTAACTAAAAAGAAAATCTAAGTCTCAAGCATCTCATGAGGTATGAATACTAAAAGATAGGAAGATACCAATAAAAACAATGCTCCCTCGCAAGTTATAAAATTTAAAGAAAAAAAAATCCCAGCCATAGTGCTTAGCAAGTCCTTCATTGACCATAAGGTTATTTCTGGCGTCCTTAAATTTTCTAAGTCAGTGGACCAATAGATAGGAACCCCCATGGAGAGGGTGTATTTTGGAAACCAAAAATATGCGAGAAACTGAAGCCAAACAAAACTATGACAGCACAAATGTGGTGAGATAAAAAAAGCAAAGGAAACTTATAAAAGTAAACGAATCCTTAAAATTAATACTTGGAACTTGATTGATCATATAAAGAACACATGCATTGTTCTCCACTTTTGATATGCAGAGATATTAACTTCTTTTTAACTTTACAAGACTTGAATAACCAGATTACAAGATATAATCATCAAGTATTATAAGTATTATTTACAACAGCAGGGAATAGCATCAACGAAAATAAAACCAAATTCTAAAACATATCATGGCAAATTCTCAAAAGTATGATTTGGTATTTGGCATGCCACATACAGTTCCATACTTCACATGATCGGGAAAAATAAACTGATAGAGGTTACACATTATTGCATCAAAGGAGAATCACGTGTATTTTGTAATGTGGAGTTGGTTTAGACGTTCCATGTTTTAGTTAAAACAAAAAGGTATTTAATAGCTATCATTTTTTTAATACGTTTCTAGGAGCATAAAAAGAAAAAGAACTAAATCCATACATGTGCTCTAATTTGAAACTTTTGAAACGCATAGCAAACCTGAAACCCTGCGGAATAGTCATATGTAACAAAAAAACCTCTCGTATTTACATCCCAAGTTTGTTATATGAAATAAATTCAAGTAGATGATACAGGATGCAAAAATCACCTTTCAAAAAATGAACTTTAAAAAAAGATATTGCATACAAATTAGCTCAATATCAGTTAACATAGAAGAAGTGCACAAACTAAAGCATGAACGTACTTCGTTTTATCCAGATATCCAAATAAACATTCATTGGCTATGGACTAACAAGTATAGGAATATAAATTTTCTGCACAAGTTATTCATTTTTTGTACTTACAGCAAAGATCATTCGAGCCCTGAAAACAAGTGGAAGTGATCTTTGAGGGTCCATCAGTTCCCTTAACAACCTTCGCGTAAAAAAAGGGAGATCCCTCAGTCTCTGCAATGAGAATGGCATATAATGATGCAATAAAAACGGAAAAGAGAGGAAATTCAATAATGAAAAACATTAAACGATCAGAAAGATTAAAAAAAAAACATTAAATTCTGTCAAGAATTTGAAACTAACTCGATGCTGCCTTGAATTTTAAATAACTCAAAATCAATTTTTTTTTACTAGAAGATGTCACATACACAAACAAGCACACTATATATATATATTCTAAAATGGGGAACATCAAGAAGGTTCCTAGAAAGCAAAAACAAAGGAGAGGAGGGGGGGTGAGAGGAAACGGAAATAGAACTAGAGCATAAACCATATCTAGCAAGCCAGTTAGCAAGTTTGTTTCTTTCCCTGTAGTTGAAGGTGAAATGCGCATTGAGTTGTGAGCATAACAATCTAATTTTCTGGATCCAGTGTGAATGATGCCATGGGACTGTCCCTCTGACTCCAACAAAGTAATCAACATGGTAGAGTCCACTTCCACCCACAAACTTGAAAAATTAACCTTAACAGCCAGCATGATAGCCCAATAAACAACTATAAGTTCAGTTTCCAGTGCATCTGAGGCAATTACAGGAGCATGGAAAAATAATA